>OU898283.1:43888569-44238932 GCA_918026665.1 Diabrotica balteata | reverse complement strand
CTTCTACCGAAGGTTGGCGACCATCATACGATAGGTTTCTCTGTTTTGTGCCGCATGAATTATGTTCGCAGCTTCTGGTATTTGAAACCATTCTCTCAAGTTTCTCAGCCAGGATTTCTTCTTTTTGCCCAAACCTCTTCTACCTTCAATCTTGCCTTCCACGATAAGCTGTAGCAGACTGTACTTATCATTACGGAACACATGGCCCAGGTATGACGCTTTCCTCCTTTTAACAGTTGTTAACAATTCCATCTCTTTACCCATTCGTCTTAATACTTCTGTGTTGGTCACTCTGTCTGTCCAAGGTATTTTCAGTATGCGTCGATACAGCCACATTCCTAGAGCCGCTAACTTCTTTATAGTTGCTGCTGTTAACGTCCACCCTTCTACGCCGTAAAGTAGCGTAGAGAGTACGTAGCATTTCGTGGCGCGCCATCGGAGGTTAATGCTTAGGTTGCGGTTGCTTAAGAGCTTTCTCATTTTGATGAATTTGGATCTTGCTATTTCAATTCGGATCTTAATCTCTACTTCTGGGTCCCACTTGTCATTTACTGTATATCCCAGATATTTAAATCGGTGTACTCTTTCAATACGTTCGTCTTCAATATGCAGGTCGATATGTTGAAATTTTTTTTTACTGATCACCATAAATTTAGTTTTCTTTCTATTGATCTTCAGTCCAAATCGGCTGCCAGTTGTATTAACTCTATCTGTAAATCTTCTGTAAATCTTCTATCTGTAAATCTTCGATGTTATCGGCCAGTATAATAGTATCATCTGCATATCAAAAATTACTTATTGGTACGCCATTAATCTTGATGCCCTCATTGTACTCTTCTAGTGCCTCTAGAAATATTTGTTCCGTGTACAGGTTAAAAAGGAGTGGCGAAAGAATACCTGTCTTACCCCTCTAGAAATGGTTATGTTTTCACTCACCATATGTCCATTCTTCATGTGGGCTGTTTGATTCCAATATAGATTTTTTATAATCTGGATGTCCTTAGTGTCAAGTCCTGAAAGACGTAATAGTTCTATGAGTTTGTCATGTTTGATAGTATCGAATGCTTTCTCGTAGTCGATAAAACAGACGTACACATATTTCTGCTGATCCAGGCATTTTTGAATCAAAACTTGTATTGCAAAGAGGGGTTCTCGAGTTCCAAAACCGCATCTAAAACCGAACTGTGTTTTACTTATGCTGTGTTCTAATTTTGCTCGTATTCTGGAATGGATAATACGCAAAAATACTTTTAGCGTGTGGCTCATTAAACTTATAAGGCGATATTCACTACACGACTTAGACTTATATTTCTTGGGAAGGGGCACAAATGTAGATTTCAATCAGTCCGATGGAATTTGACCAGTATCGTATATCTTATTATACAGTTCCAATACTACATTCAGGTTGTTCTCGTTAAAAACTTTTAAGAATTCGACTGGTATTTCATCGCATCCTGTTGCTTTCCCATCTTTCGTTTGATCTATAGCTTTTATCACCTCACTTTTCAATATTTTTGGTCCATTCAGATCAAGAGTGTTCGTAGAAATATGACGATAATCCGTAAACAAATCTTTTATGTAGATTGCCCAAGTCTGTAACTGTTCTTCTTTATCTACAATAAGTTTATTGTTCTCGTCTATTAACCTACCAAACTGTTTTTTTTTGTAAGTATAAGTAAACTCCTTGATTTTTTTATGCATGTTAAAACTATCGTGTCTTCGTTCTAGCTCTTCTATCTCTTGACATTTTTCTTGCAACCATTTCTCTTTGGATTCTTTTATCTTTCTGCTGACAGTTCTATTCAGTTCTTTATATTGTTCGGGATTATTCTTATTTTCCCTCCTTCTGTCCATAATGTGTAATATTTCATCTGTCATCCACTCGTTCTTCTTCTTCCGCTCGGAGTCACCAATTACTTCTTTTGCACCGTTGCATATAGCGTCCCTTAAGTTGATCCAGTCTCTTTCAATATCATCAGTGTTGGTTGTTAAAGCAACATTACTATTAATGCTATTTGTAAGCTTGGCTTTTATCTCAGGATTTCTAAGTTGATCCATATCTAATCTTTTGTTATTCTGTTTCTGGATTATGGTTTTTAGTCTTACTCGTAATTGGGCTACAAGAGGATTATGATCAGAGTTTATATCAGCTCCAGGATATGTTTTGGCTGATATTATTGCGTTACGGAATCGTCTGTTAATTGTTATGAAGTCTATCTGATTTCTAACGATTCAACCTTTATAATGATCTCTAAATCACAAAGAGCGACAAAATGCAAAGACCACAGACTAATAAGTTTAATGAGCCATCTGCTTAAGGTGTTTCTTCGCATTCTAAAATGTTCAGAAAGCTGAAAGATCTAAGCAGTGAGACACAATTTGGTTTCAAGAGTGGACTAGGTACACGTGAGGCAGCTTTCTGCTTGAATACGCTTGTACAAAACTGCATGGATCAACGAAAGGATGTAGTCATAACATTCCTCGATTATGAAAAGGCCATGATAAAAATGCTACACAACGCTAACATTGATGAGAAAGATATAAGAGTTATCCAGAATCTCTATTGGAATCAAAAAGCACGAGTAAGGCTGAACAAATCAACCAACACAGAAGAATTTGAAATTTTAAGAGGGGTGTGACAAGGGTGTATTTTGTCTCCTATACTCTTCAATTTCTATGTAGAGAGTATTTTTACAGAGGCACTGGAAGGTTCTAAGTGTGCAATAAAGGTAAACAGGTTCCCGATAAATAACATTCGTTACACCGACGAGACCGCGATAATACCAGACAACGAACATGATATGCAGTTAATGTTAAATAAAATAAACACAGTAGGAAAAATATATGGCTTGAAGATAAGTGCTGGAAAAACTAAATGCATTGCAATCAGAAAAAACGCACTTTTAAGAATACAACTGCAATTAGATGGTGCTCCAATCGATCAAGTGGAAACATTTAAATACTTACCAAACAAGCAAGACAAGCTTTTATCAAATTTAAACCACTACTATGTAACCGCAATCTCTCCTTCAATCTCCGTTACAGGATGGTTAAATGCTATGTATGGTCCATATTGTTATACGGCATGGAAACATGGACATTAAGAGTATCTTCCATTAATAAGATGAAGGCCTTCGACATGTGAACGATGCGAAGAATGTTCCGCATACCATGGACAGATAGGGTGAGAAACGAGGAAGTCTTAACCATGAGCTACTATCGTGTATTTACACCCACATAACTACTATTGTGGGGTCATAAATGACCCGAATTTTAAAAACCTCTAAACAAGATATAAAAATATATTTTTTATTGTTTTTGTATTTTTGACAGATGAATCTGTATATAAAAAAGAGATTTTTTGTAAACTTAAATTTTATTTCAAGAAAATTAAGATGCTATAATAAAAATTATAGAACTTTTAAAATATATTTTGATCAAAAAAATAACTAATTATTATTATAACAAAAAAAAATATCTTAAATTGAAATTAACGGTTCATTTTCTGGAAAGTAGTTTATAATAGTATCCTTAACCTAATACAAAAGAAAATCATAATAGAGTAACCATATAAAAAAATAACAGTCATTTTTTTACGTAATGTTAGAATCTTGCGACAAAAATATTTGAACAAATTGTAAGTGTTTATCTATTCTTTGCACATAGTACAGGTAACTCTCTGAAGTGAATGTGTTTTGCAGATGGTCCTATGACATTCTGCGCAAAATGTGGAATGTTTGTTATCCTTACCTCTGGGACACAAGTAGCATCTACGTCTTACAACTGGCCTTTCTGGTTTGGTCTAATCTTGATAAGTAATTTTATTTTCTAATGCTTTGGAAATTATCGAGCGTAATTCTCTTGACAAATTTGGCATTGCAAATCTTACTTCTAAATGTTCATTTATAAGACTGATTCCCAGCTCTTGAATAAAATCCGATCGATTTTTTCTAACCCCAGGATTAACTGCGTGAAAAATAATGTGACTGTTTACTATAGCAATATCCATTATGGAATACCAAATTACTAAAGGCCATCGCTGGCATCTTCGACCTGAACGATAAAGTGCACATTTTTGATTAAGTGCATAAACGCCCCCTTTCGACGATTTGTCGTGTTTGTTGTCATTTTATTGTCAACATATGATACGATTGTATTGTCTCGTGTAAAACCAAATAAACACTTATCAACTACGTAATTTTTATTTGGTTGAAATTGTGGAGGAATTTCTCTCTTATTTTTACGCATTGTACCTACATAGGTAAGTCGAAGTTATTTTAGTTCATCAACTAGCTCTATTGAGGTGAATCAATTATCCCCAGTGACATTTCGGTTACTATTGGCAATTGGTTCCACTAAAGCAAGTACTGATTTTGTAGGTATGGATAGCTTTTGGGCATTAGGATCATTTGTTTTACTCGTATACACAAAAGCATTTACCAAATAATGTAATTTTGCGTCACATAAACACATGATCTTTATGCCGTACTTGACTGGTTTGGCTTTCATGTACATTCTGAAAGGGCATCTACCTCTAAACCCAACCAACATCTCGTCCACTGTAACATATTCGGAACAGGTGCAGTTTGCTGTACTATTAGATACGAAACATTTAAATAAATAGGACACTGCTGCAAGTCGATCTCCATTGGCCTTCTTTTGCTCTCTTATTTCATGATTGTCAAATCTTATTGCTGTGAGAAGAAATAAAAGCGTTCTTTTAACATTGTATCACGAAAAATTGGCCTACCTAAAACACTTGTCGAAAATAATGAATCGACATTCTCATGATTAGACTTTAGTACACCTGAAAGGTATAAAAGACCCAAAAAAAGCCTTAAGTTCAGCTTCATTTAGATAATCGACAAATGTACATGTATCCCCATAATTTACACTGAGCTCGGTAATTTTTTTATTTGTGTACTCTAGTATAGAGGCCAATATGTCAGTAGTTATAAGAAGTGACCAGGATTCAAGTGGACTGAATGGTTTTGTTTCTAAGGCAGGTTCACGAAGACCAGGAAGGTGTGTAATAATGTTCTGTGCGCGAATTTTTGATGGGGTCGGAGCATTTTTAGCCCACTTATATCTGTTCCGTCCATAGTAAAAATTTGTTTCATTATTAGATGCTGTTTCACATTCGTCGCTTGATAAGTCACTTACGTCAATTTCTGAATCTGTGTCGTGAACCGAATGTTCACTTTTAGTGTCAGTATCACTGTTATTAGAGTCACTATAAGTGTCAATATTTTCGGTTGGTTCCTCCAGAGATTCGAGAAAGTCAAAAACATTTTCACTTGTCACCGTACTTCCGCTAATTCTTAAAGCCATTTTAATGTATTATCTTAAATAATAATAACGTAACTACTATGGTGGGGTCAAATCCGACCGGAACTTAGCAGCACGTGTGCACTATCCCACTGATCGTTTGCTACTAAGCGGCATGCTAAACTACGTACCTAATTGGGAGAATACATAGAATAACAAGGTCGTTCGCCAAACTGTCTACCTGTGGCGATGAAATTTCAAGTCCTGGGGTCAAATTTGACCCCACGATAGTAGTTCAGGGTTAAGAAAGGCAAATACTGAGAGAGAACTACTCAATTTGATCAAGGTACGAAAAATTCAATACCTTGGCCATATTCTGAGAGGGAAAAAATACGCAATCCCTCAACTAATCATCCAGGGAAAGATTGAAGGCAAGAGAGAAGTAGGTCGCAAACAAATGTCGTGGCTACGAAACATACGACAGGCATAAATAACACTGGCGATCTTTTGCATGCCGCAAGAGACAGACGTCTGGCCTTAAGATAATTCGCCAACGCACTACAGGTGCACGACACTATAAGAAGAAGAGGTCACATACTAAGAAATAAAAAATATGAGTTTATGCTATTATTAATACAAGGAAAAGTGGAAGGAAAAAGAGGACCGGGAAGACGATGCACGTCCTAGTTGAAAAATTTAAAGCACTGCAGTGGAAAAACATTAATAGAATTCTTTTGAACTGGTGCAGACAGAGTAAAATGGATCGTGATGAACACCAATGTCCTTAAAGGATAAAGAATATGCAAAGCCACAGTCATATAGTGACGTAAAAAATACTGATTATTAAATACAAATATAGAGATAACCGATTTAAAACATTACAAATCTATCCATAAACAACGTCATTATTGATTTAATTTTAAAGTGTATTTATGATGACTTTTTTTATTATAAATATTGTGTTAAGTGGCGATTTACTTTGTTTTTAAATGTTTAAATTACTCAAAATCATCAAGATTTTTTTTTATCGATTTTTTATCATGAACGTCACATCAAGTTTCAAGTAGACGAGACACTTAACCGAATTTAAAGAACTTAAATATACAAAATATGAATATGATAAAAGTACTCTCAAATAAATAGTCATCATCTAAACATCAATTCAATGCCATTGATCGAATGCTCTAGATTTTCTAATGAAACACATACATTATTTCAGACCCTCTTCAAAATAAAAATTCAGAATTTTTAGCAGTTATTAAAAAACTGTGGAAAATATCAAAGAACAAACAAACTAGACCTGGAAAAACTGAAGACTCAGGAATGTAGAGAGAAGTTCGAGCAAGAAGTCACAAATGAGCTAAGGACACAAGAACTGCTCTCCATAGAGAGCAAATGGAATAATATCAAAACAGCAGTGCTGACAGCAGCAGCGTCCACCGTGGGAAACAAGAAAAAGAAGAGAAGAGGAACATGGTTTGATGACGAGTGCAGGCAAGCGATAGAAGAAAGAAACGAAGCGCACAAAATGTACATAACAAGAAGAACACGGGAAAGACGAACATCATTTGAAGTCGCAAGACGGAAAGCAGACAAGATATGCAGAAACAAAAAGAGAGCTTATGAAAATGGACAAATAGAAGAAATGGAACAAAACTTCAAAAAAAAAACGAAATTAGAGGAGCTTACGGATACCTAAAAAAGATAAAAAGTGGATATAAACCTCAAACAAGCCTATGCAAAGATGAAAGTGGGCAAATAATCAGTGACCAACAGAAAGTCACAGAAACCTGGAAGCATTATTTTCAGACCCTACTTGGAACACAAGTAGATATGGAAGATGAAATGGGTACGAACCATGTAGAAGAGGACGAAGTTGAAGTAGAAGCTCCAACCATAGAAGAAGTTCTCGAAGCTATTAAGGCCCAGAAAAACAATAAAGCCCCGGGAGTTGACGAGATTCCAGCAGAACTGTATAAGGTAGGTGGCAACCACCTATCAAGTCGCTTATCAAAGAAATATGGCAAGAAGAGAAAATACCCGACGAATGGAAGAAAAGTATAGTATGCCCAATCTATAAAAAAGGAGACAAACTCCAATGCAAAAACTACCGTGGAATTTCTCTACTATGTACAGCGTATAAAGTCCTCACGTATATTATAAACCAGCGACTCCAACCACTAGCAGAAAATATTATTGGAGAATATCAGACGGGCTTCAGACGGGGAAGATCGACAATGGATCAAATATTTACAGTCAAGCAGGTCTTGAGCAAATCGTGGGAACACGACATTGATGTTCACAACGTGTTCGTAGACTTCAAACAGGCATACGATTCAGTCAAAAGGGACAGACTATACTATATATTGGCAGAATTAGCAATACCACATAAGCTAATTAGACTCATTAAAGCCACAATGGATGAAACTCAGGCATGTGTACGAATACAAAACAACCGGACAGACTTTTTCAAAATCTCGCAGGGACTAAAGCAGGGAGATGGGCTGGCACCAACATTGTTTAACCTGGCACTGGAGTATGCGGTCAGACAAATGCAAACTGGACGAGAAAACCTACTGACCAATAAAACGGTTCAACTGGCTGCCTACGCCGATGATATTAATATTATGAGTAGAACATCAACAGGAGCACAGGAAGCATACGCAGAGTTAAAAACACAAACGAAAAGGCTAGGTCTGGAAATTAACACAGAAAAAACAAAAATAATGGTACAGACGAGAAGAAATATAATCCCACAAAACATTATACATGAAGATGACATTGAAACGGTTGGAAAGTTTACATACCTGGGAGTAGAAATATATGCCGATGGAGCAGAGGATGGAGAAATACGAAAAAGGATAACGCAGGCAAACAAAGCTTATTTTGCCCTCTCCCATATATTTCGGTCTAAAAATGTCCACCGAAATACAAAGATGAGAATATATAAAACTTTAGTTCGGCCAATAGCATGTTATGGCAGCGAAGCATGGGTCCTGAAAGAAACATCCAAAAACAAACGACACTTTCGAAAGAAAAGTACTAAGGAGAATACTAGGACCTGTGAGGGAAAACGGAATCTTCAGAATTCGATATAACAACGAGCTCTATCAACTGTATAAGGAAACACCCCTGTCAAACTTCATTAGAATACAAATATTGCAATGGGCCGGACATGTGATACGAATGGGAGAGGATAGGCTACCAAAACGAGCACTGAACGCCAGAATGCAGAGAAAGAGACCAGTTGGAAAGCCAAGAAAGCGCTGGGAAGACACAGTAAGCAGCGACGCACAAGCACTTTTAGGAGTCCGTGTATGGAGAAGAGCAGCCACAGACAGACAAGGGTGGAGGCAAAAAATAAGGGAGGCCAAGGCTCATTTTGGGCTGTAGTGCCGTAGAAGAAGGAAAATATCAGAATGGTCAATGTTGAGATTAAAGTTAAGAGACAAAGTTTCAAATGTTATTATAAGAGAAAAATGGGTTATAAACGCTGTGAAAATTATAGCACATTTAGGTAGGTAGTAGCCATTATTGCTAGCTGCACTAAACGCATAATGTACTGGCGCTATAAATTTCATGCCTATAGAGGAAGGGGAAAATCTTCAACATAGTGTATGAATAATATAAAGAGGGTTACAAAATTTTAATTTACAAGGTACAAGATGGGTAGCATAGGAGATAACTAAAAGAGGCCTATATTCAATACAGGCTATGTGATAATGATATTGGAAATGCATATTTCCAAACAACCTAAGCGCTAATATATTATGTTGCGTAATAAGATGAAGTTGTTTGTAACCAAATGTTCTAGAGTTTAATTGAAAGACGACTTAACTCAATATCAGATAAACTATTCGAATAAAATGTGAGAGGAACTGGAAAATCGTAAAGTACTTAACAAGGAACTAATAACAAAGTCTATTAATAAATTTCCAACTATTATTACTACTAACCCACAAAATGCCACAAAAAACGAATAAAGTTGACAACAAGAAATATTTTTTGTCATTTACATCTTCTAATTCCGATATTCATATTTCCGATATACATATTTTTGCGATGGAGTTCCTTAGAAATCGGTACGGGAAGTTAATGATGTTGATATTATGGTCAACCAAACATTAAGTTGGTCTAATCAAACATCAAAAGAAATTAGTAAAGTGAACTCTGCTTTATAATGTTTTATATCAAAAGCTTTCCATAGAATGTATCCAAACCTGTTTTTGAAACTCGACAAAAATTATGTCAGTCCTCCCTAGAGTCTGAAATGTCCGTTTGATCACTTGATTTGCAAACAGACATTAATTTATTAGAAGGAGTACAACGAAGATCTACTAAGCCAGCTTTTAATTATGGAAGATTAGACTATGAAACCAGACTAAAAAAGCTTAAGTTATCTTCATTAACTTCTCCTTCTTTTTCTTATGGTGCCCTATCCAATTAGTGGATGTTGGCGACAATTCTGGCATACTCCTCTCGATTTTGTGTGGCTCTAAAAAGTGCATGGGTATCGAGATTTGTCCAATCCCTTATGTTATTAAGCCATGAGTATTTCTTTCTTCCGATGCCTCGTTTTCCTTCTATCTTCCCTTTTATAAGCTTTAAGAACTGGTACTTGGAATTTCGAAATATATGACCCAGATAAGCAGTTTTTCTTCTTTTTATTATTGGCAGCAATTCTCGTTCTCTGCCCATTCGATTTAATACTTCGACATTTGTTATGTGATCTGTCTAGCGAATTTTAAGAAGCGAAGCGTTAAGTTGAGGCTGCTGTTGCTTAGCAAGGTTCTCATATTAGTAAATGCTGTTCTGGTTTGCTCAATCCTGCTACATATCTCTATGCCTGGATCTAGATCTTCAGTTAACCAACTACCGAGATATCTGAACTTGGGGACCTTTTGGATGTTCTTGTTGTTTACTCTTATATTTAATTGCATATTTCGTGTTCTACTAACCACCATTACCTTCGTCTAGTCTATGTTAATCTTCAAACCCAGTTGTTCTACCTCAGTGTTTATTCTATCTATTACTAATAGTCTGTCCGTTGATTTTGATTCCATCTTCAGTGTCACTTAAGGCTCTATCGAAAATCGTTTCAGGGTAAAGATTAAGAAGAAGGGGTGACAGAACACAACCCTGTCGTACACTTTTTTCGATTGAGAAATATGATGTAGATTCCAGTCCTACTCTCACAGATGCCACTTGATTCATATAAAGGTTCTTTATGATTTTAAGGTCATTCTCATCTATCAAACGTTCCTGGAGCAATCTTACTAATTGTGAATGATTAACACAATCGAATGCTTTTTGGTAATCTATAAAGCATAGGAAGACATCCTTTTGCTGATCTCTGCATTTCTGAAGTAGGACAGTTAAGCTATAAAGTGCTTCTCTTGTGCCAAATCCTTGTCTGAAACCGAACTGTGTGGGGCTTATGTCTCTTTCACATCTGTTGTATATTCTTATGTGAATTATCTTTAAGAAGAGTTTTAGGACCTGGTTTAATAAGCTGATCATTCGGAATTGGTCGCAACTATTAGCATTTGGCTTTTTTGGGATTGGTATAAAGGTTGATTGAAGCCAGTCCTGTGGTAGTTGACCGGACCCATAAATGTCATTAAAAAGATCTACCAAGGCGTCTAAATTGTCTTCACTTAACATTGTT
The DNA here is from genome assembly GCA_918026665.1 of Diabrotica balteata. Taxonomy (NCBI): domain Eukaryota; kingdom Metazoa; phylum Arthropoda; class Insecta; order Coleoptera; family Chrysomelidae; genus Diabrotica; species Diabrotica balteata. The sequence continues at coordinate 44,227,996 of OU898283.1, read as the reverse complement.
AGAACCTCTATGTATATGTCGTCTGGGCCTGGTGCTTTTCCCCATTTGCTCTGTTTGATTGCCCTTACAACTTCTGCCTTCAATATTTTGGGGAGGGTTCATTTTTATATTCACTTTCAGAGTTTCTTCTATTTTTGTCTGAGTATAGTTGCTGAGTGTTATTTTTTCAATATTTCTTCATTAAATCATAGACGAGAAAGAGTTGATGTCATATATCTACTTATATAATTCTTAGGCGGGATTTTTGGGAAATATCAAACGTTTTTAATAAGCTAGACTAACAGGTCATAACTGTTTATTTGAAAAGAAGTTAAAAAAACTTTAAAACCATTGTAAGGCAAAACTGTTAAGTTAACGAAGTTTTTGTTAAATGGTGGTAACGAAGTGATAACATAGTAGAAACTACTAGTTTAAATAGTTTTAACAACAACTTTGATCAGAACTAACAGGATATTGTACCTAGTCTTATTATAATTATAATGTGTGATTTTTTGTTCTTCTGAAAACTACTGTCAATATGGTAAGGATATATTTTGCATGATTTCTCTTGATTAGAATAAATTTTGTAATCGGATATATACCTTGTAATATTTGTATTTTTGTAATTTGCTGTTATTGCAAGTACTTTTTCTAAATACCAATTCTTTTGAAAATTATTTTTTTTTACTACGTGAAAAAATTTGATTTATAATATATTATTTAGTTTAGTACATACAAATATTTTGTAATTTGGGCCACATAAGCTATGCTCTGGCTTGATATCACTGTTTAGTACCTAATAATAATAATACTCAATAAAAATTTCAAGTACAAAGTAAAAGCAATAAACACATGCGCAATACCACTTTTCACATACTCATTTGGCGTTATAAAATCGTGGAATACGAAAACTGAAGAACTGAATGATGAACCACCCCAAATCATACATCAAAAGTATGATACTACCAAGCACACAAGGAGGGCAAAGAACGGGTTGTTTGGGAAATATCAGCCACTACTGAAAGAAAAAAGAACTAGCAAACAACAAAGACAAAAATATATAGAGCAGCAATTAGACCGGTGATAGTATACGGAGTGTAAGTAATGTGTCCTACGAAAAAAATAAAGAAAAACTAAAAATTATTATAAGAAAAATTATAATAATACCTAGCTTAAGCAAGACAGAATTTTATTTATTAATACACAAAAAATAAAACCGGTAATAAACAGATCAAAAGAAAGACTTTTTGCATGTTTTAAATAACACTTTTGACGATTGACCATTCACTTAAATGTAATTCCCACTAAGACATTAAATAATATCAGACCATTTAATTTTTAACGCTTCTTAGTCCTATCTTCGCTTACTTAGTCAACGAATAATAAAGTTATCGGCATTAAATGGTAAAGCGTATTTGTTAAAATTACTGTCTACACAACTTTGCAACTCAACCAATGGATATAATGGTAGAAAACTGTAATTTATGTTAGGGTATGTTTGAAAATATTACAGAGTCATCAAGTAGAAATCTACAATTAAGTTGAAAATTTTACCACAGCAGCATGCCGCAGTAGAGCCATCTCTAGAATCAGAAACAAATTAATTGAAGATGCAAATCAACCTTAAGCATACTAATAATAAAGTATAAAGAATCCGCAAATGAGTCTTATATTTTTGATATATCAAAAACTGTACAAAGAAATACGAGGAACGAGATTAAGATAATTAATAAAAATCTTAAGGACAAGAAGATCCGATACCATCAGTTACAAAGTGTAATACAGAGAAAAATAAGAGAGGCAAAAAAACCTACCATTCAAAAAAATGTAAGATAACAAAAAAAATGGTCAACAGAAATTGGCTGCAGTTCAGAGAAGTAAAGATCATTAGAAAATCAACTAAGATCAGAATAGCCATCATGATTGCCAACCTCCGCCGCGAAAATGGTTCGTAAAGAAGAAGAGGATAAACAACTGGGCCATATTATGGGAGGATTAAATACGCAATATTTCAACTAATTATCAAAGAAAAGAGTGAGGGCAACACAGCAGTGGGTCGCAAACAAACGCCGTGGCTACGGAATATAAAGAACTGAGAAGGCATTAATAACACTGACGATCTTTCGTATCTCGTAAAAGACAAATGTCTGGCCTTAAGATAATTCGCCAACGTGTAGGTGCATAGCGCTATAATATGATATAGACGCAGATATAAAGAGTACATGGAAAAATTATTTCAAGATCAGATACAAGAAAATAGTTATGTGAATTGTCCAAAGAGAGACATAGGTTAAGAGACTTTTTAGTCATTCAACATAAACAATAAAGTAGTCAGCGTCCCTGGTAACGTTATAAAAATAGCTCCCAGTTCTTCCAACACCAAGTGTTAACAAGAAAGAGCTTAAGATGAACAAATGTCATTAAACGTGGTTCTTTTCAGAGCCATTTCTAACGATAATTTCGAGGGAATTACTGACCATACGTAAGTTCTACTTTCTCGTATATATTTATAAAATTTCTAAAATATTAATATAAACCTCCAGGAAACGCACCGCGATTAGAAACAGTGATGACCAGATATAAATAGGATGAACCGTGCCATTGAGATTTTTACAATAAGTATATATAAAACTATGCTAATGAAGAGATAAGGGCTTGCGGCTTGGTGATACTCCTCCATAGATCGCTACCGGGTGTGTGCCGCCTAAATACCGTGTATAATATGTCCATAAATATATATACATATATATATATATATATATATATATATATATATATATATATATATATAATAATAATAATAATAATAATATAATATAATAACGTTTATTTCCATGAAATATACAATTAATAATATTACAATAAAATAATTAAATGACAATAAATTTTAAAAAATATTACTTTTACTTTGTAGTTCTGTAATTGGTTCAAGGTAAATAAACAGTAGTGCCCATTAAAACAATTAAGTGGAGCATGGGCCATTTTTTAAATTGCTTATTCATATTGATCCTACAGCAAGGCCAGCTTTACTACTTTATTAGTTATAATTATTACCTATATTATGATAAAACAAAAAAAATAACAAAAAAATTTTTAATTAATGAACAAGAGAGAGACAATTCATGCATACAATCAACCATGATAATGGCAATATAAATTTTTAAGATTTCGTAATCTATTCTTGATTTGACGTTAGTTATAACCTAATTGGTCTCAAAAAGGTGGCTGAACAGTTGTCTATGATTTTGTTTCAAATACCTAGTAAACAATGTCTTAATCATTTTTTGCGAGTTTATAGTGATTAGGTATGTTTTGTAAATTTCAGGGAGCAAATTGTAGATTCTTCCTTGTAAATACTCAAAATTTCGTTTACCAACTGTTTTCTTTGCAATATTTAATTTGACAAAAGACTGTGTTCTATTTCTCGTATGATAGGTATGCCCTAATGGTGTGAGTAAGTGTTTATTTTTGTATAAATTGGTGATTATTGTAAGAATATATAATTGTCTTGTATCTAACATTTGAGTTTCGGTTATAAAGATCATTAGTAGGGTATCTTGAAGGTCTATTGTAAATAATTTATATATATATATATATATATATATATATATATATATATATATATATATATATATATATATATTTTATATATATATATATATATATATATATTTATATATATATATATATATATATATATATATATATATATATATATATATATAAAAACTATAAACGATTCAGAAATGAAACGATTACTTTAGTTAGACAAATAAAAAGGGAACGCTGGCAGAGCTTCTCAAAATAACTGGAACACGACTTATACACAAAAAAAATATGAATGATCAGATGAAATAGGAATAATCAGAGGACAAAGAAAAGAGATGAACGAAATAATAAAAATTAAACTCATTAAGAAAAAACCATGGGTAGACGACTTTCCATCCGTATTTGCTAAATAGGACAATAATGAACCACCAACACCAGAGGTGACGACAAACGAAGAAATAAATATTAACGAGGAAGAGATGAAGAAAGCAATAAGGAAATTAAAAAATAGAATATCACCAGCAGAGGACAGAATACTGAACGAACTCCTAAAGTAAGGAGGACCAGATTTAACCAAACAACTATTAAAACAAATCCAAAAAAATAATAGAATAAAACAGAATTCCCCAAGAATGAAGATCAAGCATCCCAATACCTCGCTTCAAGAGGAAAGACAAATCGGACCCGGAAATTACAGGGAAATTAATTTATTAAACACAACACTAAAATTAACAACCAAAGTAAGAACAGATAAATTAAATGAAATTATAACACTAGCAGAGGAACAACAAGGTTTTAGGTTGAAAAGATCATGCACCGACGCTATATTTATTATGAGGCAAGTGCAAGAGAAATCGTTAGAATACTACAAACCGGCATATATATGTTTCGTGGACATTAAGAAGACATTTGGCCGGGTCAAATTAAATAACGTTATCCACTTACTTTACACAAGAGAGATGCTTCTAGAAAATATCAAAACGATTGAAAATATCTACAAAAACAAAAAAATAAAAGTAAAAGTGGAAGAAAATATAACCGACCCTATTGAAGCTGGTATTAGAATGAGATAGGGAGATTCCCTGAGTCTTCCATTGTTCAACCTTATTATGGATAAAATAATAAAAAAAGTAATCACTAAATAAGGATACCAAATGGGGGAAAAACAACTTAAAATAATCTGCTATGCTGACGATGCAATATTAAGGCTAAATTCCGAAAGTGGCTGCAGACTGCAGACCGCAAACCGCAGACTGCAGCGACAGTGTCGTCTGCGGTCAGACCAATTCCGAGCAGAACTGCACTGCATCTACAAAACAGCGACAACAGCATTACGCGACAAGAATTTATAATATTATAATATTAAAAGTCGTATAAGTAGGATGGCAGACGCAATGAACAACGATGAATTAATGTTATATCTTTTGATGGAAGAAGAAGATGACGATCTTTTACTTTTGCATTATAAAAAAAAGGAAACCCACTAGGTCTCTATTTAAAAATAGAAAATTTGAAGGAAGTTATTCAATACTCGTTAAAAATCATCTAGTGGCTAACGAAGATATATTAAGAAACAGCAAAAATACGTGTTGTCACTCTGCGGTCGGCGACACTACTGGTTCTGGTGCAGTCCTGCGGTCTGCGGTGGCGCCGTTCTGCTTGCGGTGGCGACAGTGCCGCTCTACTCGACATACAGCTCATAAGAAACCATATGAACCAGTAGGTCCGTCGCTGCGGTCTGCGGTTTGCAGTTTGCGGTCGTGTTCGGAATCGTACCTTTACTCTTTTAATGTGAAGACGATTTACGTACGGTGGCGAGTAAACTGCAAGAGACGGTTCCCCAGTAGAAAGACGATCAGTAGTAAGACCACGAAAAAGATGGAACAAAAACTTACTGGAAGCAAATTAAAAAACAGAGTCATGCTGGATCCTATTTTAGAGGTAATTACAGTGTGTGATCAAATTATTATTATCAGTCACAAAAGTTTAAGTTTTTCAAATGTATTGTTCTGAAGCTATTTTCTTGTGGCATTGTAAATTAATTACTATTTATAACTGAAAATAAGCCACAATTAAAGATAAAAATACGTTTATTGACGTTTCAATTTATACTTCGGAAATCGTTCTCAAAATACAAACAGTAAATTAAACAAATTTTGTTTTTTGTTACATAGTGAAAAATTCTTCTAATAATTTAATTTTATCTGACTCATTTATATTGACAATTCAGACATACATTATGCATTTTAAAGTAGACGACTTTAAAATGATATTGCCAATATTGTTGAGTTGCGCTCCTGGGACGACTTTACTTATAAGATAGTTCATTCGATTACATGATAACTTGAGAATATCCGTCAGAAAAAATCATAGCATGTAATTCGTCTTTAAAAAGACAAACACATGACATGATGACAGTAAAATTCTCCTGTTAGTGATTCCATAGTAAATTATGAGGGAAAAACCAGGAAAAAAACCTCATAATACTATCCCGGCATTGTAAGTATTTGTTTGTGAATTTAGTTTACCTTCAACAAACATCAAAATTCTGATTTTGTATGTTATGTTATTTAAAAAACATAAATTATGTATCCTCTTTATGTTACTGACTTACTAATACTGGTATTTTCTTATTAATAACTTCCTCTTTCAATATTGGTAACCAGATCCTACTACATTCTGCCGAGGAATTTGCGACACAATTGGCCTCATTTAGCATAATTAGAGCCGCTTCTTTGATTTTTCTTTTTTTACCATCCGTTTCTTTTAGGACTATATTTGAATTATTCCATTGAACCCTATGTTTATTATTCCATGCGTGTTTACATATTTGAGATCTATCAAATTCTCTATTTTTAATATAAGATTGATGTTCACTTATTCTAACATTTAATGGCCTTGATGATTCACCCAAATAAAACTGATCGCATTCACAAGGTATTTTATAAATGTAATTCTTTGTCCTTTCTTGTTCATTGTTAGGTTTGGTTTTGGATAAAATAGATCTCAACGTGTTTGTTGTTTTGAATGTTGTTGAAATGTTGAATTTATTTCCTATCCTTTTAAGTTTTTTTGATAATCCTTTTATGTACGGTATTGTTATTTTCCTCATATTATTCCTTGTGTAATGCTGTAGGATCTCGTTCTAAGTTGTTCTGTTCTATTCGATTTATGGAAGATTTTGAAACAAATATCATTTCTAAACAAAATTTCAAACCCACAGTATGGTGGAGGTATGTAGATGATGTATTCTCAATATGGCCTCATGGATCAGAGTTGTTGGACACATTCCTAAACGATATGAACGATAAAGAAGAGACAATAACATTTACTATGGAAAAGGAATCTAATAACACGCTACCTTTCCTGGATGTTTTAATCTCTAAGAACGATACTGGATATGTGACTCAGGTGTATAGAAAAATCAGATTAGACAAAATCAGAAAAATCAGAAAAATCAGATCAAAATAGACAAATCAATAGATATTTAAATCTCAAATCAAATCACAATATTAATGTAAAAAAGGGAATAATTAAATCCTTATACGATAGAGCCAAAATTACTTGTTCTAACGAAAATTCGTTCTTGGAGGAGAAACATTTGTTAACATCTGTTTTATTAAAAAATGATTATCCTTTATCGTTTATAAATAAGGAATTTTCAACAATCTATCGAATAGAACAGAACAACTTAGAACGAGATCCTACAGCATACACAAGGAATAATATGAGGAAAATAACAATACCGTACATAAAAGGATTATCAGAAAAACTTAAAAGGATAGGAAATAAATTCAACATTTCAACAACATTCAAAACAACAAACACGTTGAGATCTATTTTGTCCAAAACCAAACCTAACAATGAACAAGAGAGGACAAAGAATTGCATTTATAAAATACCTTGTGAATGCGATCAGTTTTATTTAGGTGAATCATCAAGGCCATTAAATGTTAGAATAAGTGAACATCAATCTTATATTAAAAATAGAGAATTTGATGGATCTGAAATATGTAAAAACGCATGGGATAATGAACATAGGGTTCAATGGAATAATTCAAATATAGTCCTAAAAGAAACGGATGGTAAAAAAAGAAAAATCAAAGAGGCGGTTCTAATTATGCTAAATGAGGCCAATTGTGTCGCAAATTCCTCGGCAGAATGTAGTAGGATCTGGTTACCAATATTGAAAGAGGAAGTTATTAATAAGAAAATACCAGTATTAGTAAGTCAGTAACATATAGAGGATACATAATTTATGTTTTTTAGATAACATAACATACAAAATCAGAATTTTGATGTTTGTTGAAGGTAAACTAAATTCACAAACAAATACTTACAATGCCGGGATAGTATTATGAGGTTTTTTTCCTGGTTTTTTCCTCATAATTTACTATGGAATCACTAACAGGAGAATTTTACTGTCATCATGTCATGTTGTCTTTTTAAAGACGAATTACATGCTATGATTTTTTCTGACGGATATTCTCAAGTTAAAGTTGATTTCATGTAATCGAATGAACTATCTTATAAGTAAAGTCGTCCCAGGAGCGCAACTCAACAATATTTGCAATATTATTTTAAAGTCGTCTACTTTAAAATGCATAATGTATGTCTGAATTGTCAATATAAATGAGTCAGATAAAATTAAATTATTAGAAGAATTTTTTTCACTATGTAACAAAAACAAAATTTGTTTAATTTACTGTTTATATTTTGAGAACGATTTCCGAATTGGAAATTGAAACGTCAATAAACGTATTTTTATCTTTAATTGTGGCTTATTCCCAGTTATAAATAGTAATTTTTCAAATGTGTTCTAAAATTTTATAATAAAATTATATGCTGCTATACGATTAAGGCACAGAATAAATATAACAATGTTTATTATTTCGTGATTAAGGTATGCCAATATATTTTGTCACTAATAACCTTCCTTTTTTGACGTTTACAGCTCTAGAACTGTCATTTGTGTCAAATTACGTGACAACATACACATTGTGATGAATTTGCGCTTGGACTTTACAACTGAATTTGTATGTTTTTGTATTGTTTTGAAAGATTAGTATCGTTTTATCTTTGTAGTATGTTTTAATAATGTATTAGTGGTGATTGTGAGTGAAAAAAACTATTAGTTTTAATTTTAAAGACATTTTCAAAACATTTCGATTTTTGATAAGAAAATCATAATGGTTAAGGGTAAAGACGTCCCTTTGTCTAAAATGGTGGAAATTAAAACACCTTTATTGAATACAAAGTTGTCTTAACGTCAGATAGCTCAACAATGCCAAGTACCGCAAGCAACATTGAGCAATTTCAAGAAAAAATGGATACCAACAAACCCCTGACTCACCAGCGTGCCGAAAAATGTCGTCGAAAGCTTATCACTACACCCAGAGATGAAAAAAAATGAGGGATATCTTCGTAAACAATAGAAAGAAGCCAAGAAAAATCCTCACGGGACTTATTCGTGAAGCTGGGATGCCAGTTTCTAACATAACAGTCCGCAGAAGGCTTGCTGAGTAAGGTTTCAAATTATGTCGCCCTTCCAAAAAAAAAAGTTGATCATTACAATGATAAAAAAGAGACTGGAATGGGCCAAAGAAAACCAAAATTGGACAATTGAGGACTATAATAAGGTAAATTACGTCACTACCAAAGTTTAAATCCCCATAACCACTGTTTTTACCCTAAAAACAATCTTATAGTTATTTTTATTCACAGATTTGTTTCACCGATGAGTCTACAGTGAAGATACTTATAAATAAGTCGGCCTTCGTCCGAAGGCGAGTGGGTGAAAAATATCACAAGGATTACATAGTGGAGCGAGTAAAACATCCTCTCAAGATCATGGTATGGTCTGTGATCAGCGATAAGTGCACAGGGAAAGTGTACATTGTGAATGGAATGATGAATCAACTTCAGTATATTGAAGTTCTGGAAAGAAAGCTCATGCTAAAAATCAAAGACTGGTTTGGCGAATCGGAGGATTTTACCTTTATGCACAATTCAGCACCATGCCGTAAGGCAAAAACAGTAACATCATCATTTCTGGAAAAAAAGAAAATTAAAGTACTGAAGTGGCCAGGCAATTCCCCAGACCTCAATCCGTTCGAAAATCTATGCGTGCTTATGAAGAGGGAGATTACCCACACCCAAAAAAACTGTCACAAATAAGCAGCAGTTAATTAAGAGACTCATTGCCACCTGGCAAAGAAACGATAAAATAAAAGAAGACTGTCTGAGAAACATTAAAATCATACCAAGGATCAAAGCTGTCATCAAAGCTTAAGGAGGTCACACAAAATATTTAAAAACATTGTTATTTAAGGTCAAAGAAAACATATTTTAAAATTTTGTAAAAGGACGTTTTATGATCTATTTCTTTATTATATTCACATCATTAGACGCTTATATGCAGTTTTATTCGTTATTTAACAGCAAAATACAAAGTTTTTGAAAGTGATCATAATAATTAGATCACCCACTGTAAGGTCGACAAAGTCATGAAACAGACCTTCACACTACATAAGAAGTACTATGTTAGGGAAGGTAACCTCAAAGGTCTTTCATTCTCACTGCCACCTCTTTATTGGATTAGGCAGCTGCACGTGGCCAGACATGGACAAAAATGATGTTCAACGGTAAATATAATGTACGTTTCAAAAGAACAGACGAATGGAGAGGAGTCGTATGTGTTCAGGAGGACACCTAAAAATGATTTACTGGTGGATTAAAAATGGAAAATGATGTGTGGTTAAAAGTGGTGAAGCAAAGGCCAGATAGTCAACCGCATTAAAAGCATTGTAAAGTAATAACTTCAGATCAAAAATTCTATTCAATCCTTAACCAGCTGGCAGACTGAACTTTTTTGGGTGCTAAATCATGAAGAAATATCAGGCAATAAGCAAGCAGATCGGCAAACAAAATTTGGGACAACCAAACCTTTTCTATGCGATACAAGGCAGAATGACTTCTTTGAATTCCATAAACTGCAATCTAGTTGATTTATGCACAAATAATCAAAAAAAATAGTAAGTGATTTAAAAGACTCACCTTATATTGAAACAATAAATTGTTATTATGGGTATCTCCATGTAATATAATTGCTTCTTGGGGATTATCATTTATAATACGTTGTAAAATATCAACAATATCTAATTTTTTTAGGTTTTCAACTTTTTCTGCCTGGGTATGTTTTCCATAAGACTGGAATTTTTCTATAAGTTTATCTAGCCGATTATTAAATGAATCTCTGTACATGTCTATGCTTCTTCCCAACAGTGAGCTGTAATTTTCTGTAAGTTTGGCAAACTCTTGGTATTTCTGAGCTTTTAGGGCAAAAGAAATGGAGTGTAACTTTGCGAGGCTTGTTAAGACCATTTTTATGTGACTTACATTCATGGGTAGACGTCTGTTAAACAGTTGATACCCTTTTCGTTTTATGTCTTCCAGAACAATTACTTCTTCAGTGTTACTAAGAAGCGTTTTGTAGCATTTTGGTATCGAAAGAAAGTCCTCACTTATGTTCTTCTCGTGTAGAAATCGTTGATAGGATGACACCACATTTCTGTAGAAGTAAATTTCTCGTTTACAACAGTCGGTTACTATTGGAGCTTTAGTTGGAAGATTCAGGCGTCCTATTTTAATAAAAAGATACAATACTTCGTCATTTTCCAGTATAACCTCAGCTAACAACGTGTCAGCCATGAATCCTTCCAAATTGTCTTCTCTTTCTTTAAAGTTGACTTTTAAATTGGAGGTTCCAATGGATTCCTGTATCCAAAGTAACGCCTGTTTAATTTGTAGTTCACTTAACATTGTATTAAACGATTCAATTGTCACGAATGTGGAACCGTTAACTAACGCGTGTGAAATATTTCGTTAGTATTTTACTGATAAGTTATCTATTGTTTGAGAAACATTGACAATGAATTAATTTTTACTCAAATAGTAAAACTTGGTATTTGTTTTGACTAAAGTCAGAAGTCACTAGGCACAAATTAATTCAAAATAAGCACAAATATTTACAAAATCAAATAAATATTTTAGAAATAAGCAAGGTCCAAGAAAAAAATTACTAATAGCCAGTAATTAAACAATATTTAGAAAGTTAATTTTATACCGAAATACTATATTATATTTAAAAACACACAATTAACAGTAACACGTTTCTAAAAATGTTTCTATACTAAAGTAAGTTCAAGGTCAAGTTACCGCTGGAAACGCGCGTCTGTTCTGGTCGGGACTAGTAAATTAAGTAAGAGGCAGAGGCTACATCAGCGCGCCATCAATATTAATTCGAGTAATAGTAGCCGTATTTTGAAAGTTCTACGAATCTTTGGCAACAGTGCGCCGGCAGTACGTGACAAAAAAGGAAGGTACAATATTGTGATAATTAAAGTTCAGATCGGATTTAAAAACATAAATCAACGCAAAAATAGCATAAAAATTTTATGAAAATATTTTATTATTTATTTATTATACCAAAAAGCATAAACATATGCATATACATTTTAACAAACTTTTTTTACTAAAATTAGTATAAAACACATTAGCTTAAAAATTAGTAAGTCTATCTCTCTATCTAATTAGCCTTCTTCGGTCCATCTTTGGACATAGGCCTCCCCAATGTCGCTACAGTCATCCACCTATGGCCCACGTGCTTCTTGATATCATCTGCCCATCTCATTTGGGGCCTTCCTCTGCTTCGTTTATATTCCCACGGTCTCCAACTTATAAGAATTTTGTTCCATCGGTCTTCTTTTTGTCTTATATTGTGTCCGGCAAATCTCCATTTCAATTTTGCATCTTCTTGTCTAACATCCCTTACTTTTGTTTTCTCTCTTATCCACTCGTTTCTCTTTTTATCCATTAGTCTTATGTGCAACATTTGTCTTTCCATTGCTCTTTGGGTTTTTATGATTTTGTCCATGTTTGCTTTTGTAAATGTCACGTTTGGGAACCATGTTACTTAGCGTTACTTTGGTGTTAATCCTGAGCTATCATCGTGTATTTACACCCACATAACTACTATCGTGGCGTCATAGATGACCCGAATTTTAAAAACCTCTAAACAAGATATAAAAATATATTTTTTATTGTTTTTGTATTTTTGACAAATGAATGTGTATATAAAAAAGAGATTTTTTGTAAACTTAAATTTTATTTCAAGAAAATTAAGATGCTATAATAAAAATTATAGAACTTTTAAAATAAATTTTGATCAAAAACATAACTCATTATTATAACAAAAAAAAAAAATATATCTTAAATTGAAATTAACGGTTCATTTTCTGAAAAGTAGTTTATAATAGTAACGTCTTAACCTAATACAAAAGAAAATCATAATAGAGTAACCATATAAAAAAATAAGTCATGTTTTTTTTCTTAATGTTAGAATCTTGCGACAAAAATATTTGAACAAATTGTAAGTGTTTATCTATTCTTTGCACATAGTACAGGTAACTCTCTGAAGTGAATCTGTTTTGCAGATGGTCCTATGACATTCTTCGCAAAATGTGGAAAGTTTGTTATCCTTACCTCTGGGACACAAGTAGCATCTACGTCTTACAACTGGCCTTTCTGGTTTGGTCTGATCTTGATAAGTAATTTTATTTTCTAATGCTTTGAAAATTATCGAATTATCGTAATTCTCTTGACAAATTTGGCATTGCAAATCTTACTTCTAAATGTTCATTTATAAGACTGATTCCCAGCTCTTGAATAAAATCCGATCGATTTTTTCTAACCCCAGGATTAGCTGCGTGAAAAATAATGTGACTGTTTACTATAGCAATATCCATTATGGAATATCAAATTACTAAAGGCCATCGCTGGCATCTTCGACCTAAACGATAAAGTGCACATTTTTGATCAAGTGCATCAACGCTCCCTTTCGACGAATTGTAGAAAGCTATTATGTTTAATGATTAAACTTGAAAGATCGCTGGTTAAATTGTATTGGATAAATAATTTTTAACGAAAAAATGCAATATTAGATTGTATATAAGATTAGCGAAAATAGCGAATATTTGTAGCAAATATATGTAAAATAAAATGAATTCAAATAACAATTGGCAGATTTTATATCTTATTGTCAATTCTATATGAGATTCACTTACCTTTTTTTTGTCTATGGTCGGCCCGGCTGGGGTTGGCGTGAGATACACTGCTGTGGTGATCTGCTTGTTGCTTGCTTCCGTACAGGACCAGAGTTTTTTGAAGAGTGGTCGATCATATGCAAAGGGGCACGTATCTATTACCCCAAATCGACTAGAGGGTACTGTTTTTAGAGACCTCCGTGAATAGCCGTAAATTAAACTTAAAGTGACATTCTTTACTTGCTACACAAAGGCGGATAGGAATCTGAAGTGTTTTGGGTTGATATATGTTTCCCAAAAACATGTTGAATTTTAGACAAGTGAATTCTCAGAACTTGACAATAATTAATCAGCCAATTTGAGTTCGAGAATTTAAAAATAAACTAAAGCCATATTGCAATTAGGTAATATATTATGATTAAATAAATTTTAAAACTAAATAAGGTCATACTCGTAATAATAAAAATAAAATATTTAAATTACTTGACACTTTTCCAAACATTCTCCGCCCCAAAACGAATGTTTTTTAAGAATCAACTACAATAATAAGAATAAAAACGAACACTAAATTATAATAATAATAGAAATGAAGAAAGATATAGTTGTTAACAAATAGGTAGTGGACAGATCTTGACCACCGGACGTTGTAGGATGCCATCTGAAGCTGTCCTCAGAGTAACAACCCGTACAATACCGTCGGTGCCATAATGCAACTCAATGATTCTGGCCAACTGCCAGCGAAGAGGAGGCTGTTGTTCATTTTTTATCAGGACTAGCGAACCTTTAACGAGAGATGGGGTTGGACTATGCCATTTAGATCGCTCTTGAAGAGAATGAATATACTCTTTAGACCATCTTTTCCAAAAATCCCCCTTTATCCTTTGAATTAACTGCCAACGATTCAGACGGTTAATCTTTAAAGCGCTTAGATCTGGATCGGGAATTGAATCCACTAAGGGTTCAAAAATCAAAAAATGACCAGGAGTCAGTGCCTGCAAATCATTAGGGTCAGAGCTTGCTGCACACAAAGGACGAGAATTAAGAACTGCCTCGATTTGAGTCATAAGAGTATAGAACTCCTCATAAGTCAAAATTTGTGTACCCAAAACACGATACATATGGTTCTTGAATGATTTGACGCCAGCCTCGGCTAACCCATTAAAATGAGGGGCACCGGGCGGATTAAAATCCCAGGTAATAGAAAGAGTCTCAGCAGCAGATCGAGCTAGTTTTATGATTTCGTTGCTGGCTCCCTTAAAATTGGTACCTTGATCACTCCTAATAGTTAGGCACTTACCGCGTCGAGATACAAATCTACGAAAGGCAGCTAAAAAGGACTCAGAACTAAGATTTGAAGTTACTTCCAGATGAATGGCTTTTGTACTCGTACACACGAATACACAAACATATCCTTTGTATGTTTTTGCACCTCTATGTTTGGACATTAATAACGAGAATGGTCCTGCAAAATCCACACAAACAGACAGGAAAGCACGTAACGGAGTAACTCGGACAGTTGGCAAGTTTGCCATAAAGGGGTTGTAAGATTTAGGTCGGCATCTAAAACAACGAATGCACTTCGACAAACAGCGGTGAATGGCACTTTTCGGAGACAGAATCCAAAAGCGCTGAAGTAATAAATAATGCATAGCCTTTAAACCAGGGTGCAGATGAGTTTGATGAGTCCACTCGATGATTAAATCGGTCAAACGATGAGTTTTCGGTAATAGCAATGGATGTTTTACATCAAAAGACAACTTAGACTTTTGTAATCGACCTCCTACTCTCAAAAGACCATATTCATCAATAAAGGGTGCGAGTTTACGAAAAGGTTTGGGTAACAGCGAATTTTGTTGAATTTTGAGAAAAATATCCGAAAAAACGTCAGCTTGTACATGCTTAACAATGTATCGTAACGCAGATTCCATCTCTAAATGACTGTTCAGGGAATCTGAAGAGGCAGCATTGTTTTTTCTTTGAAGTTTAGCCACGAATTTTAAGACGTAAACCATGACTTTCTGAATTTTTATCAGGGACGAAAATTTTGAAAGTAAAGTAGAGATGATATTATCCGAAATGACCGGTATCAATGATAATACAGTGGGCAATTTTTCTTCTAACATTTCCGTGGGATGGGAGGTGTGAAAATTAACCTGAGAGGGCCAGCACTCGCTTGACTTTGAAAGAAAATCAGGACCCCGCCACCAGAGGGAAAATTGTAGTAGTTGTGTCGGTGTCAAACCCCGACTAGCACAATCAGCAGGGTTTTGATTAGATGGCACGTAATGCCAAGAAGAACATGGTATAAGTTCTTGTATGTGCCTTACCCGATTGGCAATAAAGGTTTTCCATTTATGCGGAGAAGAATTAATCCAGGTAAGAGCAATCGTGGAATCCGACCAAACATGAATATCGGAAAAAGAAAAGATATGCTTAAACGACTCTTTAATGAAGGCGACTAGATCCGCCAGCAATACAGCTGCCAACAGTTCCAATCTTGCAATAGATTGTGTCTTCAGAGGAGACACTCGACATTTAGCACACACAAGTACAGTCTCAAATGTGTCAGAAGTATTAAATCGGAAATATACAACGCTGGCGTATCCTAACTCTGAAGCATCGCAGAATCCATGAATCTCGACTTTAGAAGATTTATTAAAGCCGAAGTGTCGAGGGATTTGAATGTTCGCAAGGTCAGGTAACTCGATTTTAAACTGATGCCATACCTGTTGTATTTGTTCAGGTGGTTCATCATCCCAAGATACATTGGATTGCCATAACTGTTGCAGCAGACGTTTGGCCTTTAAAAGACACGGGGAGATGAAACCAAGAGGATCAAAAATACGACTGATTTCCGAAAGAATAGCCCGCTTTGTACAAGTTTTGTCAAGGGGACAGTAAGAATAAGAAAAGACGTCAGTCGACGGGTCCCATTTCAGGCCTAGCACCTTAATAACGGAAGTTTCCTCTTTGTCAAATGAACAAGATGTCAGAATATCCGAACCAAAATCTTGGAGTAGACTGGGATGGTTGCTGGCCCATTTGCCTAGTTCAAAACCACCAAGCTTTAAAAGTTGAATGAGCTCTAACTGTAGAGAGCGGGTAGATGACAGAGAATCACTTCCTAATAGACCATCGTCAATATAAAAATGTCGCGTTAAAGCTTGTGAAGCGTTAGGAAAACGAGACTCTGCCGACTCAGCTAACTCTTGTAAAGTTTTTAATGCGAGATAAGGTGAAGAAGAAACACCGTAAGTAACAGTACGTAAAAAGTACTCTTGAAGAGGTTTAGAAGAATCCGACCTCCAGAATTCCAAAATTCTTTGTTTACGTTAATTTGTCGATACATTTGCTTTATATCGCATGTGAAGCAGTAACGAAAATATCGAAAATTGAGTAAAAGCGAAGAGATGTCCTTTTGAAGTTTAGGACCTGTATATAGGGTATCATTGAGAGACACACCTCGAACGTCACGTAAACTGGCGTCGAAGACAACACGAATTTTGGAAACAAGAGATGAATTAACAATTTGTTTTTTGAAAACTGCGTGATGAGCAAAATAATACGAGGTAGGTGATTCAAAATCAGATTCAGGAACCGGGACCATATGTTTGGAAGTAATATAGTCATTCATAAACTCAACATATTTCTCTTTGAGATCCGGAATTTTCTTAAAACGATTCTCTAATACGCAAAAACGACGATATGCTTGAGAATAAGTATCGCAAAAGACAGGATTGGGTTGTCGAAACGGCAGAGGAACAGAAAATCTGCCTGTTGACTCTCGGAAAGTAAATGCCTTGTAAATATCCTCACAAACTTGATCGTCCTGGGACAAAATGGCAGGTTTAGATATATTTTCGACTTCCCAAAATTTTTGTAAAAGACTATCTATGTTTGTATCCATAGACGTATGTAAAGAGGTAAAATTACAATTTGAAAGGGCCGTAGAGACTCGCCCTTGTAGCACATAACCGAAAATGGTTTCTAAAGCGACAGGTTGGTTTGGTTCGCCAAGAATTCGACCCGACTTTAAAAAGAGAGGAACTAATTCAGCCCCTATCAGCATGTCTATCGGACCTGGTTGATAGAATGTGTGATCTGCTAATTTTAGATCACGAATATGAGTAAGATCGTGAGGATTGATAAATACCTTAGGTTGATTTGAACACACCTTTTTCACAATTATTGCGTCCAACGAGAAGATCTGGCCGTCACGATCACATGGTTTAATATGACAGAACGTGGTACCCTGGGTGGTACACGTCGACATTCCGTTTAGACCTTCCACTGGGATTGATAAATTATTACGGGAAAGACCTAAGCGCCGAAAACAACTGTCTGAAATAAAATTAGCCATCGAGCCTGTATCCAGTAAGATACGAATTTTCTGAAAATCACCGTAGACATCTTTGATATGTATCAAACATGTTGATAATAATACCGACGAGAATGTTAAACGTGATTGTGTGGAAAGGTTAGCGTTTATTAGAGACGTCGGCGCAAAACTAGACGTAGAGGTTTGAGGCGTCTCTAATGTAGAGTTGTGGTTCTCATTAGAAGATTGTATTTGAGGAGGCGGTTGACTGAATAAACAAGATTCGTTGGAACTTGGATAGACATGAAGAAAAGTGTGATGTCGTGATTGGCAAACCCTACATGTGCTCGAAGAAGCACAGTTTACGGCGGAATGATTTGCACCCAAACAGTTCAAGCATAAATTATGGCGTTTAGCCAACGAAATACGTTCTTGCGCCGTTTTAGCAAGAAAGAATGAACATTTATATATAGGGTGAACACCAGAACACACGACACATTTACCCCCTTGATAAGTCACCTTCGGTCGATTGGTGGCACTGACAAAACTAGATGTGAATGGTTTTTTATTAGACTGATGAGAAAATGATCGCGAGTGAGACTGGGTAGAAAGGGTTAATGAATTAAACTGAACCGACTCCAAAGCTATACATTGTCTTTCTAAAAATGAAACCAATTGCCTGTAAGTGGGAATGTCACAGCTTCGACTGTTTTCTAATTCAAAATCTGTACGAGTTTTATTGTCCAATTTGTTCGACAACATATTGAATAATAGAAAATCCCATTGCTCAACCGGGAAATCAAGAACACGTAAAGCGGCAACATTTTCCGTGAAAGTATTTAAGAGATTTCTTAAATTAGAAGAAGTAGAATTTTTGATAACCGACGCGTTGAAAAGATCGTTATAATATTGGGTAGCAAGAATTCGTTTATTCTGATACCTTTTCCCTAGAATGTCATAAGCAATTTGATAATTTGCATCGGTCAGGGGAATGCCTTTAATAAGAGCCAAAGGTTCTTGACTAATAGACGTAATAAGAAAACGGAATTTTTCCACATCGGACAAATCGTGATTGTGGTGAATTAAGCTATTAAATAGGTCAAAGAAACTAGGCCAATCTCGAAAATTGCCTGAAAAGGTGGGTATATTAAGCTTTGGGAGTCTAACTGAAGGCCTTGAAGATTGTGCACTTGAATGTGAGGAGGTATTTGAAGAAGAAGACGAATCCCTAATTAAGAAATCACTCTTTATGGATTTTACTCCGTAGTATGCCTGATCAGCGGCCACCCTAAACTTATCTTGCTCCGAAAATTCCTCATCGGTTATTGATCCGATGATCAGATTGTGAGCTGTATGAAATTCTTTATAAATAGATTCGATTTCTTCTGCCCTAGCTAAGAATAATGATTTGACAGTATCATCCCTTGATGCTTGAATGCCTGCCTCATGGGCTTCTCTCAATCTAGAATACGCTGTTTGGCGGGCCAAGTTGGCTTTGTTTATTTTGCTGGACATTGTAAGATAAAAGACACGACAAAAGAGGACAATGCAAACAAAATTAAACAAATCGAACACAAGAAATGCCCTAGATTGAAAGAAGAGAAATGCGCTACCTGGTTTCAGACACAATTCTGAACAAACAAGGGAAGTATCGATAAAAGTAGAATAAAACTAATTCACAAAAATCAGCACAAAAAAAATGTAAAAAATGTAATACAACGTTAATAAATCCTGTGTCAAAAGTGATATATATATGAATAATTAATATATGTATGTAATATAAGTTAAAATGTGTAATAAGTATAAAAGTACTACTGATATTATAAATGGTAAAGTAGAAATAAATTAGAAATAAATTTAAAAAAATTGGTACGTAAATATGACCAAATTTAATTGTGTAAATTTAATTTTAAAATATAGCGTGAAGGACTGTATCAGATTTAAAATAAAAGCAACAAAAACAAATAATTAATTAAAATGAATTAATTGAAACACAATGAAATTAATTAAATCAAAGTTAAAATCCGTCTCGAAGTAGACCAAATGTTTAATGATTAAACTTGAAAGATCGCTGGTTAAATTGTATTGGATAAATAATTTTTAACGAAAAAATGCAATATTAGATTGTATATAAGATTAGCGAAAATAGCGAATATTTGTAGCAAATATATGTAAAATAAAATGAATTCAAATAACAATTGGCAGATTTTATATCTTATTGTCAATTCTATATGAGATTCACTTACCTTTTTTTTGTCTATGGTCGGCCCGGCTGGGGTTGGCGTGAGATACACTGCTGTGGTGATCTGCTTGTTGCTTGCTTCCGTACAGGACCAGAGTTTTTTGAAGAGTGGTCGATCATATGCAAAGGGGCACGTATCTATTACCCCAAATCGACTAGAGGGTACTGTTTTTAGAGACCTCCGTGAATAGCCGTAAATTAAACTTAAAGTGACATTCTTTACTTGCTACACAAAGGCGGATAGGAATCTGAAGTGTTTTGGGTTGATATATGTTTCCCAAAAACATGTTGAATTTTAGACAAGTGAATTCTCAGAACTTGACAATAATTAATCAGCCAATTTGAGTTCGAGAATTTAAAAATAAACTAAAGCCATATTGCAATTAGGTAATATATTATGATTAAATAAATTTTAAAACTAAATAAGGTCATACTCGTAATAATAAAAATAAAATATTTAAATTACTTGACACTTTTCCAAACATATTATATCAGGTTTTTTGCTTTCCTGGTCAACAGATTTGTCGTGATGCATAGGCGACAACATAATTACACTTTTATTTTTTTTAGGGACATATGATACGATTGTATTGCCTCCTGTAAAACCAAATAAACATTTATCAACTTCGCAATTTTTATTTGGTTGAAATTGTGGAGGAATTTCTCTCTTATTTTTATACATTGTACCTACATGTCTCCGGAGGCGTGTCAGGTAGAAGCTGACAGCGGTACCGGACGCATTTAGAAATTCGGAGAAATACTTGGAAATTCCAAGTTTGGGCAAATCCGAATTTCTAATTGACTCGATGCAGGGAAATTCCACTTTTGCTACCTAAAACAAAGGATTTGTTTTATATAAAAGCAGATGGAATTTCTCTCATCGTTCAGTCGAGCTTGCCTCTTCTACTGTAGACCTAGTCGGTGCTATTATTGTTTCAACTAAATTATTGTTTTATTTCTGATTTCCTATATACCATTTTTATTTTAGCATTATTGTATATTCAGACCTTTTCAGGTTAGAATATTACACATTGTTCATGTACTTATTGTTTGATATTTTATTTGATTATTTTGATTGATTATTTTCTTGTATTTGTATCTAAGCTGTTCTTTCCGGTAAGTCAAAGAACTCTTAGAAATATTGCTTTGCTATTTTATTCGACTTGTTAATTTGTGTATGTCTAAGTCGTTTCCGGTGAGTCAAAAGAACACTTAAAAGTATTTTCGTATTTGCATTATTATTTCTGATACTTTTATCTAAGATATTATTTCATATTATTGACTATTTTATTTTCTATTTTTCGTTAAGTTGTTTCTTCCGTAAGTCAAGAAGCACTTAGCAATATTTTCACATCTTTTCTGTATTTGATTTCCTAGTTTCTATTATAAGTTGTTCTTCCGTAAGTTAAGAAACACTTATAAATATTTGTACATCTATTTTACCATATTCTCTTGTTTATTTTCTGCTCTAAGTTGTTTCTTCCGTAAGTCAAGAAACACTTAGACATATTTCTATAATCTATTTCCCTTTTGCATTTCTTGTTTTTATACTTTGAATGTTTTATTTTCTAAGCCGTTTCTTCCGTAAGTCAAGAAACACTTGGAAATATTTCCATATTTTATTTTCACATTTGCATATTTTCACTTTCTTTTATATTTCTGTCCTAAGTCAAGAAACACTTAGGAGCATTTACCTTGTATTATATTTTTATACCGTTTGATTTATTTTGATTTACTAAGCTATTCCTTCCGTAAGTCAAGGAATACTTAGATTATTGTACCTGTTCTGTTTTCCATTTTTGATCCGTTACTTCGTAACCGTTCCTTGGAACTGTTACCTATAACCGATACTTGTCACGGTAACTGTTACTTTATACCAGTCCAAGTCCGAAGAGCCGGCGATGGGTCCCACAGGCCCAAATGCCCCCTCTCGGCAACATACATAGGTAAGTCGAAGTTTTTTTAGTTCATCAACTAGCTCTATTGAGGTGAACCAATTATCACCAGTGACATTTCGGTTACTATTGGTAATTGGTTCCACTAAAGCAAGTACTGATCTTGTAGGTATGGATATCTTTTGAGCATTAGGATCATTTGTTTTACCCGTATACACAAAAGCATTTACCAAATAATGTGTTTTTGCGTCACATAAACACATGATCTTGATGCCGTACTTGACTGGTTTGGCTTTCATGTACATTCTGAAAGGGCATCTCCCCAACCAACCATCTCGTCCACTGTAACATATTCGGAACAGGTGTAGTTTGCTGTACTGATACGAAACATTTAAATAAATAGGACACTGCTGCAAGTCGATCTCAATTGGCCTTCTTTTGCTCTCTTATTTCATGATTGTCAAATCTTATTGCTGTGAGAAGAAATAAGAAGCCTTCTTTTCACATTGTAGCACGAAAAATTGGCCTACCTAAAACACTTGTCGAAAATAATGAATCGACATTCTCATGATTAGACTTTAGTACACCTGAAAGGTATAAAAGACCCAAAAAAAAGCCTTAAGTTCACCTTCGTTTAGATGATCGACAAATGTACATGTATCCTCATAATTTACACTGAGCTCGGTAATTTTTTCATTTGTGTACTCTAGAATAGAGGCCAACATGTCAGGAGTTATAAGAAGTGACCAGGATTCAAGTCGACTGGATGGTTTTGTTTCTAAGGCAGGTACACGAAGACCAGGAAGGTGTGTAATAATGTTCTGTGCGCGAATTTTTGATGGGCCGGAGCATTTTTAGCCCACTTATATCTGTTCCGTCCATAGTAAAAATTTGTTTCATTATTAGATGCTGTTTCACATTCGTCGCTTGATTAGTCACTAACGTGAATTTCTGAATCTGTGTCGTGAACCGAATGTTCACTTTCAGTGTCAGTATCACTGTTATTAAAGTCACTATAAGTGTCAATATTTTCGGTTGGTTCCTGCAGAGATTCGAGAAAGTCAAAAACATTTTTACGTGTCACCGTACTTCCGCTAATTCTTAAAGCCATTTTAATGTATTATCTTAAATAATAATAACGTAACTACTATGGTGGGGTCAAGTCCGACCGGAACTCAGCAACACGTGTGCACTATCCCACTGATCGTTTGCTACTAAGCGGCATGCTAAACTACGTACTTAATTGGGAGAATACATAGAATAACAAGGTCGTTCGCCAAACTGTCTACCAGTGGCGCACGAAATTTCAAGTCCTGGTGTCAAATTTGACCCCACGATAGTAGTTCAGGGTTAAGATGCTGTGGACATCTTTTGTTTTTAAGAATGTAGCTTAGTTTGCCAAATGCCGCCCATGCCAGTCTATTTTATCTCTGCTGTTTGGTTTTCTTTGTAAAGTTTTTTATAGTTTGACCCAGATATATATATATATATATATATATATATATATATATATATATATATATATATATATATATATATATATATATAAGCCTAATTTTGTTCTATTTCATCTTGTCCGATTCTCATTGTGATGTCTTCATCTGTATTGTTATGGATTTGGTCTTGCTGTAATTCACATTAAGGCCTCTCTTTTCAGCTTCTACGTCAGTTGTTTCATAATTTCAAATAATTCTTCTTTTTTATCGGTTATCAATACTATGTCATCAGCGTACCTTAGCTGGATCAAGCGTTGTCCACAAATTTTTATACATTTTTCTTAACATTCTAATCTTTTAAAAGTATCTTCCAGAGCCTGATTGAAAGGTTTAGGTGATATTGTGTCACCCTGTCTCACGCCTCTATTTATTTGTATTGATTTTTTTCCTTCATATAATTGCTGTTTTGGCTTCCTTATATATCCTTTTTTTTAGGAGTTTATTCATTACATTGGGGAGTGTAATAGGACGCTAGTTTTTTATATCTGCTGTATCCCCTTTCTTGTGTAGGATAATGGTTACTGATTCCTTCCAGTTGTTTGGGATTCTTTTTTCCTTTAATATCTTGTTTAAAAAGGAAATGTAGAGTATTAATTACCACTTTCCCATCATATTTCAGCATCTCTGCAGTTATTCCATCTTTTCCAGGCGATTTATTGTTTTTCATTTCTTTCAATGCCTTCTTTATTTCTGATTTGCTTATTTCTGGCTGTAGCTCTGAGTTGACATTTTTTATTTTAGATTAAGTGGGTTTTTAATTTCTTCTGGTGGTTCCTTTTTTCCTTTATATAATTCTGAGTAGAAATGGTGGATTATATATATGATGTCATCTTTATCGTTTGGTTCTACTTCATTTACATCTTTCATTTTGTTTAATTCAAACTTACCTAATTTCGGCTTTAAGTATTTCATATTTTTGATATTCTGTATTACTTCTTTTATTTTTATTTCTTGTTCTTTTCTCTTATTTTCTTTTATCATTATGTTTATTGTTTTATTGATTTCTACATATTCTATAGATTTCCTTTTGCCTTCTTCGTTCAGCTTCCTTCTTTTATCCATAAGCTTATTTGTTTCTGTTGATATATAGGTGTTCTTTTTTAGATCCTTTTTTGCTATTTCTTTTCCTAATACATTCATCGTTTCTGTAAGTATGTTGTCTATTTCGTCTACACCTTTATCATTACTGTCCAATTTTTGGGTAAGTTATCCCTTTAATAGGTCTTTGTATATCTCTTTATATTGCTCTAGTTTATTTCTATCTACTAGATCCCGGTTAATAATTATTTTTCTTTTCATTTCATAGTTACCGTCAATACTAATTTTTGCTCTGACCATCCTGTGATCGCTATCTGTTGTGAATATGTTAAGAACTGTTAAATCTTTATTGATATATCGTTCTGTGGATAGTATGTAGTCGACTTCTTTTTTTGTGGATGCAATAGGGGTGATCCATGTCCATTTTCATTGGGGTTTCTTTTTGTAAAAGGAGTTCATTGCGTATAGATGCTTTTCTTCTAGATAGTTTATCAAAGTAGCACCTCTATCATTTCTCCGACCATACCCGAAATCACCTATTTTAGTTTCTTCTTTGTTTAGTTTTCTACCCAGTTTGGCATTGAAATCTACAATTGCTAGTGTAAGACGATTTTTATGTTCTTCCACAACCTTTAATATATCGTCGCCGTGGATGTAAAGAGAGCTAACCAACAAAATTCAGGTTACCTACTTTGTACTAAACCAAACACTGATAAAACATTGATTTATATGAGGGTAGAAGGGTTTCGTTCATTTACCACCAGATAACTTTTACAAGTCATACTGTTTTTTGTTGTGTGAAAAGATCTAATTCTACAAAATTAAATAATACAAGGTGATATTGTGCTTAAAATGTTTAATTTTGGATACAAAAATAATACAAAAGTATGAGAGATTCAATTTAGGTTTTAGTCTTTAACATTGAATATTATTTAACATTGAATATTATTACAGAAATCCTATTATTTTATCGCTACTCGAATTCCGAATCGTGTGCAGCGATTCTCTCTATTAGTTTTAAAAGTCGGAAGCAGTAATCATGGTAAGTGGCTGGGATAGTACCTGACCTACAAAGATCTTGTATATCTTTTAGTTTCTTAGGCTCTATTCCTAAAGTCGAAGGATACAGTTTCGGAACCTCACTAAAAACATTGTTGTCAACTCGAGTGGAATGTTTCTACGAATGCACAATTGTTTGAAGTCTACCTAACTAAGTTGTGTTTTATAGAAGATTATATCAAGGTGTTCTTTTCTATATTGTAGCCATTTGATATTTAGCCATTTCATAACATCGCCATCGACTGTCTTCGTTTTGTTAATAATTAATTTTTCGCTGTAAGTTTTAAAATCTTAAAAATGGCTGTAATCTAATTCCTTAACGACGTATAGGGGGTGATTTACTTTTGCTGTTCTTGCCACCGTGTACCACCCGTCAGGAACATATATATTTATTTTTCTTCCCATACTTTCAATCGCAGAATGAACGCTGTCGCATTCCATTTCGGAATGTTCAGATTCCATGAACTCTTGATTAATAATGTGTAAATTATCAAAAGAAGACAAAACTTTTATAAACATTGCAGATAAAATGGAATTTCTGTTTTGACCTGTTGCAGTATCAGAATAAAATGTTATTTCACTCACTTCAGATGGTAGCTCAGAAAGCATGTTCCATAAGCATATAGCTACTTCTGATGATCCTTTTGTACCATTTAATTCATGCCACATGTAGTTAATAGCAACAGTAGTATTGAGATTATACACAGTAAAATTGTAGGTTTTTAGTTTCCGTTTATATTATAATTGCTCCACTTCTAATTGGAGAGTCAATAAAAGCTTTTCCATATCCATAGTGAAGGTGCTGAAGGTATTATCAATTTTAGCACGATCTTTGTCAATTTTCTTATGCTCTCTAGCCTCCTTCTTTCGAACTTGATGTAGATTGTATTCATCTTGGTGTTTTTCTTTTTCGTCTTCGGTTTTATTTGCGAATTGCGTGAAAAAGCTACATTGGTCTTTTTTTGGTTTGTGGAAACCGTAGGTAAATTCGGTGCTGAATATATGTTTATAATAATAAAACGTTACTGTTTGCAGTATTTTAAATAATCCTGGTAAAGTCGATTTTTAGATAAACCAGAAGGTAAGTATTTCCTCTTGGTTGAACTTTGACAATAGTGAAAATCAATCACCGGTAGTGATTTGATGTGATTTCGTACGTTATTACGACCTCTCTTGTACTCCTCTATGATACCTGACGACTTTGACTTTTTTAATGCTGTTTTAACTTTTTTTCCAGATATACCAAATGTACCCAGAAAAAACTTTTTACATACTTGGATGTTCTCGTCAGCCAACCTTAAATTGTACACCATAGTGTATTTGCGTCTAGAGGCGGCATCTTCATTATTTGATTTATATCGCCGATTAGGTATTTTTTCGTAATTCTACTGCTGATAAAGCTTCATCTTCCTCTTTCATCTCGAATGGAGTAAAAATCTTTAAATAATTTTTGCGTCTTTTCCTGGCTAATTTTTTCTGTACACCTATAGTGACATTTACAATTACCGGGTTTAACAGATTTTCCTCTAATTATCTATCGATTATAACTACTCCCAGACAAAGAAGCTTTCAAATAAAATAAATTTAATACTTGTTACAATATTGAGTACCGTGAGACTTTGCTGAAAGAGCAAACTCCAGCTAACGATACGGTGACTAATCGACTGCATCATAATAATTTATCTGTCTGTTGTTATTTGCAGACTAAGCTCAAGCATATAGCTCTGTTCACCACCCGGGAAATATGTTCAGTACCCGGTGGTGGTAAGTGGCATATATCACTTCACTCCAAAAAATAAGGATTGTGAGTTCACTTAGCGTCCTTCAAACTTTAGAATAAACCATTTGAAACAACATATTCGCTTAGATCTCTTCACTACAATATGAAATCTTTCTTTCTGATTGCGATGCTGCAGTTAGCTCATTTTTAAGAAAATGTGGGTTAGCTCTCTTCACATCCACGACGTAAAATTTTATTCATAAAATAGTTCGATATCTTTGTCATCAGATGCTGTCGTGGGGGCATATACCTGGATAATTTTAATTGATGTTCTTCTTATTTTAAGTATGGCATAGGCAACACGATCTGATATACCTTAGATAATTTGGACATGCTTACTTATAGCTTTATTTATTATAAATCCTATTTCAAATTTACTGTTCTTTTCATTTCCTTTATAATATAGTAGATTACCGGATTTTAGCTGTATTCGGTTTTCTTCTTCTATAGGCCTATGATATCCCATGATATCCCATTTTCTGTTTGTTAATTCTTCTGAAAAATTAGTATGTACCAATCACAAATTTAATAATAATATACAGTGTGTTCCAACAAAAATTTGCCCCTCCCTTCCAGAAACTAGGAGTTTTTTAAAATAAAAAAACACATTAATTTGTATTGGAAGGGGGACGAATTTTCATGCGAAATTCATGTCCTCAAATGTAACCCCCTACTGCCACGCATCAACCTCAATTTTTTTTAATAGCTAGTGTGGTCGAGTGGCACTTCATTTGAGAGGTATTTTTTCCTCTACACGATACTTTTTTTTAATTTACGAAATAACTTTGAAGATAATTTTGGCTAATTTATTGGTTGAACATCAGTAATAACAAAAAACATAAAATTTCATTAAATTACCTAATTTAATGTTCGAAATGAACTCCTGTGACCTCTATACAATAATACAGTATATTTTCAAAGCCCATTCGTACATTTGCAAATAACTTTGTTATGAATAATTGGGATTCTGTCACAATTCTTTGACGCAACTCTGCAAGATCTACAGGCGGAGTGGCGTATATATTTGGTATTGGGTGTCCCCACAAAAAAAATCTAAAGGCAAAAGATCTGGTAATCTGGCCGACTACTCTTTTGGACCTCTTCTGCCAATCTAACGCCCTACAAAACGTTGATTCAAAAATTGTCTTGTGTTTATATCATAATGTGGAGATAGTTCAGTCCAACATTCTACGAAATTGCAGCAGCTTCACACCTCGTCTGATATGATCCTCTCTTTAAAAAATTTACTCTTTTACCCCCAACAAATTTAGATATTATAGAATTGTAGTGTTCAGCCAAATTATTATCCATATTACTTACTAAAATATCCTAATACTACTACTATTACTTGTCGGTTTATAACATTCTCCGCCGTTTTCCAATTGCCACTTAGTCCGGTTGTTCCATAGGTATTCTTCTATGGCCCTCTCTCTCATATATTTATTTATTTATTCCTTCGCTCCAACTTTTTCTCGGTTTACCTCGTTTTCTCTTTCTTTTCGGTTGCCCGATAAGTTGTTTTGTTATTAGGTCATCTGTGATTTTTCGTTTGATTCCAATTATTTCTCTAATACTTTCGTTAGTAACCCTTTCTCTTCTATATCTTCCTGCGGCTCTTTTTCAAAAATCCATTTCCGTCGCTTGCAGCGTTGTCAGTATTCTTTCTTTCAGTGGTCATACCTCACAGCTGTATAAAGTGATACTTTTTACTATAGTGTCATATATCATCTTTTTATTTTCTTTGCTGATGGATTGGTCCCATAAAATTCTGTTTAACATTGTGATGACTTTTCTTCCTAACGTATTTTTGTCAAACGTCCTATCTTGTGAAATAGTGATACCTAGATATTTTTAGTCACACCAGTGCTTTATCGTGGTGTTATCGTCTAATATGAGATCTTTTTGTTCTACTCCAATGCAGAGGTATTCGGTTTTCTTTTTATTTACTTCTAGACCCCATATATCATACTCTTCAATTAAATTTCGTGGTATATAGTTTAAATCGTCATAATATTGAGCCATTATTACTTAATCATCTGCAAAGTTGAGCGTATATACCATAGTGTTGGTAAGCGGTATCCTTTCGAGGAATATTTTAAATTAAGTGGGGGACAGTCAACTTCATTGCTTTAATCCTTTTGATGTTATAAATCTTGTTGTTATTTGTGTCCCTGCTTTTATTTTTGTTATTGGTTAGTTGTATAGCACTTTGGCGGCTTTTTTTTATTTCAACATTAATATTAGTGCTTTCCATTGATTGCTACAGCTTCTTCAGTGGAAAGCTCTCGTAGGTTTTCCGTAGGTCGACGAACTAAATATGAATCTCTTGATTCCGTGCCATCTTTTTTTTCTATTATCTGGGTTACGGACAAAATGTAGTCAATAGTGTGTCGACCCGTACGAAATTATGCTTGTTTTTCTGCTTCATAATCCAAGTATTCTCTCTTGATTCGGTTCTTTAAAACCTTTCCATATATTCGACTTATAAAACCGGTTACAGCTATACCTCAGTAATTTTCGCAATTATTTTTATCACCGTTTTTGTGTATAGTACGGAGTTATGATATCCTCCATTCCATAGGGATTTCGCTTGTGTTTATGCATTCTTGAAATAGTTGTCGAAGACATTCCTACAATTTCTTCGTTTCGTGCTTAAACATTACACTACTACAGATATATCCCCTGGTCCGGGTGCTTTGTTCCTCTTCAGCTGTTTACATACGTTTTTAATTTCCTTTTTTTATGAGAAAATTTTAAATTGTTACAAATAATAAATTTAAAATTTTAAATAACGTCCAACATTTTCCCGAATTAAATGGTAATACCAAGCCTAACGACTGTCCTAACATAAGTAGTAAAAACTGGGTACCACGTCCCTCTGCCCAACAATCTAAAAACGAACAGCAGTCTCTCCGTTTCTGTAAATAAATCCCCCCCTTTTAAAATTAAAAATATAAATTCAAATTCTATTATTCCTAATACCCTCAGGAAATCTAATCATATAAAGAAAAATTAAAAATACAAATTTTACAAAAATTCCCAGATATTTTTCAAAATCGGTTTAAAAAATTTAATTTGGTAATCCCAAATCAACAAATACTACAGACACAAATAGAATTAAAAACAATTTTAGGTACAATCCATTACAATGATTCTGATAGTAACGATAATTTTATTATTAAATGATAAATATAATCCAATGGAATTGTAACTTAATTAATAAAAATAAACCCAATATGTTTAATTTTTTTACCGAATCATCAGCTAAATTGACATATTTCTAAATGAAACTTGGCCATCTCAAAAATAACATTCAATTTACAAGGTTTTAATATAATAAGTGAAGATAGATCAGATGGATACGGAGGCATTGCTATACTTATAAAAGATTGTCTAGTTTTTAATGAAATTCCAACCCGCTAAAATTTCCATTCCAAACCCCCCAAAATACAAGTAACTGTAAATGACTGGACTAAAATTGTTTCACAACTGAAGGATGATATTGTTATATGTGACGATTTTAATTGTCATCACACTCGTTGGGGCTCCATATTAGATAGCACTCCAAGAAACGATTGATAGATGCCATCGATAATACTGACATATGATTATTCTAAATGATGGACAACCAAGATATGCAGACCGAATAAAAGACCTTCCATTATTGATCTCACTTTAGTTTCTCCAAGTCTCGTTAGCCTTTTAGAATGGAATCCTATTAACGATACCTTTGGATCTAATCATTTTTCTATTCATCAGTGGCGTGGTATTTTTTGTCTCCTCAGATAGATATATTGTCTAATAAAAAGACTTCAATCATCATAGCAGATTTTTTTTTTGTTTTTTTTTTGTTTTTTTTTTTCTATAAATTTAGAACCTAAACATGTTTATAAATTAACTCTAGTGTACGTTTGGAAGTAGCAAAATGGATAATAATGTCATCGTAAAATTTATTAGAGTGTTGGAGAGATTTAATTTTTTTTCTATTGACATTCCAGACAAGCTTGACATCCTCTCTTGTTTCATGGTATTACGACAATACGTTTTGATTCTTTAAAGACAAGAGTAATCTCGTTCATTTAAGGCAGAAGTTGGTGGTAGTGAGAGAATTATTGACAATAATTTATTAATTTCGGTAACAGTTTGTTGTAATGAATTGTAGTATATAAAATTATACATATCTTGTAACTTGTCCCACCTTTCGCAAATCTTTGGATCAGCATATAAAACTAATAAATATTATGGAAATTTTTTGACGCAACTTTTAAATTTTTAATCGTCAAAGAGATCAAAAATTTTGAAATCTTTAAAATTCGAAAAACGAGTATAGATTTGCATAATAATAGTATCCAAAATTTCAAAATATACTCGTTTCTTAAGATCTGTTTCTGTATGATGCCATTTTTCATTTGGGGGGGGGGGGGATATAAAGCGAGTCCAAAACGTCACTTCTTTCAAATCTTTAAAATTCGAAAGACGAGTATATATTTGCATAATAATAGTATCCAAAATTTCAAAATATACCCGTTTCTCAAGATCTGTTTCTGTATGATGCCTTTTTCTTTTCTTTTTTTTTTGGGGCGGGGGGGATACGGCTATATCAAGCGAGTCCAAAACGTCACTTTTTATATACTTGAAATTACTATCATTACGAAAATCTCTAAGATTTTGCATCAGTGTTGTTATTCTATTTTTGGAATGAATAATATCAGTAAACTGATTTTAAACAACATTGAATATCAAATTAGTTTTGGTAAACACTTTCTTAAAAATATTTAAAAGTATGTTAAATAAGTAATCATCTAATAAAGTTTTCAAATCGATTGCTTCACGGATCGAGATATCATCACTTTTAAAATCGTCGCATTCAATAATAAAATCAAAAACTTCCAAAAACTATTCACGAAAATCTGCAACAGTGAAAACAAACCGAGATATAAAATTCCATCACAACTGACAAACTGTTGGCATTTTTTTTTTGTTTTTTTTTTTTCGAAACAAACTGTTCTAAAACATTAGTCCGTTTAGGCGAGCTTGAGAAAAATGAAGCAAATCCGCTTAAACTGGTAATAATAGACGACATTCTTTAATTGTTTTACATGTATACTGCAAAACTAAATTCATTCTATGCGCATGACAGTGAGTAAATAAAGTTTGCGGTGCAATAGTTTTCACTTTCGCCTGGAGACCATTCCATTCAACAGACGGCAGCACCGTCGTAAGTTTGCCTACCAATTTATTTTTGATATCAAACTATCCTTTAAAACACCAAAAATATATTCTGACTTATGGCTTTTACTCACGTCTGTAAAACATAAAAACTTCTCTTAAACATTACCACGTAACGCGTATCGAACAACAATTAATAATTTTTAATGACATGATATATCGGTAGTTTCATCTACTTCCAGTAAGAAGCAAATGGTTTCCTGAATCTCGGATTTAATAACGTTCCTCAAAATGTAATTAATTGATTCTATTAATTAATTCTGGATTTTTTCGTTTTTTTTGTACGTTGCCTGAATTTGTAGTCCTATAAGAACGGTTATCATTTCTAAAAGATTTCTGGCGACCGCAGCTCGGCCAGCGAGTGAAAAGTAATTTGAAGCCCAGTAGGGGTTTTATTTACTTCTGATTACCGTTAGTGGACCAGTGGAACTATGTGTCATTTTGACACGTACCGAAATAGCTATAAGACTTTCTCTATCTCAAAAATATTTTTACCAGGCTTGTCTTTTCCTCGATAAAAGGGCAGGCCGCCACTCAACAATCGCCGGTTGCTGTACTTCTTGTGGTTCGAATGATATCGTAGCCACACGGCTTCGTATTGATTTAAACACTAAAGAGCTTTGGAATCATCTTAGCTTCGACGTCTTCTTAGATCGAAGACATGTTTCTCTCTCTCTTCAATCCTGACCCCCCAGGGGGAGTGTAGTGGTCGACGTGATGTCGTGTATTGTCCGTCTCCAGAGATCTCTGTCTCTGGTCATTTCTTTTAATTCATGCATAGGTCTTTGGCATATTCCTGTAATTTGATCTATCCATCTTGTTGGGGACCTTTCTCGTGATCTTCGGCCTTCTACCTTTCCTTGTATTATGAGTCTTTCCATGTTTTCTGTGTTTGCTCTCATAATATGCCCAAAATATTGTAATTGTTGGAGATGGACTTTACTAGAGAGTCGTTGGCTAACTTTTAGCTCTCTTAAAATTGAATTATTTGTTCTGCGGTCGGTCCAAGGAATTCGTAACATTCGTCTCCAACAGAACATTTCAGTGGCGTCTATCTTTCTTCTCTCCGATTGTCTCTGAGACAATCGGAGAAAATATGTTTACTCAGGTAATAATAAAACGCAGAATCGTAGTAAAGGTACACGGCCAACAAGGTCTAGCAGGGGCTAGTGACGTAGACAACTTAATCCTGATCGGACTGACTGACTCTTGAGTTTTAACCTTGTTTAGGCTTACGCCTCTTCAAGGAATGGAGAACTCCTTTTTTGACGGAGTTGTGGGGGTGTGATAAACGTCAATTAAGCGAAACGCGAACTAAGAAGTAGTAGACTACTAAGGTACAGAGGCAAAAGAAGGTGGTTATTTGTGTGATCGATAAGAATCGATAGAACGCACAAGAAGTTGGATTTGCCTAGCATGCAGTATGAGGTACTTCAGGGGTTACCAGCCATACGGTAGGAACGGCTCTTTATTACCGTTTGTGGCGCGCAGTCTTTATCTGCGATAGTAGATGGGTAAAGTTTCAAGAATTTCAAAATACTCATCAGGAAGTACCTGGTGAGTATTTGCCCTCTATGCGAACAAGGCCTCTTTAGTATTTGTTTTTCTTGGTTCTTCGAGCCAGGTATGGTTCTTAGGACATACTTCCTGCTGAGAGTTAGGATTCTGTCCTTAATTGGCGTGATGTTGGCCGATGTGTATATGTGGGCTGATGAATACAACCATTCTTTTCTCATACAGTAGCGCAGAATTCTACGCTCCGTGGATGTGATGGGGTTAAGTTCGTGGTTCCTCAGAGAAAGGTAGACGCATGCCTTGTATTCCAGTATCGGCCTGATAAAAGTCTTGTAGGTGTGCAGCAATGTTTTAGAGGACGTTCCTCCTAGTTTTTCGGTTAGCACTTTCAGGGGGTTAAACCTCTTTCTCATCATATTAAGGGATTCTTGGACGTCAGCCTTCCAACTGAGAGTTCTCGTAAAACGAACTACCAAGTAGAGAACTGAGTTCTTGAGAATAAGGTCCTCTCCCAAAAGTATCACCCGGCCTTAGAGGTCGCGCCCGTAAGGAAATTTGAAAAGAATGGTTTGGGTTTTGGATGTGTGACGTCCTCTCGTAGAAGCCACTATCCGGGTAGCTTTTGGACAGTCAGAGACAGAGTTCAAAATAAAAATAAAACTTTATTGTCTTCCTTAAATTAAATTGACAAAAATCATATGTACATATTTACAATTTGGTTTAGTCTTCTCAGTACCTGGCCTATTTATTCAAATTAAGTTTGACCTTGTCGTATGAAATTAGTGTTATCGGCAAGCGAGTGCGTTGTATCGATTTGATAACAGCGGACGATAGGTACAAAGAAAAGAAAGGAACTCAACACGTGCCTTAAGTGATTCGGGTTAATAGGACACTCCTCGACAGTCTCAACACGACTGCTTCAGAGTACGGGTAATGAAGAGCTCAACACGCTCTTCGGGTACGGCGGTATGGAACAACTTGTGAACTCAACACGTCCACAAGCCGGGGTAGGGAAGAAGAGAACCTTCAGTCAACACCTGTCGATTCTCCTCTATGAGGAAATGTTGCGGTTTATATAGCGAAGTTTTGCCCTTTCTACTGTCGATACACTCCTACTTCATGGGTTGGTTCGCGCGCACGCTGGTTTAACGGTGATGGCTTGGACTCATCGTTACACCCCCTCTTCCTGGGAAAAAAAAATTTGGAACAAATTTTTTTTATCTTTATTCCTTGCCAGGTACTTGGTTATCCTAAAAAAAAAACAATTTACAATACATTGAAATAAAAAATTTCCACCCTAAAAAAAATAAATATCGTCTTCTTAAAAAAAATCGTCTTCCTCTCTCTTAAAAAAAACGTCTTCCTTCGTGGGGCTTCAATTATTGGTTTTTATCCTCAGCACCCGGTTCGGGAGTCTCAGTCTGTATTTTTTTCCTTTATGCTGCGGCGAAATTAGTGAGAGCAGCGGGATTGACACTGGAATTGACTGGACTTTATGAATTTTTGTGATGCCCATGGTTGGTTCATCGAAAAGGTTTTTAAATTTGGAAATAGCCTTTATCAGGGGCTTGCAGCCTTTGCCCGGGGTGTTAGGTTTTGGTGTGTTCCCCAATGGTGATATTAACTCTTGAATGGTGTATGGTGCCGGCGTAACTGTTCCGTCCATTTCTATGTCACTGTAATATATTTCTAACGTGTCTGACATTATATTTGAAGGTTACTGGTAAACTGTATTAAAATATACTGTCACTACTTGGTGTTGACTGTAAGTGCTTGGACTGATTAAGGAGTAGGGAAATCGGTAAATGCGGGTTTTAGGTCTTTGATATGAGCTGTGATTGTACGGTTTTTATCGTCGTGTTTTAATTTGAATATTAGTAATGGCTTTGAGTTGTAAAAGCTTTTGCCAGGTTTGTACGTACTAGTTCGAATGTTTCTCGTAGTTTATGCCATTTTATGTTTTAATCGGTATGTTGTGTGTCGTTTGGGGTTTTTACGACTTTACTTGGAATTTCTAGTTCGTGTCCAAAGTTCAGGAAGGCTGGGGAGAAACCCGTTGAATCGTGTTTAGCTGTATTATATGCGAATAGTAGTTCTGGAAGGCTCGTGTCCCATTTCTTATGGTTTTTATCGCAGAACTGAGCTATCATTGTTTTGATTACTCTGTTTGTTCTTTCTACTGGATTATTCTGGGGTAAATATGGCGGAATCTTTCTTTTAGAAATCTGGAATTCGTCTAGCAACTTTCGTACTTCCCTGTTATCGTATGTTCTTGCGTTGTCTGATATGAGCTCTTTGGGTGATCCGAATCTCATAATGATTTTATCTTTTAAGTTCTGACAGACTGATTTTGCCGTTGCTGTTCTGATCGGTATGGCTTCGACCCATTTTGAAAAGGAGTCCTGGAAAATCATTATATATTTGTTTCCTTTGCTGGATGTTGGAAGTGG
Organism: Diabrotica balteata; assembly: GCA_918026665.1. NCBI lineage: Eukaryota > Metazoa > Arthropoda > Insecta > Coleoptera > Chrysomelidae > Diabrotica > Diabrotica balteata. Next base: position 44,191,343 of record OU898283.1, on the reverse strand, counting down.
TCCTATGATGTCGGTTGAAACGGTGTGCCATGGATGTGGGGGAATTTGTGTAGATTGCATGCGGCCTGGAGTTAAGCTTTGTTGCGGCTTAAATTGCTGACAGTTCTTGCAGTTCCTGACGAACTTTGCGGCGTCTTTAAACATCCCTGGCCAGTAGTATTTTCTAGCTAGGCGAGTTATTGTTTTAGCTATTCCTAGATGTCCTGCGGTTGGTTGCTAGTGGTTTTCTGCCAGGAGTTGTTGTCTCTTGTGGTTTGGGATGCATAGTTTCCAGGGGTTGGATACCTCTGTCTCTTTTAAATCGTATTTGTCCCAGAAGTGTCGATAGAGAAGTCCATCTTTGATAGGTAGTCTGGAAATAGTTGCGGATTTGTCTGGATTTTATTTAAAGCTTTATTGTACCATTCGTCGGGTTCTACATCTTCTACGTTTATTATGCAAACCAGATCTACTGGTTCTCTAGAGAACGCGTCGGCCAGGACGTTCTGGGAGCCCTTTTTGTAAATGACATCGAAGTCAAATTGTTGCAGCAGCATTGCCCATTTAGCTATTCTACCTGTAGGGTTTTCCATTGTTTGTAAGTATCGTAGACTTTGATGATCTGTATAGTGTGCGTAGCTGGAGGTTGTTAGGAAGGACTCTAAATGCTGACTGGGTTGCCTCCTTCTTGTCCAGTCCTGTTGGAGTTTTCCGGTCGGCTTCTACATTGGCAGTTATTGGAAGTTGTTCTTCGGGTTCCGCAATGGCTGCAGAAGAGTACAGCGATAGCTCTGCAGTTTCTTCTATTGTGGCCTCTGCGGCCGCATCTCCAACAACAAGTCTGTCTGTCGAAATTTTGTATTTTGTTATTACGACTATTTGCCTGTGTCCAGTCACACCTTGTATTGTTTCTGTTATATATTTCTTTTTGGACCATATCATATTCTTCCGCTAGTCTGATGATGTCCTGTGTTGACGATACGTCTTGCCTCTTTATATACAACTTGTATTTCGGGTTCGTATTGGTGTATATCCTGTTTAGTTCTTCTTGGTGATTGAATTCACCATGTCTTCTGATCATTGTTTGAATATCAATGATGTAGTCTTTTACACCTTCGTTGTTTCGTTGGAGTCGTTTCCGGATTTGAGCTTCCAGAGATTGCGTGAGAACGGAGGAAACGAAGAAATTGCGGAAATCTTGTTCGAAGTCTTTTAATTCGTTCCAATATTTATTATTGTTTCTGTACCATAGTAATGCTTTCCCGTTTAATGTGTCTGGTAGAGCTTGTAAAACGTGGGTGTCTTGTAGGCGGTAAGCTGTCTGGAGTTCTTTCAACCGTTCTATAAATTCTATTGGGTCTCTTGAACCGTCAAAGTGTAACCCCCATTTGCGTACTATTTCCATCTTTCTTTGTCTGTCTTCCATCTGCTTTTCTTCTATTTCCTCTGGGTTTTGGCCTTTTTGAGTTGGTGCCTTGATGATCGCAACTAATCTCGCTCTTAGCTCGCTGAAATTCCCTTCCGTCGACTGTTCTCTGTTTGTTAATTCGGCTATAAGTTCGTCTTTCTTTAATAGGTACACCAAACTAACCTTCGACGTTTCCGGAGCGTCTGTCATTTTTGAACTGTGAATCACCCTGTATTTGAATAAAATTTGAAATGTAGTACTGCCTCATAAAATTCGGAATTCGGTCGGTATTATTGTTTAAAACGAATTTTTCTGCTCGGGCGCCATTTGTGCCGTCCTCTCGTAGGAGTCACTATCCGGGTAGCTTTTGGACAGTCAGAGACAGAGTTCAAAATAAAAATAAAACTTTATTGTCTTCCTTAAATTAAATTGACAAAAATCATATGTACATATTTACAATTTGGTTTAGTCTTCTCAGTACCTGGCCTATTTATTCAAATTAAGTTTGACCTTGTCGTATGAAATTAGTGTTATCGGCAAGCGAGTGCGTTGTATCGATTTGATAACAGCGGACGATAGGTACAAAGAAAAGAAAGGAACTCAACACGTGCCTTAAGTGATTCGGGTTAATAGGACACTCCTCGACAGTCTCAACACGACTGCTTCAGAGTACGGGTAATGAAGAGCTCAACACGCTCTTCGGGTACGGCGGTATGGAACAACTTGTGAACTCAACACGTCCACAAGCCGGGGTAGGGAAGAAGAGAACCTTCAGTCAACACCTGTCGATTCTCCTCTATGAGGAAATGTTGCGGTTTATATAGCGAAGTTTTGCCCTTTCTACTGTCGATACACTCCTACTTCATGGGTTGGTTCGCGCGCACGCTGGTTTAACGGTGATGGCTTGGACTCATCGTTACACCCCCTCTTCCTGGGAAAAAAAAAATTTGGAACAAATTTTTTTTATCTTTATTCCTTGCCAGGTACTTGGTTATCCTAAAAAAAAACAATTTACAATACATCGAAATAAAAAATTTCCACCCTAAAAAAAATAAATATCGTCTTCTTAAAAAAAATCGTCTTCCTCTCTCTTAAAAAAAACGTCTTCCTTCGTGGGGCTTCAATTATTGGTTTTTATCCTCAGCACCCGGTTCGGGAGTCTCAGTCTGTCTGATACTGTCTGACACTGGAATTGACTGGACTTTCTGAATTTTTGTGATGCCCATGGTTGGTTCATCGAAAAGGTTTTTAAATTTGGAAATAGCCTTTATCAGGGGCTCGCAGCCTTTGCCCGGGGTGTTAGGTTTTGGTCTGTTCCCCAATGGTGATATTAACTCTGGAACGGTGTATGGTGGCGGCGTAACTGTTCCGTCCATTTCTATGTCACTGTAATATATTTCTAACGTGTCTGACATTATATTTGAAGGTTACTGGTAAACTGTATTAAAATATACTGTCACTACTTGGTGCTGACTGTAAGTGCTTGGACTGATTAAGGAGTAGGGAAATCGGTAAATGCGGGTTTTAGGTCTTTGATATGAGCTGTTATTGTACGGTTTTTATCGTCGTGTTTTAATTTGAATATTACATTAGAACACACTTTTGTTATAGTATATGGGCCTGAAAATTTCGGTGCTAATTTGGCGTTAAAATTTTTGGCGGCATTTGAGAGTTGGTATTCCCTTTTCATGACTTTGTCGTTTATTGTGGGTTTCCACTCTCTTCGTCGTAAGTTGTAGTAATGGCTTTGAGTTGTAAAAGCTTTTGCCAGGTTTGTACGTACTAGTTCGAATGTTTCTCGTAGTTTATTAGTTTAGCTATTGTAAACTGTGTATAATATTGGAGCAAGTATTGAGCCTTGGAGCACTCCCGCTAGTGGAGTGAAGAGGGTAGAAAAATGATCTGCTACTTTGATTCTGACCTTTCGATGGGAGAGATAGGAATTTATTAGTTTAACCAAAGGTGTTGGCAGTCCAGCCAGGTGGAGTTTTTGGATCTAGCCTGCGTGCCAGACCTGATTGAAGGCCTTCTAGACATCGAGGAAAATGTCTACGACGTGCTTCCTTTCGTTAATGGGTTGTCAAATCAAAGTTGTTGCTTCAACCAATACATTTTGTGTGGAGTGTCCGACCCTGAATCCGAATTGGTAATTAGGTATTAGGAAGTGAGCGTCTAGGAATTCTACGAGTCTCTCCTTGAGGATCCTCTCGTAGACTTTACCTAGGGTGCTCAATAGTGAAGTGAGTCTGTACGATTTAGGGTTGGTGAGGGTTTTCCCTTTTTTGGGGATCATGACAGTACTGGCCACCTTCCAAGGAATAGGAAAGTAACTCAGCGCAAGAGATGCATTGATTATATGGGTGAGCAACGGGATAATATTCAATGGAAGATTTTTTAGTCATCTTCTGTGGATGCCATCTGGGCCAGGAGATGTGTTTTTTTCTATGTTACACACCTGCCTGACGATTTCCTCAGTCACTGGTGCCATCATTGGGTGAGGATGTGGTCCATCAAGTGGCTGAGGGTAGTAGAATATATCTTCCACTCTCCGTTCGGTGGCTCTTTTGAATCTTTTGCAAAAATTGGGGTTGTTGGGTGAAACGAGGGTGGCCTGCAATGTATTTTTGAAAGCTTCGGCCTTATCTTGTGGATTATTTAGTAAGACGTTATTGATAATAAGATTTGATCGTGGCTGACTTTTTTGTTTTGTTAAGACTTTGAGTTTGTTCCAGAATGCAGAGCCATCCCGGTAGTCGAGGTCAGAAGTAACTCGCATCCACTGTTTTTGTTTCAGCTTGTTCACTTCGAGCCTTATGACCGCAGAGAGCCTGTTATATTCTGTTTTGATGAGGGGGTCTTTGAAACTTTTATACTCTCTGAGCATTTTTTGTTTGGATTTTATTTGTGTGATAATTTGCGGTGGAAGAGTTGGAGTATATGGACTGTACCTTGTTTTTGGAATAGCCAGGACTAAGGCCTCTTGAAGAAGCTTCTCAACTTTGGAAATCCCTGTGTTAACTTGGTTATGTGTTGACATATTGCATAACTCGGGGAGGTTTTGGTTGATAGGTTCTTGGAAAAGATGCCAATTTGCTTTACGATAAATTATTCTGTAGATGGCAGGTCTTGTTTGGGGTAAGAAATTGAAGTCAGTGTTGACTAGAAGAGGAAGATGGTCAGAGGTTATAGAGTCACCAATGGAGCATTCATCGTCGATCCGATCAAGCAAGATATCTGTGCATAAGATATGATCGACAATGGACATACCTTGATGGCCGAAGAACGTCACCTCTTGGTTGGTGATTCTGGAGATTGGCAGCTCTAGAAGAAGGTCTGAGAGCTGTCTGCCAGGAATATTTGTGATTGTATCACCAAACTGAGTGTGCCTGCTGTTAAGATCGCCTATTAGTACCGCCTTGTCGAGTGTGGAAAAATACTCAACAAGAGGTAAGAAAAGGGGTGTGTTTTGATGCTTATAGTAGGATATTATCGTAACCTTGGTGTTATCTTGTAGGTGTATGTCAACTGCCAGGTAGTCGGTGTCATGAAGCTGGTCTAATGTGTGAGGAGGAGGTGTATGTGTAGTGGAAGGTATAGTGTGGTGTATTAAAAGACCATTACCATGACTGGCCTGGCTTTTGTTGTTGTGGTAGGTTGTGTATCCTGTGAAATTAGGAGGGGTTTCGTGGTGACGTTTTCATCGTGGTGACCAAGCTGGGTGTGTGCCTTTGCAATTGGGCCACTTAGGGTTTTTGATATTGGGACATTCGGCGCTTTTGTGCTCGCCACTATCGCAAGTCGGGCAAGTCGTCTGTCGCTTTCTGCACTCTGAGATTTCATCGCCGCTTTGGCAGCATCTGATGCAGTATTTGGCGGTGGGTTTAATTATATTTGGGTTGTGAGGAGCCTCACATGACCTGATCAAGCCATCTATGCAGATGCCTTTGATCAAGGCGTCCGTGTAGTACTCCTCGGAGTCGAGGAACATACGGATCATCCTGGTTGGCTTGTCGAATCTTTTGGAGACGATTCTATGAAGAGAATTGAACGGAAAGTCGATTTCGACAAGGCTGAGCCAAGTTCCTCGGTGGAGATAGCTGTATCTACGTCAGTAATGACGAGATGAAAAGGGGATTGAGTGTCTGGTTGTTGTTTTTTGGTTTTCTGACGTGAGTTTTTAGGCTCCAGATGACTCTGGAAAGACTCTTCTGACTTGAAAGTCACCAGATGACTCCGTATCGGTAGGGGGTGGTGTCTAGGGAAGGCATGCCAGGCCTTACTATAGTGGACGACATCACTGAGGCGATAGAATCTCCACCTCAGACGTCCGGTAGCTCCGTGGGCCCAGGGCCCGTATTTGGGAAAGAAGTGGCAGAAGAGCGGATTTTTTGTCCGCGTTTTTTGCTGGTCGAAGGCAGACTCACCAACGACAACGAGAGAACCTCATTATATAAGGGTGTCTTAATCTCCACAAGAAACGCTTCAGTGCTCGCTAGGCATGCAACGAACCCTCGCGAGCTGTCTAAGAACACCTCCGAGGGACGTCCTAACGGACCACTACCCTTGGAGATGCTCTATTAGTATTCCCAAGTAACGTACCTCTGTCTCTGCAATACCTCCCAGTACTATGTGGTTTTTAGCTGTTTTCTATTTGGTTAGTTTCCTCTGTGTTTCTCTCTGGATATTAATTGATTTTTTTATAGTTATTAATTGGATTTCTCTATAGATACTATTTTACATCTGGAAGTAGATTCTCTGTGTTTATTATCATCGACATCGGTTGGAATATATGGTTACCATTTTGCTTCAATCTGTTTACTACTTACGCTCGATTTGCGTGAGCCGGTATGCAGCAGTAAACCTTTTACATCGAGCGTCTAAAGCAGAATCCCTCCAGATCGCAAGCAAGCAAGCAATTGAATTAAACCCAGCCTATGAGAAATGTTCACCCAGGTAGTATGACCGGTTGTAACAATTCATTGGAGCAAGGTGTGTTAACTCGAGTGAAAACAGGAGTTACCCCACCGTGCTTCAATGCTCTAGACCATCCCTTTGCCCCCTATAGCACTCTGATGCGCTATAGAGGTACAACAATCAGCCAAATGCTCTTCATGTGGAGGTCCTGGGTAATAGAACCCCAACATGGTTTTCTAACCGAATGCTAAAACTAAGGACAGCGCATCTCCGCTATATTCCTGTTATATTAATGTGGCTTATCCGCGATCCCTCCTGATCGGAAGATATGCTGTCTTTTTATACACTTTGTATTTGCAATCTAGCAGCGATCTTTCGCCGGAAGGCCAATGACAACGCAGTCAATAAAACTGTTCGTGATTGGCCGACCAGAGTGCCAATCTGCGTAGTGATTAGTCACTTCTCGTGACACACAAATGACTATACTTCTAATACAGTTTTAAGGTCACTTCTCGTGACACAGAAAAGACTATACTTCTAATACAGTTTTAAGGTCACTAACTTAAACATAAACTAAGGATGTTTTCTTTAATTTTATAAACTTAATTACCAATACCCGTTTGCGAAAGGTATAGCTTTTTAACTATAAGTGAGACACACAATAACTATATAAAATAGGCCTAAACTAAAAGGGTCCAGACCTTGCTGAATTTTGGTTGATACTAATAAAGGCAGCGTCCACCCTTAGTGGATTATATTACTCAGGTAAAAGCCCTTTTTTGTTTGCTACACGGGATTTCCTGGGTACAAATATTTGGTGATTAAAAATATCTGCTAAATGTAAAATTTTATTTTAGTACCAGAGGCGTAACAACACTTGGATAAATTTCTTATAGAAATTTATCCAATATTATCAATTTAAATTACATGCTGTCCTTACTTTACTTTCCGTGTATGGAACACCAACAACTTCAAATTCTATACATCCAATAGTTGGTCATATAGATGGCCCTGCTATTTGCCAAAATTTGGGTCCTCTTGTGTGCATGTCACTCTAATATCTGATAGTATATGGTGACTATTTCGTACCGTGCCACAGTCGCAGTTATCATCTTCCTACTATCCCCTTTTTTTTCAGATTACAAGTATAGCGTGATACGCCTGTTTACTGCTAATTTTAGTCTCCACAGACTCTTCGCAGATCACTCCACTCTACCGTTTTTCTTCTAAAGTTGTTTATTTGTTCTGTTTTTAGACATCTTATTAGTCATGATTTGAAAACCTGGGTTTTGTTCAAGAATTTTATTAGTTTTTTCTAATTTTGTTTCTATTTTCTATCCTGTTTGCTTGTGAACCTCTGACCAAATCTGTATCTTTTTGAAGTTTTTTTTATTACACTTTTTTGAAATTAGAAAATACCTAAAAAGTGCAGGTATAAACGAAACATACATCGCAGACAAAAACACCTTCAAACGCCAGAGAAAACTAGGCAGAAGCAATACAAAAATGCACTTTGGACTAAAAAAGTTTTATGTTCTATAGTCAGCGGAAAGGTTCCGCTTAAAGGATTCTATATGCAAGATGTCCAAAACAAAGAAATGCTGGGTGAAAATATTATGTACAAATATTTTCATGGATAAACTAAAAATTTTTCATTTTACATTCTCGAAGCATAGCAAGCTCGAAATGTTGACTATAAACTAACGAGAACTGAACTTCCAAGATCCTACGAAGAGTAGGACAGCTAAATCGGGCATATCTTAACAATAAAAATTTGTTTCAGGCATTAAATACGTACGCTTTTTCGGTGTTTAACCATTTATTTGGTATATAAAGTGGTCAAAAATGGATATAGTCTTTAGCAGAAAGAATGAACAATTCTTTCAAAGACACAAAAAAATAATCCGTAGACTGGAGTAAAGAGAACAACATTACCGCGGTATATAGGAGAAAGAGGACTTGTGGATATAGGTGAGCAAGTGGATAAACAGGTTGATAATTTAGGAACCTAATTTCAAAAGTAGGCTGAGACATCTTCTATACATTGCGAAATTTGCGCAGTAGATGAGACAACACAACTTAAACTGAGAAAACAAGAAATGTGCATAAACTCCTTGCATAAGCAAGAAAAGTGGGTATCTGGATAAGTAAACCTCTGCAGGAGCAACATGTTCCTGAGACATAGTTTTTTCTACTTACCATTTAGGGTCAGGTTGTTCCAACTAAAAATTACCTGAAATAATATATTCTCAAAGACTCTTAGGCCCAAAACAATAAGTGCCAAATTGCTAAATATCAAGGCCAAAAAACCATATAACATCTTACCTTGAATGCTACCAAGCGTTTGTCAGTACTGTTTATAAAGAACGCGATGACTCAGGAAAGATAATTATTTATTAAGAGCTAGTTAAAAAACTGGGACTTCTCCAAACTGACCATTATCCTTATTATCAATACGTCTCTGACCGAATTCTTGAAAAGGATGACTACAAGCTATACGGGGACTGCGCTATGATTACCGACCAGTGACACATAATAGACCGGATCTCATACTAGCTTAGAAACTTACTAGGTAAACAAAACTAATAAATGTGGCAATATCTAACAATAATAATCTAAGTGTTAAATACAACAAAAATATCTCCAAGTTTGAGCTAAAATAATAAAATAATAAAAATATCTCCAAATTGAGCAAAGCTCAATTCTTCTGATACCGTAGATCAGCGGTGCTCAAAAGGTCGATCGCGATCGACCGGTCGATCGCCAAAGTTTTTGAAGTCGATCGCGATTAACGAAGAAAATACGGGGACTGTGCTGACTCACCACACGTGCATGATCGAAATAAATATGATTCTTTGTACTTTGTTTTGCAATTTGCTGAATCAACCGATATGACTGATACCGCCCAGTTGTGTATTTTCATTCGGATGGTATTTTCTGACATGTTGGCTAAAGAAGAATTGTTAACAATGCTGCCTCTGAAAGAAAAAATCGCGGAGAGGATACATACAACGTTTTTATAAATTTGGTGAAACAATACGAGCTATCGATTTACAAACTCGTATTTAAAACAACAGATAGTGCACCATCCATGACTGGCGTTAACAACGGATTTGTTGTATTATGTCGAACTAACGATGACTTTCCATCGTTTTTTCATTTCATTGCATCATTCACCAGCAAGTTTTGTGTTTTAAAATTTTAAATATGGACGACATCGTGAAGATGACAACAAAAATTGTGAATTTAATCAGAGACCGAAGCTTGCAATGATAACTTTTTAAAGCGCAATTGGAAGCTAGCGACTCTGCGGAACACACTGATTTACTTCTGCATACAGATATGAGGTAGTTAGGCCTTGTAAAATTTTTAGATAAATTCCAGGAGCTAATTCCGGAAGTAATTTTTTTTAGAACAAGGGGACGACACTCATCTACTTCAAAACGAAAAGTGGCTCAGTGATCTGGCTTTCCTAACAGATTTAACAAATTATTTGAACCTCGTTAATTTTGAACTACAAGGAAAAAATAAAACAATTATCGATATAATGAGCTCAATACATTCTTTTGTCAACAAATTGAAATTGTTCATTAAGCAAATTAGTAGAAAGGATTTAAACAACTTTTCATCGTTGAAAAAATGGGTAGCCGCTCATTTGAATTATGTTTATTGCGAGACAGAGCTGCAAGCACTTCATAGCGAGTTTAAAAGACGCTTCGCTGATTTTAAAAAACTGACAGATATTGTAACATATATTTTCTTGTCAAGACGTAGCAAAATAGTCACTGAAACATCCGTTACGTTACGTTAATATGGAGATTATTTCAGTCCAAGATGAGGCTTCATCTTCTTCTGGTTCCTATCCGTTTCGGATGTAGGAAATCATATTGGCAATCATAACCTTGCTCGCTGCGGCTCGAAACAGCCCCGTTGAGGTTTTCTTAAACCATGTTCTTAAATTCCGCAGCCTTGATATTCTCCTTCTACCGGGTCCTAGCTTACCTTTGACTTTACCTTGCAATATAGACTGTAGCAGGGAGTAACGGTGCTGATTTCTTATAACGTGTCAATTTTATGCGTTTGATCGTAAACACAATCTCTGATTCTTTCTTCATTTGTCCTAGTACTTCCTTGTTCGTGATCCTTGCTGTCCATGATATTTTCAGCATTCTTCTATAAAGCCACATCTCAAATGCTTCAAGTTTTTTAATAGAGGTGTCTGTAAGCGTCCATGCCTTCGCCCCGTACAACAACACAAAGAAAACATAGCCTCTCAAATGTCTCATTTTTGTATCTAGGGATATGTTGTAACTTTTAAAGATGGCGCTCATTTTGTTAAAGACCGTTCTTGGCTTTCCTATGCGGCACTTTATTTCCTGTACATTGCTCCACTGTTCGTTAATAATAGTTTCCAGGTAGCAATACTGTTTTACTCGCTCTATCTGCGTCCCATTAATGTATAAATGAGCCCCGTTTATATTCTCTTTGATGATGCCTCCAAGATGAGGCACTGAAAATATTTTCGGATATACACCTTAAATCTAGAGCGACCGATACGAAATTTTGGTCTTTCATACCAGTCTTTAAGACAAGTTGCTCTGCAGCTCACAGCATTCTTTGGATCAACATACTTGTGTGAGTCTGCATTTTCCCCAATAAACATAGTAAAATCAAAATATCGTAATCGTATAAATGACGAACATTTCTCTTCATGCTTGCGTTTGGCCCTCGTACCATCATATGAAATACTTGTGGATGATATGCAGTGCCATGCATCAATATCCAATTAAAATTAATATGAAACTTGAACTTTAATTACAACTCTCTAGTTACAACTTTTATTAACTAGAAATGTGCAGTAAAGTTTTTTATTTTCAAAATTGTTTTTTTACTATTCTCTGTTTGTAAACCAGGAGGAGTAAACTAAAGAGACAGATTCACACCTAAGAAAGTCACTAAAAAAGTTACCAAATACATCTTCTTTTTTGGTTCATCATATCGGCCTTCGACGGTAATCCAAAAATATTATAAATTATACTAATATGTCGCTAAAGAGTTCTAAAAACAACTGTTGTATATAAAAGCGGACTTAAAATCTAAAAATAAAAAAATAACGCAGAAAACATAAAAATCACAGATATAACTTAATTAACCTATGAAATGCCATTAGTGTCAAAATTTCATAACAGTGGAGTAAACTTGCCTGAGGTTGGACCAATTACAAACAAACATTGCGGCGCGGTAAATTTGAATTACTCCTCCTAGCTTAAAAACAGAGTATAGCAGTCGACCTCCGGACGCTTGCAGTTTACGTGGTAGATCCCATGGAGTATAAGTCTGAGCACCACTGCCGTAGATATACCGGATGAATGAATTTTCCTCTGAGGTATGACTTGACTCTGAATAAACATTTGGGATTTTTTACAAATTTGAAGAAGTGTACTAAATAAAAATAAAGTTAACAAGTGTTGGTTGTGTATTATATATAACTTTAATTGTCACACAATGACTTTCGTGGACAATAAAAGAACCTTATAAAATAGATTTGTTGGTAAAACGTGGGTGAAAAATGGTAATAGCTGTATAGGGGGAATGAATTAATTTGGGGGAGGCCTATATCCAAAGTTTTATTACTTAAGGCTGAAGAAGAGAACAAGAAAAACAAGGTAGTAAAGATTATAAATCTTAACTTTTAGAAATTGTGTGAGTGTGTGTGTGTGTGTGTGTGTGTGAGTGTGTGTGAGGGTGTGTGTGTGAGAGAGAGATGGTATTAGACAAAAAATCTTTATGCTATAGAAAATTGTTATAAGGATGTTTAAATTTTTATTTTAGAATCGTTTATAAACTTGATTAGAATATTACATATAGATTTGTCAGAATAAGATAACAGATTGCTGATAGTAACTGGTAGGCTTATATTGAGATCAATTAAACCTAAATGTATGCTTCAAGTCTATTCTCTATGATTAGAACAATCGAAAAATAAGTGGTTCAAATCTCCGACAAATTTATTATTACAAGGACAGAAAGGAGTTTCATAAATTCCAATCCTATGCAGATGCTCTGGAAAGAGGCCATGGTTAAGTTTTAGCCGGGTTATTAACGAAGAATGTACTTTATTACAGTTAATATTAAAATGAAGAATATTTTTTGGTAAGCATGGATAAATAGAAAAGAAGTGGTTGCTTGAAGTCTTCTGAACCTTTTTATATTTTGACATCCATCTTTCCCTGCCAATACTCCTGATAATAGAAAAAAGATCTTTAAAGTGGTAAAAATTTGTAATTGCGGATATCTCAGATGTATTTTTGGCCATACCATCCACTAATTCGTTTCCACTTACTCCATTGTGTCCTTTAACCTAGAGTAAAGTAACTGTTTTTTTTTTGTAAATTTAAATCATGTAATAATTTTTTGATATCAAGTATAATGGATTTTTGAAAACTATCTAATGGATGGCTACGAATAGCTTGTAATACTGCCTGAGAATCTGTTACTATTACGATGTTTTTACAATAATTAGTGACACACTAAGTTAGTGCTTTTTGTATAGCAGCAGCCTCGGCTGTAAAAATAGAACAACATTCAGGAATTCGATATTTATCAACATAATTGCTGTTTGAAACAAAAAAAGCGAAACCAGTACTTTCAACAGTTTTTTGATCTATCTGTATAAATTATTGTTAAATCTTCCCCTAATTTGCTTAGTATGGATTTGAATATCAGATTAGTTAAAATTGGCAAGTCTGAATAAGAGGCCATTATAATGGTTGGTTTGTCTATCAGAAATTCAAAGTCTTGTACGTAAAAAGGAAATTTTGGTAGCTGTAATATATAAGATTAAAATGAATTCGTATCGATAAAAGATTCTGCAATAGGAGGAAAATTTTTTATTCTCCAGTAAGAATTTGTTAAATTTTCTGTCAAAAGTAAACCTATTTTGTGAACCATAGTTGTACTAAACGATCTGTATGTTATTAGACGTTTTTGGCTAACATTTGCCTACGTATGTGTAAAGGTGATTCCTGGGCTTCTGCTAGAACTGCTTGGTTTGGTGAAGACATCTAAGTCATGGACAAATTTTTATTGATTTAAATTGTATTCTATCAAGAGTTAATAGATTTGTTTTGCATGTTGAACCGTACAGAATACAGCCGTAATCCAGAATGGATCGTCTGTAGGATCTATAAAATAATAAAGAGATATTTTGATCTGCACCCCATCTTTTTTTAGAAACGAAACGCAGAAGGTTAATTTCACGCTCGCACTTTTGTTTTACGTACTTTATATGGCTGGACCACAAGGGTTTTTTTATCTAGGATCATGCCTAGATACTTATCTTTTTCTTCACATGCCATCTCCGCGACGGAGGTTGGCAATCATCATGGCTATTCTGATCTTAGATGCTGCTTCTCTGAATAGTTCAATTAATGTGCATCCGTACCACTTCCTCAAGTTACGCAAACACGAGATTCTTCTTCTTCCTACACTTCTCTTGCCCTGGATTTTCCATTGTATAATCAATTGAAGTAGGTTGTTTCTCTCATTACGCATAACATGCCCCGGGTATTGCAGCTTTCGTGTCTTGACGGTTTCCAATACTTCCATTCTTTTGTTGATTCTTCTCATGACTTCGTTGTTTGTCACATGCTTGATCCATGATATCCGTACTTATACTCTTCTGCTAAGGGGAAATTATAATCACCTATCTGGCATTTGCCTGTGACATTTTGTCTACGCCTAGTGAAACATGCAATCGAAGATTTTTCTTGTGATATACTAAAACCCATTTGTTTCACCCAGTCATCTATATGATATATTGATAATGAAATGGGGTTAAAACGAAGAACAACAGAAGAAATACGAATTTTATTCCTCTAAATGTGTCTATCTTCTAGAGATGTTGGCGACCACGTTGACCTATCTTATTCTATTCACAGCAGCTCGAAATAGACAAGTTGACGTTAGAGCAGTCCATTTGCTAAGATTGACCAGCCAGGATATACGTCCTACATCCAGGGCCTCTCTTACCCTCAATCTTGGCCTGTAAAATCAACTGTAGAAGTCGGTATTTATCAATACGCATCATGTGGCAGAAGTAACCCAATTTTCTGTTTTTAATGGTGTTATTAATTTCTTTGTCTTTTCTTAGCCTCTGGAGAATAGTTATGTTACTTGTGTGGTGTATACATAAGACCCTCAACATACGTCGGTAGCACCACATTTCAAATGCTTTTAATCGTTATATGGCATCTTCTGTAAGGCTCCAGCTTTCTACTCCATGGAGGAGGACTCTTTCTAACTGTGTATCGTTAATTGTAAATTGGGCGTTTATGCCGGTGTTTTTACTAATGATCATTATTTTTGTCTCCCTGCTATTTAGTTTTAGGCCGTATTTGTTACATGTTTCTACAACGTTATCGATCGTCTAACTCCTTTTGCGACTGTGAAGAACTCGGACAGTTTATTTTCTAATCGTACTGTTGCTTTTTGTTGGAGATATAAGTTTGAGATCAGTCTTATATCCTTACCATCGAGTCCTTATGTTTTTAGGATATCGATTAGTATCCCATGTGGGACTTTATCAAATGCCTTTTCGAAATGCGCGAGTGAATAATAGTAGGGAGTACTTTAAATACATGGCTCATCAAACTAATAATTATTCTATGTTCTTCAAACGAATTTTATATGAGGGTGTAAACCTAAGAAATTTAAAATGACAAAAAGTCTTAATTAAGATATATAGAAAGAATGGTGAGAGCACAGTATAGTGCTTTAAAAAGAATTCTTTTTAAAGCACTATACTGTGGTGAGAGTAAGAATAAAAACCTAATTCTACAAAGAAATGAGGTACCAGTAAAGATGTTATTGTCGACTACGATAGGAATTGAGTAATAAAATTAAAAAAGAAACGTCAAAATACTCCGAGGCGAGTAAATGACATTAACGAAAAAAGTTAACGTAACTAGTACAAAATAGGAGAGACATTTAAGGCGAATTTTAAATATGGGAATATATACATAATAAAAAAGTAGACTGGTCAAGAATTAGATAAATAATATATTGTGTATATGAAAAAAAAAAAAGAAACCAGAAATAATAAACGAAATATAATTAATAACAAATAATAAAAAATTGAATACAATAATAAGAGGGCACAGAAACCCAACTCTGACAGCTAAAAATATATTGGAAGTTGATGTTTTTTTGTTGCTTGCAAAAAAATTCATAAAAAAGTATTCATTTTTTATTTGCCTTATAATAAATGTTAGACATGTTTTTCGATCGGAAAAAAATTAGACCAAATAAATAGGACATAATTACATAATGACACAATTACACAATTACCAAAATTTATTAAATGATTTATCGCTATAATGTAAATGTCAACAAAATATCAAGAATAAGTTTTGTAAAAACTCTAATAATTATTAACTTTCTTTTATTAAACATCAGTCTTGCTTGATTTGAAACACTTTCTAAATAGTGTTAACACTTGTAAGTGACCGTAAAATTGTTGCAAACTGTTTTTTAATCACTTTCACGAGATAATTATTTAATTCGTCAATAGAAACCAAATTATATGAAACTAAATAACCATAACAGCTAATGTTTTTGCAAATTGTCTAAATAAAAAAAAAACAATAAAATTAGTAAACTCAAAAACAAGTTAAACTTTTTCATCTCTTTAAAAATAATTTCCTAAGCGGCTTTCCTTTCTTTTTCTAGATGTTCCTCATAACGTTTTTTAAAGTTTCCTTGTGGATCATACTTCTTGGTAAGTCTTTCCCAGTCCTTGGGCCTTCTTGACATCAGATGTTTCATCACCTTCTCAGCTGTTTCTTTTTGTTTTGTATTGCATTTTGTGCAACCTGAAGCAAGAGCGTCTGGGAGTGTTTCTGAAACAAAATTAAGGTTTAGAAAAATAAATTTCGTTCGAAATATATTTAAACTAAACGTAAAAAGATTTTTTACAGGTTAGTTGAAAATTAATTGAAGGCATATGAAATGTCACTATATTTTGTTTTTTATTTAAATTAATGTGTCACGGCTGCAATAGACATTGGCACAAACAACATTGTATACAATCTTTAAAATGAGGACCCATTATTAAAAATTGCTACAGTAATTTTTTTTTATTTATTTATTTAATGGCGTCCTATCCACTGAGGTTATAAACGGCAATGAAAATACATATTAAAACAAAGGAAAGTTATAATATTAATTACGTACTAACATTAAAGAAGATTGATATACGTAATTTTTGATACAAACTATATTTTAATTTAATAGTATATTACCATAGATAAAATTACACCTAGATTGGTAACAGGGATAGGCAATGTCAAATCACGTTCGCACATAGCGGCGCTGCTAGTCTCGTTCCTACGTGGAGAGAGTGTGCTGTGGTCAAATCAAAGTTGAATTTAGACAAATAAGGCGCCATATTTGGATTTGTTTTATTTTTTATAATTTATTTTATATTTTAAAAGTTTTTATATCAGTAGTTCAAAAAGTACAATTTTAGACGATTTTTTATTATGGACTTGAACACATTACATGGAATAACAATGTAGAGACGAAGAACTGAACAAAAAATATGTGTTTTAGATTGCATGGATACTACTGGCAAACAATATAGTTTTTCAAGTCCAGGACATTATATCAAAATTATATGGATATGTCTGTGTAATGTGAGCGTAGCAAGTGAGTGAGAAGTTGAATTAAAGGGCTAAGTAGCATGGAAAAGATAATAATTATTCGAGATAATTATTATATGTTCCGAATCAAATAAGGGATAATTATTACAGTAAAATTTGCATTTTAAATCACACAAAGAAATTGACTTAGTTATTGCATTGTTTGATAATTGTTTAAAGGTATAAAAATCACGAAACTATTGTTGTAAAAAAATAACAACACCCGTGACCCAAATAGGAGCAATAACGCCAAAACTACAACTCAGCGAAAACGCAACCTTGGACTACAACCGGTCAATGAGGACACCATTTGATAAAAACCGAACTAAGGACGCCAGTCAGTCAGTAGTTGGTAATGGGCAGTCAGTAATGGGCAGTCAGTAATTGCTGAGCTCCGGCTCGGACGCGATAGCGTCCCGTACGCGATCAGTACGAGACAGTCGGTAATTCTCCGGGGGACGCTTATCATCCGGCCTAGTATCGCGTGTAGTCCGGTTATTGTGGCAGCTCGTAAGTTTGTAACTCAGGAGGAGACCCTCAACTGACCGAGTTCCAGAAGACTGAACGTGTCGTGGTTGAAAGCCCTAATACACACATAAGGTAACAGATTTCTTTATACTAACCTGTGTAATTATATTAGTACAACTGTTAACTCTTTACTATCTTTACTACTACTAACAAGTTTTCTAAATCCTGCCCATGCTAGTCTTGCTCTTTTAGTAATTTCCGCACTTTGGTTCTCTTTGTCAAGTCTCAGGATTTGGCCTAGGTAGATATATTCCTGGAATTGTTCTATCTCACTGCCGTTTATAGTTATATGTCTGGGGTCTTCTGTGATTGTCATTATTTTTGTTTATTTCATATTCATTTTTAGGCCGACGCGCGACGTATTGGGAGCTGGCTGCTAGTTCCCCTAACATAATTTGCAGTTCTTCGAATGTGATCACTTATAAAATTAGTTAATTATAAATTTAACCTAAAATTATATATTATAAAATCAGTCTTACTTGCTTACTGTTTGAATTATTTTGTAGGTGGTGGTTCAACAACTATCTTAAAAATCATCACCTTAGAGAGGGTTTGACATAAATTTCTACAGGTATGCGCCTTTCAAAGTTGGATTAGATTAGCAGACCATGACTACACTATCATATGGAGAGGTCTATGAGCTTGCCTGTTAGGTGCGAGGAAGAATCTGTTTCTCTCTTGTGAGTGAGGTGGGTCTTAGAGTACCATATTACCATGGTTTGTCTCATCTATGTACTTTTAATGTTCCATTTTATAGAACAACCTAAATCTAAATGTATTTAATATGTCTTTCAATAAATATATAAATATTAGTAGAAAAGAGTTACTGGTAACATAAAGTTTGAAAACTTAACTTTGTAAAATACTTCATGTTTTTATTGTAACTAGGTAATACTTTACATATTTTTTTATTTTTAATGTTATTTTTCCATATTTCTGTTTCCAACTTAGCAGAGTTCTTGAGTTCTGTCTTTCTGTGAGTAGAACGCCAGACAGTAATAGTTCTCACTGACCGCTGGTAGTGTGTGTTATTAGATTAAGATGTAAGTACTACAAAGAACTCAGAATGTCTGACGGCTGTCTGTTGCTTATTAGGCTTTAATTTGACATTAGAATTCCAAAAAACTTATTTAATTACTGACAAGTTCTTGTCACAACATTTAAAACACTAAATTATACTACATTGGTATAAAATTGCAACTATCTTGGTTTATTTTTAGCTTCAGCTGATTTATAGCCAGATTGAAAATCTGAATTTTCCAATCTTGGTTCATAATTATCATCAGGTTTTTCTTCTTCTTGTAGTGCCTATCCGTTTCGGATGTTGGCGACCATCATAGCAATCTGCACTTTACACACTGCTGCTCTAAAAAGATTTGTGGTTGTTGTATTGAACCACGTTCGTAGATTTTTCAGCCAGGAAATCCTTCGCCTTCCTGGTCCCCGTTTTCCTTCTACTTTTCCCTGCAAGATTAGTTGCAGCAGTCCATATCTTTCGCTGTTCCTCATGATGTGACCGAGGTATTCGATTTTAGCTGTTTTTATTGTGGTTAACAGCTCTTTTTCTTTTTTCATTCTCAACAGAACACCCTCATTAGTAACGTGGTCGGTGTACGATATCTTCAGGATGCGACGATAAAGCCACATTTCAAAAGCCTCAATTTTCTTGCAGGTGGCGTCTGTGAGAGTCCATGACTCAACTCCGTACAACAGTATAGGAAAGATATAACATCGTAGTAACCTGATTTTTATGGGCATTGATAAATCATGACATTTGAATAACTTGGCCATTTTTTGAAATGCAGATCTTGCTTTCTCTATTCTACATTTGATTTCTATGGAATGGTCCCAATTTTCATTGACGTTCGTACCAAGGTAGGTGTATGTTTTTACTCTTTCTATTTGTTGACCGTTTACACTGATTTGTTCAAATTGCTGTTCCTTCTTAGAGATCATCATGCATTTTGTTTTCTTGGTGTTTAGTGAAAGTCCGTATCTCTGACTGACCTCTGTGATTCTGTTCATTAACTCCTGGAGGGCTTCAGAGCTGTCAGCAAATACTACCGTGTCGTCCGCGTATCTAATGTTATTGATTAATTCTCCGTTGATTCGAATTCCGGCTTCAACATCACCCACTGCTTCTTGAAAGATTTCCTCAGAGTATATATTAAACAGCAGTGGTGATAGTATACATCCCTGACGGACGCCACGTTTGATTTTGATGTCGTCGGATTCTCCTGCCTCTGTCCGGATAGATGATGTTTGATTCCAGTACAGATTGCTGACAATTCTTAAATCACAAGTGTTTATTCCAATATTGGTTAGTATCTCCATCAGCTTGTCGTGCTTTACTGTATCGAACGCTTTATGGTAGTCAATGAAGCACGCATAAATGTCGCAGTTCACGTCTCTACATCGTTGGAATAGCACTTGTATACTAAAGAGAGCCTCTCTCGTACCCACTGCATTCCGAAAACCAAACTGTGTACGGCTGATTTTTTCTTCGCACAGTCTATATATCCTTTGATGTATGATTTTTAGAAATAATTTTAAAATATGACTCATTAAGCTGATGGTTCGGAAATCACTGCAGGATACGGATTTTGTTTTCTTTGGTAAAGTAATAAAGGTCGACTTAAGCCATGTTCTTGGTATTACTCCGCTTAAGTATATATCATTAAATACCTTTGTTAGGTGTTGAATACCGTCGGTGTTAAATAGTTTTATGAGCTCAGCATATGCATTGTCAGGTCCAGGAGCTTTGCCATCTTTTAGTTGTAATATGGCTTTTTGCACTTCATCTGATGTGATTGGTAAGTGGTCATCACATATGTAAGATGGAGGTTGTTCGGATCTAGTATCATCAAAGAGTTCTTGTATGTATTTTGTCCATATGCGGATTTCTTGATTTTTGTCTGTGATGATATTCCCCTGTTGGTCTCGCAGTTTGTTAGCTGTGTTGGATTTCTGAAGACCAGCTGCTTGTTTCACCTTTTTATGCATGTTAAACGTATCATGTTTTTGTTCTAACAGCTCTATCTCTTCACACTGTGATTTTAACCAATTTTCTTTGGCCTTTCGTATTTCGGTTCTTATTTGTCTCTGAATCTTGTTGTACATTATTTTGTTGTTCTTTGATTTTCTTCTTTCTTCCATAAGTTGCAGTATATTGTCATTCATCCAACTTTTTTTCTTATCTTTCTTTTCTGTAAGATGTTCTTCTCTGATCTTGTTAAATGTTTCACATATATTTTGGAGTGATTCTTCGGCATTATATGTTTGCTCCATATTACTTAGCTTTTCTGAAAGAATCTGTGCGACTGTTTCTTTTGTTTTGTTATCTTTTAGTCTTCTCATATCGCACTTTTTGTTACTATTCTTTTTTGTGACCTTCTTGAATCTAAACCTAAATTTACCAACAACCGGAACATGATCTGATGATACGTCCGCACCGGGGTAACTCTTAGCTGATAGGCATCCATTACGAAATCTTTTGTTCACCATTATGTAGTCAATTTGATTCCGTATTACGTGTCCTGGTTGATCTTGCGGGGAGACCCAGGTATACAAGCGTCTTGGTGGTAGTTTGAAGAATGTATTTAGTATTGCAAATTCTTCTTCCTCTACAAACAGTTTTAATCTTTCTCCCCTTTCATTTCTCTGCCCTAGACCAAAATCACCTATGAATTCTCCGCTTTTTCCTTTACCAATTTTCGCATTGAAGTCACCCATAATGATAGTTATATCTTCTTTTTTAAGTAGTTTAAGTGAATTTATCAACAATTCATAAAATTGCTCTAGCTCTTCTTCTGGTTTATCGCTAGTGGGGGCATACACTTGTAAAATATTTAACCTGACGGGACTAGTATTCAGTTGGATTATTATTAATCTTTCAGAAACATATATAACATTTGTAACATATTGACGTAATTGGGGAGAGACGATTATTCCAACCCCATATATATGTTGACCATCTTCATTTCCCGAGTGGTATACCATATGATTGTCAACAATACAAGCACCACTATTTGGCCACCTCATTTCGCTTATGCCCATTATACTGATTCCAAGTCTGGTCATTTCTTGAATGGTATTATGAATTTTTCCAGCCTGATACATTGTCTTCACATTCCAGGTACATATTTTAGTAATCAACTCTGATGTTCTGAGAGACACTTTTCCGGTTCTGCCACAGGGGTTTCGCTGGGTTACGACCTGGGAGGCCCTGTGATCTAAAGGTGGATCACCTCCCCTGCCGAATCTTGGCTTCCGTATTCCATGATTAGTAAGAGTTTCCACTTTAGTTGGATTTGCCATGATAGCTTTACTAGAGATGTCATCAGGGACCTTTAATGCAGTGGTTTCTCGTTGCCTTCTGCATTCTGATGCCGTTGACCACTTTCTTGGTTCTTCCGCCTTTGAGACCAATTTCTCAGTCTCAGGACAACAGAGTGCCCTTCCATTTACCAGCTCATCCGCCCGAAGCCGTTGGCCAGTAAATGGTGGATTGCTTATCCCGGCAAACTCTCGGACGCCAGAGCCTCGTTAGTTATCTAGCAGGATGTACCAGATGACCCTGATCTAGATCATCATACGAGCAGGTGAGGTTGACATTTGAATAGGAGAGGCTATATATGTTGCGCATCACAATCCCTTAACATCCCTTTAAAGGGTAAATTTTCTGTCACATCTGGTATTGATTTAGTACTGGAATTTCATTCTCTAATTTGTTATTTGGACTTTCATCTTCATCATTATCGTGGTTCAATAATATAACAATTCAATAGTAAACATCGTATATAGTACAGAGCTCCTGGTAAAGCATTTTTCCATTTAGTGATGTCTAAATATTTGTTTTTCAATGCTAGATTCACCAATTTCCATATAAACTCATTGTATCTTTCAACTTAACGATTTCCTTCATGGTTATACGGTGTTGTTCTACTTGAAATATTCCTTTAGAGTGTAGATAATTAATAAATTCTTATGAAGTAAAGCTAGTTCTCCTTGTCAGATTTTTTATATGCCAGCATTCTATATAAACAAAATAGTAATTTAATCTGTGATTGGTTTGAATTGCTTTCCTACCAGATAATGTCTGCATTTTTTTTTAACCCTCCGTTAGTCGCTAGAAAAAACTGAGCATCAAGAGTCGCTACGGTGTCTGAGACCGACAATTAAAAAAGACTGTTTTTAATATAAAATTCATACAAATATTTTATATTGTTTATAGGAATAACTAAGCAATATTTTTGAAAATATTTTATTGAAAAAAAAACAAATATAAAACGAAAAACACTAGTATAACAATATTTTATGAATATTGTTCTGAAACTATTTCTTGTGGCATTTTAAAGTAATTACTGTTTAAACGGGAATAAGCAACAATTAAAGGTTAAAGTAAGTTTATTCATGTTTTAATTTTCACATCGGATATCGTTCTCAAAATACAAACATTAGTTTGTATTACGTACTATATAATTTTCTTGTCTTGTTCTAACATTTTACGGTGGAATAGCCTTTTTTCATCTAGTAACGCTATATTTTCCAATAAACGCTAAGGTATTACTTCCACTTTCTTTTTTCTCATCTGTCACATCTTGTTCCGATTCATTTCCACCATCCCCACCTCAATTTGATCTATTTTGCTTTCACTTTCCTCATCGTCAAAATAACTCTCATCGTCGGTAGGAATTATGTCCATACTTCCAACAAGCGTTGGAATCAAAGTTGTTTGGCTTCAAAGGACATCTATAAATAAGAATTGACAAAAACTTACCGATAAAATGTAATAATAAGAAGATAAATATATACCTGTTCTGTAAGTTCTGCAACAAATAATAGCTACACCGTTAGTCGCTACGGACTCTGACACCGAAAATAACTTTATAACTCACACAACTGTATCCAGGAATGTAAGAATGTACACTAACACGAGTCTGGTAGATAGAGAGAGGTACAGAAAGTGGCGATAGAAAAATAACAGTTATTTGTAAATCCCGAATGAATAATTTTGTCGTCGGTGTGTGAGACCGATAGCGACTAACGGAGGGTTAAAACTGCAACGCATTTTTCAATTGCATGTTTTCATTCAGAATCTGTGAGAATATGTGTGAAAAAAGCAATTGCTTTTCCCCATTGATTGCTTCGCTTATGTAATTATAGACTAAATTTATTAAAAGCATGTACTTATCTTTGTCTTCTAGGGATTTATCTTTAGATTCATTGCTTTCTAAAAAAATCTTGAATGTTATATACCAATGTTTGAATTCTTTGCGAATTATGAGAATAAAATTGTAGTAAAATGCCTTTTGCAGAATTAGGCTTTTATTCACATAAAACTTGACATACAAAAAAATTATTTAAATACTGACCAGTTCTTGCCACAACATTAAAAAAACTAAATTATAGTAAACTTGGCTTGTATAATTAATATTTCTTGTAACACATAACATTTCTTGTAACATTTTTATAAATAAAGATTTTATTCTATATTTTATTCTTTAATTTTTTTAACCACTTTGGCATTTTAATGTAATGTGAAATAAATATAGTCTCAACATAACAAGAAAACAGAAAAAGTATACGAAAAATATTTATTATCGTATAGGATAAGAATTTTTCTTGTTATTTTAGGATTATATCGAATTTCCTTTACTTTAAAATGAGTTCACAATCCTAGGTAATATTACTAAACTTTTTAATTTCGCGCCATGTATATATAGTTACGCGCCCTGTCACTAGGTAATGCGCCAATCATTGTTTTACTCGTCAACACGGTAGTTTCAATGCTAGGTGGTAGTGTGCTATGTATAGCACACTACCACCACTATATATACACTTCACCTGAAGCTTATTACATGTGAGTAAAAAAGTTGCCCGCGAGCCGCGTAGCGGCGAGCGCAATAATTTTACAAGCATGTAATAAGCTTATAATTCAAGTTGTGTACTATACTTTTTCTACGAATATTTTCGTTTATAAAAATAAAAATTAAATTACCACTAAGTATATTTACACTGACAAATTAATAATTTTTAATCTGTCAAAATAACGTCTGTTAATTCGTTTCCATGGTAACTCGACCAACTGACTTACCAGACTTATGTGATATCATGATACTATAATATCAAGATAGGATCTTCCCGTAGCACAAAATAGGTCGTGTTCGCGCATGCCGTCATTTGAGAGTAGAATTTGAATTCTTGTTAAAGTTAAATGGGATTTGTATGCATTCTGTGATGAAATTTCTAGACGAAAATAAGTTAAGAGGTTTAGTAATTACAATAATCGTACACATAAGAATATCTCCAAACTATTTATTAAAGATTATTTATTGATACATACAAAAAACTGACATTTCGAACGTCAAACTCTCCAATAACGTCACGATTTATGCGCAATATCTTATCTTCTAGTCTTAGTATCATGTGTGATATTACACATTTTTATAAAACTGAAGCGTAATTTTTTTTATTACGTGCTAGTCATTACGTGTCAGTATCTGTTATGATGCATTTATTTAGCATCCAAATAGTAGGTAATATACAATTTACTAGTAAGAGAGTAGAAAAATATATTTTTATAATTTAATTTAAGTAATTTAATTTTTATTTTTATAAACGAAAATAATCGTAGAAAAAGTATAATGCACAACTTGAGTTGTAACAAAGAATATAGACGCTTTCTATATTCTTTGGTTGTAAGCTTATTACATGCTTGTAAAATTACTGCGCTTGCCGCTACGCGGCTCGCGCGCAACTTTTTTACTCGCATGTAATAAGCTTCTTACAACTCTCGTTATGTAATATACTATGTTATGCCTATTTCCGTTAAAAACTTGTTAATGTTGTTTAGATGATTATGGTTTCTAAGAAGCTCACCTATGTCACTGGGAAGGTTGAGTTTACTTCTCGTTTCCTGGAAAATTTGACATTTGGTTAAAATATGTTTTACTGTACCGTTGGTTTGACACTGGTTGCAGTGTTAGGGGTTGTCTCTTGTGATTCGATAAAGATGTGTATGTAGGGTATAGGTAGCACAAAGGCTTGATTTTTTAAAGCGCTGTCTTTAATTGGACTTAGTTCTTAGGAACACTGCGATCAATTGTTTTTCCACGCACAACTAGCTATGTTTTTAAGCACAATTTAAGATCACTTGGCACTATTTTATTTAGTTGAACTTGACCATCACTTGTCGCTGCTTCGTGAGCTAGACCGACCACAACATCGTTACCGTGTACTCCAATATAAGATGGAACCCAGATTAATACCACGTGTTTGTTTTCCTTTGCAGCATTTTAAATTTTTTATAGGGTTGCTGGAGTATGTGTTTGGAATATCACAAAGGGCATTCATTGAGTCAGTTGTGATTGTGTAATTTCTCTAGTCCGGTTTGTTAATGAATTTTAGACCTATAAGGATTGCGTATAGTTCTGCATAGAAGATAATCCAGTTGTTATGCAATTTAAATTTAGCATT
Organism: Diabrotica balteata; assembly: GCA_918026665.1. Classification (NCBI taxonomy): domain Eukaryota; kingdom Metazoa; phylum Arthropoda; class Insecta; order Coleoptera; family Chrysomelidae; genus Diabrotica; species Diabrotica balteata. Next base: position 44,165,336 of record OU898283.1, on the reverse strand, counting down.
ATGAGTAGAAATATTGGCTGTCCCATGACTGGTGGGGATTCATGTTTATTAAATTTTGATAGATCAGTGTTTACTAGTGGTTTATTTATAGTCCATGGCGAATAAGGGTTTTTAGAAGGGTGATATATTGTCGTGAATATTATGCTATATTTATGCAGTAATCGGTTAATTCGTTTATAAAAAGGCGAATTGGATTAAGGATGAGATGAGAAGTAGTGGCTAAAACGATGGTTATTAATATTACACTGGATTATCTGGATAGCTTAGACTGGGTTATCTGGAGAGGATAGAACTTTACGAACAAACGACAAACAAAAAATCTCTTCTGAATTTTAGAGGGGTTGGCCCTGACTTACTGCATATTCTTAGTATGGGAGTTGTTCGAAAGGCACCCAAAGCGACTTGCAGTCCTTGAATTACATCTAGTTCTTTAAGGACATATTTCTTAGCTGAGTTATTTACCACTAAGCCGTAAATTCGTAGAAAAGTTGCCGTATCGCTGTCCCAGGTGATGTTTGACAGTGTTTTTAAAATATTAATACTTTGCTGGCAAGTACCTTTTAGAATTTTAATGTGATTTTTTTAAATCAACGTTTTGTCAAATGTAAGACCGAGGAACTTTATTTCTTTTACAAAGATCATATTCTTACCATTCAATATTTAAATTGGATTATCCTCTTTGTGCTTATTTAAGAAGAGCAAGCATTTTTGTTTTTCCGTTAGAGAAGCTGAGTCAGACCATTTCTGAAGGTTATTTTATGCGCTTTGAAGGATTCTTTGGGTGGATTCTAGATTTATTCCTTTTAGAAGGAGAACCAAAAACAAATCATTTATAAGCCTCATTTACTAACTTTTAAATTAGAGGTCAAATAATGAAAAACTGACTCATACTCTGTTAAATAACTGAATGTCTTTCGAGAAACCAATTAAGTTTTCATCGAGTGAGTTTAAAATGTCTTTAATAGTTAACTTCATATATATATATATATATATATATATATATATATATATATATATATATATATACCTACCTATATATATATATGTATATATATATTTATATATTTATATATGTATATATATATACATACATATATATATATATATATATATATATATATATATATATATATATATATATATATATATATATATATATATATATATATATATATATATGTATATATATATATATATATATATATATATATATATATATATGTATATATATGTATATAGTTCATAAAAAAAATTTAGTTTGATATTAAGACATTTGTATATATTTTTTCCGCCGTTTCGGCAGGAAATCCATGCCTTTTTCAAGAATATATATTGACAAGCATGTAAAGATTCGGTATTAACATGGGGGTATGTGATGAGAGTTGAAATTCAGATATCTCGACGACCAGAAGATTTGGGTTAAAGTATTCCAGGAAAAAGAACAAAAATATGATCAACAAATATAGGGCAAACAACAATAGAAAAGAAAGAACTTCGCATGTAATACAGCAACGATAACAAGAACTAGAGAATGGAAAAGGCGGTAAACAAAATCACGGACTTGTAAAACTAGCACCCTCCATTATCTTTTTTAATTTAATCAGTACAAACGTACGCTTTAATTTTTGTGAAGCTATACATAATATTACTATTAAATGTCGACATTCTAGGCATTGGTGTGGCAAGGTCGCCAAATTCTGGCAGTTTTTCGACAACAAATGACATGGTATATTACTCCGGAAACAGTAGTACTCAACACAGACACGGCATAGCAGTTTTCGTATCTAAGTATATGATGCAGTCGGTCATTAATTTTAGTCCAGTCTCAGATTAGCTCTTATTTCTCCAACTACAAACAAACACAAGTAAACTAAATATCATACAGATCTATGCACCTACTGCAGATAAATCCGAGGACGAAATTGAACAATTCTACGAAGAATTCAATCAAGTACTAAAATCGACGAAACCACGGGACATCACCGTAATTTTAGGTGATTTTAACTCAAAAATTGGTAAAGGAAAAAGCGGCAAACATGTAGGAGAATACGGACTCGGTAAAAGAAATGAACGAGGTGACAGACTACTTCAATTCTGCCAGGAGAATAACATAATTGTATCTAATACATTCTTCAACTTACCAAAAAAAGACTTTATACGTGGAAATCACCCCAGGACAAATCACCCCATGGCAAAAGAATAATTCGAAACGAGATTGTTTTTTAACTGATAAACGAACGATACAGAAACTCCTTAAAATCCGTTAAAGCTTACCCAGGCGCAGATGTCTTTTCAGACCATAACTTCGCAGATGCGTATTAAACTAAAAAGATTGGAGCAGAAAAAAAGAGCAAATCAGATAGACGTCAGTCATTTATGTAACTTGGTGGTAAAGGAGAAACTGCAAAAATGTATTAATAATAATTTGAAAATACTTCATGAAAAAGAAACATCTCAGCCAACGAACAATATAGATAAAAAATGGCAAAACGTAAAAATAGCGATAACAGGTCCTGCGAAGAAAATTCTCACTAAAGAAAAACCAAAAATAAAGCAAAGGTGGATGACTGATAAGATCCTTCTTCTCATGGACAATCGGAGAATAATGAAAGAAAAAACGAACAAAGGTATAAACAAATACAGAAAGAAATCAAAATAGAAATCAGAATGGGAAAAGAAAATTTTTATAAAAGAAAATGTGAAGGAATAGAGCAATTGTAGGTAAAACATGATATTTTTAATGTACATAAAAACATGAAAGAACTTGCAGGTACACAAAAACGTAAGCAGCCAAATACCCTGTATAATGTCAACGGAAACATAATAACAGAGCTAGAAGAACAGTTGAAGACATGGAAAAACTATATCGAAGAACTCTTTGCAGATGATAGACAACAATCTGAGCTAAGTAACATACAAAAAGACATAGGTCCAGAAATAACGGAAGAGGAAGTAATGTACGCACTAAAAAGAATGAAAAATGGTAAAGCCCCAGGTCCAGATAAAATACCAACGAAAATCCTTAAACTAATAGAAAAAGACTCGAGTCACATTTTAGTTAAACTTTTCAATAGCATTTATACATCAGGAAAAATACCACAAGAATGGCTTCTATCCACCTTTGTTATTATACCAAAAAAGATAAATGCAAAACAATGTAGTAATTACCGTACAATCAGTCTGATGAGCCACGTACTTAAAATATTCCTGAAAATTACACACTCTAGAATACACAGAAAACTGGAAATCGACATCAATAATACCCAGTTTGAATTCCGAAATGGACTCGGAACAAGAGAGGCGTTGTTTGCACTGAACGTTATGTCTCAAAGATGTCTTGACATAAATCAAGATGTAATTCATGTGTTTCATAAATTACAACAAGGCATTTGATAAAGTGCGGCATGATCACCTAATCAGACTCTTAACAGAAAAGAATTTAGATAAACGAGACATCCGACTAATAGCAAATATGTACTATAATCAGAAAGCAGTAGTGAGAGTAGAGAATAATACCACTGAAGAAATTGAAATAAAGCGAGGTGTGAGACAAGGGTGTATACTGTCACCAACCCTGTTTAATCTCTATTTCGAAGACGTAATGAATAGAACATTCTCTGATCAATCCGTAGGTATTAAAATAAATGGTGTTGGATTAAACAATCTGAGATTTGCCGACGATACCGTTCTAATTTCAGAAACACTTGAAGAGCTACAGATATTGGTAAATAAGATAGCAGACTGCAGCGAACAATATGGACTATCTTTGAACATAAAGAAATCTAAATTTATGGTAATATCTAAATCAACACAAAATGTCCAAAATTTATATATGCCATAAATATATATATATACACAATGTAATTCTCGATCGAGTTAGCAAATATAAATATTTAGGCACTTTTATAAATGAAGACAACGATAGCTCAGCAGAATCAAAATAAGAATAGAAAAAGCTAGACCCATATTCACTAAAATGAAGAGAGTGTTCTGCGGAAGAGATTTGAGCCTTGAAATGAAACTTCGTCTGATGAGATGTTACGTACTTTCTGTGCTGTTCTACGGAATGGAGTCATGGACGTTGAAAAAGATTGATACCAAAAAATTATTACAAAAGATTGATACCTGAGAATATCATGGACCGAGTGAGTCACAAATGTCGAGGCCTTGAGAAGAATGAATAAAGAAAAGGAAGTCATATTTACGATCAAAAAACGAAAACTGTAATACTTGGGACACATTACAAGAGGCGAAAGATATGAACTGCTTTAAATAATTATGCAAGGGAAAATAGCAGGAAAAAGGTTCATAGGAAGAAGACGAAACTACTGGCTAAAGAATCTACGGGAGTGGTATAGCTGTAGCAACAACGAATTGTTTCGATCAGCAGTTTCGAAAATACGTATAGCCCTGATGATCGCCAACCTTCGAAACGAAGATGGCACTTGAAGAAAAAGATACATAATATATCATGACAACGAAAAAATTTATTTAAACAAATTAAAGCTAGGTTTACTTACTTTTCAACTCCCTTCCTTCTGCTGTACAGGGTCCCTCCTCCATCATGCATTTTATGTAATTTGTTAAAACTCTCTCATTTTTTAAAATCGTGTCAACATCCACATTATCGTATTTATTAGTATATTTATTCTGGCCATATACGACGGCCAAAACCAAGGCGAACACCAAAACACTTACACTTTTCATGTCTGTAAAGCTAACTCTTTCGGAAGATGTTGAGATGTGTATCTTATAAGTGGTAAAGAACCGAAAGAAAGTAAGAGTGTCACGTGATTTCCTAAGAATGGTTCAAGACACTAACGGTTGCATGACCTACATTGCCGCAGCATATCCGAGTGCATACGAGGTCAAAAAGAAAAATTGTTATTAACATCAATAACATATATATATATATATATATATATATATATATATATATATATATATATATATATATATCTTTTCCATGTTATATATGAAGATTATATATATTTCTGAGCTTATCCATGGAGAAGAGCAGAATACGTTGTATTCAAAGACTTTCTCGAGATACAGTGATTGTTGTTGTTTTCATTTGTTTCCAGTATTAGTTCATCTATGGTGTTGGTATCTTCTAGTCTAATTTCGTGGTACTTAATTTTTTGAGAAACCTTATTTAGAGTGCCTGGATCTTGAAGTGCATATAGTGGTATTTTGGAGGTTTTCTAGTTTTTATAAACTGTCTTTAGTCTGACTGTGATTGTAGAGCACAGTAGAGTATGATTTAATATCGGCACCTGAGTACAATTATATGCAGTTTTTAAATAGTTTATTGACTGCGATATAATCAATTTGATTTCTTACAATATTGTCTCCTCGATCATTTGGAGACAAAAAGACATGTTAAACATGTGTTTAACCCGGTCAAGTCGCGAATGTTTTTTAGGCAGGATATTTGTCGTCTACCAGGAATCCTTTTTCCTTCGATTTTACCCTTCATAATCAGCTGCAACAACTCGTACTTATCATTTCTAAGTATGTGCCCCAAATATGCTGTCTTTCGCCTTGTAATGGTCGTCAAAAGTTCTCTGTCTCTTCCCATTCTGTTTAACACCATTTCGTTCGGAATATGATCGGTTCATGGTATCTTTAAAATTCTCCTAAACTGCCACATCTCAAAAGATTCCAGTTTTTTATTAAGTCAACATTAACAGTCCAGGCTTCGACACCATAAAGCAAAATATCTCAAAAAAATAAAAATCCCGAAACATGTCGGTTTTTGTTATAAAACACCCATCTTATGACGTACATGGAGTAGGGATGACGTCACCGATGTAGGTGTAGTGCCGTAATCGTTAATTTTTTTAAATAGAAGTCGGTGTAATGCGACACCTCATTTAAACGAGAATTTAATTTTCTATTTAACGACATTACATTTTTAACTAAAATATGTTTTAAGGGTACAAAAACACTTGTTTTTAATTTAAATTTAACTAAATTACAACCAATGATTTAATAAATAATATACTTTGAAGTTACCAAATTATGCATAATAATTATTTCAAGGAGGTCCCACATGGCAGAGAACAGCTCAAGATAGGGAAAGATGGAGAGAACTGGGGGAGACCTATATCCAACAATGGAAAGATAGAGAATAGGTTCAAAAAAAAAATATTTTAAATTAAATAGGAAGAGAAATAATACGATTTCTACCTGGCGAAATCCAATTCAAATTTTTACCACTGTGCTTTCTAAAACTTGCAAAGCAAACAGCTTGATAAGTTACTCGGCAAGGGAATCTATAATTGCATTCCACATGCCGTTCATCATGGTCAAAATTTGTGTGAATTCAATTTCTGGTACTCCAAACTCACTTGAATTCACTACGTTTTCTGACCACGATGAACGGCATGTAGAATGCAATTTTAGATTCTCCTGCCGAGTAATTTATTAAGGTGTTTTCTTTGCAAGTTTTAGAAAGCACAGTGGTAAAAATTTGAATTGTCCTAAGGAGACCTAAAGAGCTCGAAATACGTATAAGCGGCTTGCCTCTGCTCTGTATCGAAACAAAAATCTAGTTTAGTTAAAGAAAAAAGTCATTATGTTTTAAATTAAATGTTCGAAATGCCATTCATCGGTTTCTTGACAATATGCGAATCTACTGATAAATTCATCAAGTACATTGCGGATGACTTCTGGAATAATTAGACTTATTTCATGCCTAATTCTATCTTTCAAGGTCTGTAATTTTTGGGGTTTATTGACATAAACTTTTTTATTTTATGTAACCCCACAGGAGAGAGGCTGTAGGTGTTAGATCTGGCGACCTTGCTAGCCACTCTATAAAACCTCGTCTTCTGATCCAAATGCCATGGATGGCATTTCGAACATTTAATTTAAAATAATTGTTATGCATAATTTAGTTACTTTAAAGTATATTATGAATTAAATCATTAGTTGTAATTTATTTAAATTTAAATTAAAAAAAAATGACCTCAAAACTCGACGGTACGTGAAATAATGATAATATTCCATAATTTAGCCGTTCACTGTATAATATAGACACGTATACTTACGAACAGTTTCGCACTTAGCGGCACCTCAGAAGTCGACAGTGGAAGATTTAATCTTGATTAAAAAGAAGGAGATCAACAAAGATTACAAATAGATTGGTCTATTTAAAATCATTTAAATAAATAATATGAATTGTAAGTTTGAGTTAGGTTCGGGGAAAGAAAGACAGAACATAAAAATAGACTTTAACTAAATAATTATTATAAATAATTAAAAAGACAGAGACAGACTGGAAAATTTAGTAAACAATAAAGATAATATAGTAAAGTAAGGCGGTTATAATAGGTTTAAGACATTTCTTTAGATAAATTTATGTTTGTTACTATTAGAAATAAATGTGCATATTAAGTTATGGTAAACAATTAAGAAATAGGAAAGACAAAAAATTGACCATCACAATTAAATAAACACCCTCGTCGAGAAACGTTAAATAAACACACACGTTGAGCGGCCCAATAACATTGCAAAAGTCAGGGCTATTTTGATTAATATTTCCATAAATATGAAGTAGGAAAAAGTCGATTTATTATTATTGTTGTTATTTAAAAAGTCATCATGTAGTTTAGCAAACCTAGCTTACGTTCGTTTATTAATATATAACTTTCACAAGTAAATATAATACCTTGTGAAATATATTGCAGTATATTTATATTATCAAACCAGTTACAAAGCTAAAGATCTGAAGACCGCAACTCATGGCAGTTCCTACAACAACACACGGATATCATACAAACTGAAAGACTACGGTGAATAAGACGTATAGGAAGAATAAAAGAAGATTAAATACCAACCAAAATAAGCAAACAAATAACACAATGACAATGTGGTATGACACAATGTATCGCAAATTTTAAAAATCAAAATTGGAAAATCAAAGCGCGAAATAGATCAGAATTCTAAAATCAGCCAACACACAAAAAGAGATGTCGAGCCACCGACGACGACGACGATGATACTGATGATAATATTATCTTATTTTTATTTCTTTATTATTTATTTACATTATATTATTGTGACATCTATAGGCCTAATTGTCTCTAATGTTTTTTCGAATTCATTGTTAAACTATTACGGTTGTTTGTTTATTCTTTGTCTTTATATATAGCCAATTGTTTATCTTTATCCAAAATAGGAACATCGACTTGTTTTATTGTATTATTGTATTACTTTCACCTGAGCTGTTTTTAGTGTCAATAGTAGACTTCCGCAAATATGCAAATAAAAATGTAGAAAATATGCGCATAAATATGCACGTGTTTACCCGAAAATATGCAAATATTTTACAAAATATGCATACAAATAAATAAAAAAATCGTAAAATAGTAACAATTTTATTTAAAAAAAAAGTGTACATAACTAAATATTTCCTACTATTCATTAAGATTTACATTTATTTTAACTTATTTAGAATTATGGTAACAATAAATATATATATTTATTGTTACCATTTATATACATATAAATGACCAAGTGGTGTTCAAAAGTTTCTAACAAAAACTTGTGGCTTCTGTCTGACTACATATATTTATATATGGAAAAACTTCGTTTAACATCAACTGATGTAACGGGAGCATTTTTCAAACTAACCAAAACATTTGGTTCTAAATTAATTGTTTCCGAAATATTTCCAGCTAGAACACTGACTACTTCAGAAAGAATATGGTAACCTTTATTTTTTTCCATAGTAGCTTCAAATTTTTTTAAAATATCTTTTCCAGTATTACCTCTAAGGGCGAGCGCCCACCAAAGTGGCGTGGCAGTGGCAAGTAGCAAGTAGCACGCGTCTAGCATAATGTAACCAATGAAAACGAATGATTCAGTTTACACCAAAATGACAGTAACGTCATTCATTCTAATCATTCGTTAGGATTGGTTACATTATGCTAGACGCGTGCTACTTGCTACTTGCCACTGCCACGCCACTTTGGTGGGCGCTCGCCCTAACGTTCCGACAACATGACGCAAATTCTTTTATTAATGCTGTACTTTCGAACAATGACAGTTTTGGTGATTCTAACTGAGTAATTGTTTTTTGAACAAAACTAAAATTTGATTTTATAAATGAAAGTTCTTGTTGAAGCAAGTTACTCTGAAAAGTTTGTTTAGAATCCAAAAGAGATTGGGAACTTTCATCTGTTAACGTATCAATTATGTTCTTTATTTTAACAAAATGATCTGCATAAAAATTAGCTGCTTCTAACCATGTTCCCCATCGCGTTTAAATAGGTTGTGGTGAAAGAGGAATGTTAGGTAGCATTTCTTTATAAAGTTGAATTCTTATAGGAGATTTAAGAAATACTTTTTTGACACTGGATATCCTGGTATTTACAAGAGGAAACTTTTTTCGTATTTCCTCTGCAACTCTGTTTAATCCATGCGCTACACAAGTAACATGTATTAAATCTGGGAAAAATATTTTTAAATTTTGTCCTGCTTTCACCATATAAGGAGCAGCATCCGATAAAATAAGCAGTAATTTATTAGAAGGAATAGTTGTCGGAAGAAAAAAAGTTGCTAATGTTTCTTGTATAAAACGCGAAATTGTTAAAGCATTTGTTTTCTCAAGTTGCTGGCATGAATTAAGATGAGATTTTGGTAAGGTATCTTCTTTAAGAACACCAATCAATAAATGAGCAATATACTTTCCTGAGGAATCAGTGGTTTCGTCTACAGATATGTAAAAATAATTATCTGCAATTTCTTCCTTAATATTAATTAACACCGACGAGTATAGCCCGTTCACATTATTTCTTCTTAGAGACCGATCACTTGGAACATTAAGTTTGCAATATTTTTTTAGAAACGAACTAAAATTTACATTTGCTAATTTTGAAAGCGGTATGTTTGCAGACACTAATGCGCGACACAAGTCTTCATTAAAAGTTTCTTGCTCATCTAATTTTTTTGAAGTAGATTGGAAACATTTAGCCATTTTAGCCTCTAATATAAAATATCTGGATATAACTATAGACTCACATCTAAGATGGGATAAGCATCTGAATGAACTGGCAAAATGCTTGAGAGCTTTAGTTCCAAAATTCAAATATATAAAATCAATAATTGATGTAAAATATTTAAAAATATTATATTACTCTCTTGTTGAGTCCAGAATTAGATATGGAATACTTAGTTGGGGTGGTGTATTAAAAACATACTTAAAAAAAGTTGATATTTTACAAAATACTAGAATACTAAAAATAATATTCTATAAACAACGTACTTACTCAAGTCATCTTCTATTTATTGAAGCCAAAGTAACGGATACAAGACAAATATATATGTATTCCATGTTAGTCTACATATATAATAGAAAACATATACTGCATAAACTATGCCATTCCTATGAAACTCACTCTCAACTACTCTCAACTCACTGGTAATGATAAAATCAATATTTAAAAAATATATTCTCAATTTGGATCGCTTTTATATACAAAATTTAATGGATTAAACAACTAATAGTTCAGTCATAATAGTAATAGTTTAGTAATAGTTTTGCTTACCTGAAAGTTATAAAATCAAAATAAGTATAGTATTCATTATCAAAATATTATAAAAATAAGTTATACAAATTGAAATATAAAATTATTGTATAATTGGATTTATTTTATTATTTATATGTAGTTTACCTACTGGATTGTAAAGGTATCAAATACACAATGCACACACGTTGCCCGTGCTCGACCATTTTGGTTTTAACGGGTAGTACCAGATGTTTATTTTTCGATGTGTAAATAACATACTTAAATTATTGTTCTTTTATACAATGTATATGGAATTAATAAACATCCAGATTTAACCATACGGCTCACACTCCCTCTAAGGGAAAAATTCACTCATCCCAGATACCTACGGTATCAAAAGGATTGAGCTCTGGTGGGACTCTTTCCATGTTATCGAGTCCTAGGTGACTTGGTACGTCGGTGTATCTCCTAAAAATTTTCGCACGCATCTGGACGTCGAAAGTAGCATAGCTTTCTGCATGACCTTATACAGATGTTCATTTAGACCCAGCTTTTTTATGTTTTCTAGGAGGTTCTTCGGAATGACTCCAGTGGTAGAAAGAATAATCGGTATCGTCTGGGTACTTTCCATTCTCCATTGTCTTCTTATTTGTATTTCCAGATCTCTGTACTTGGCGATCTTTTCGTTGTACTTAACTAAAACATTATTATTATTATTATCCCAGATTTAGCCATACGGCTCACACTCCCTCTAAGGGGAAAATTCACTCATCCCAGATACCTACGGTATCAAAAGGATTGAGCTCTGGTGGGACTCTTTCCATGTTATCGAGCCCTAGGTGACTTGGTATATTGGAGTATCTCCCAGAAATTTTCGTACACATCTGGACGTCGCTAGGAGTACAGCTTTCTGCATGGCCTCATAAAGATATTCATTTAGACCCAGCTGTTTTATGTTCGCTAGGAGGTTTTTGGGAATAACACCAGTAATAGATAGAACAATAGGTAGTGTCTGGGTACTTTCCATTCTCCATTGTCTCCTGATTTGTATTTCTAGATCTCTGTACTTGGCGATCTTTTCGTTGTATTTAACAACTAAATTATTGGTGTTGGGTATCGGCACATCAATAAGTGTTGTTTGTCTAGTAAGTTTATTAACTAGTATGAGATCCGGTCTATTATGAGCCACTGGTTGGTCTGTAAGCACAGTGCGGTCCCAGTATAGCTTGTAGTTGTCATTTTCAAGCATTCTATCAGGAGCGTATTGATAATAAGGAAGATGGTCGGTATGGAGAAGTCCCAGTTTGTCAGCTAGTTCTTGGTGAATAATCTTTCCTACTGAGTCATGGAGTTCTTTGTAATCAGTACCGACAAATGCCTGGCAACCACTGGTAAGATGTTGGATGGTTTCTTGGGCTTAGCATCCATATCGGCATTTGTCATTTTGGACTTGAGGATCTTTAACAATATACTTCAGGTAATTTTTAGTTGGAATAACCTGATCCTGAATGGCAAGTAGGAAACCCTCAGTCTCGGGGAACATCTTTCCTGATGTCAACCAATAGTTCGACGCTGTATTGTCGACATATTCTTGGTTGATCTCATTGAGATGTCGCCCATGCAGAGGTTTACTCATCCAGGTGCGCATTTTTTCTTGCTGAGTCAGGTGGTTTATGCGCATTTCTTGTTCCCTCAGTTTAAGCGGCGTCGTATCATCTACTGCGCAAATTCCTCGATGTAAAGTAGATGTCTTAGCCTGTACCTGAAAATAAAGTCTTAGATTAGCAATTTGTTTATCTAATTGCTCACCTATATCCATAAGTCCTCTTCCCCCTTGATACCGCGGTAATGTTGTTCTCTCTACTGCACTACGTGGATGATGTTTTTGCGCCTTTGTGAGAAGTGTTCTTACTTTCCGCTGAAGACCCTCTATATCCGTTTTTGACCACTTTATAATACCAAATGAGTAGCTCAGTGCAGAACAGGCGTACGTATTTAATGCCTTAGACAAATTTTTACTATTAAGATATGACCGATTTAGTTGTCTTACTCTTCGCACGAACTCCGAAGTTAGTTCCGTTTTCATTTGTTTATGGTCAATTTTACGTGCCCGTTTTACTCCGAGATATTTGTACATATTATTTTCACCCATTGCCTCGATGTTTTGGCCATCTTGCATATCGAAACCTCCAGGCTGAACCTTTCCTCTGACTATATTTAGTATACGGCACTTGTCTAGTCCAAAATGCATACTGATGTCATTTGAGAAATTTTCTACAGTTTTTAGCATCTCATCTAGGTGATTTCGGGTGGAAGCCAATAATTTTAAATCATCCATATACAACAGATGATTAAGTTTCGCTACAACGGTGTTGTTATTTTTGATGCTAAATCCTGAGTCAGTAGAGTTCAGCAGCTGAGATAGTGGTTCATCGCTAGGCAGAACCAAAGTGGACTCAACGAGTCCCCTTGGAAAAGGCCCCGGTTAATAGGGATATCTTCAGTTTCGATATTAATTTCACCAGGTATTTGAAGGTGAATTTTAGTCTTCCACTCTGCCATTATATGCTTCAAAAAGATGACGAGATTATCATCGACTTTATATATTTTCAATATATCTATAAGCCATTCATGCGGCACTGAATCAAAAGCCTTCTTGTAGTCAATGAAGGCAGTAAAAAGGTTTCTTTTTTTGGTGTATGCCTGGTTAGAAATGACTGAGTCGATAATAAGTTGTTCTTTGCATCCCATGGAGCCCTTAGCGCATCCTTTCTGTTGGGGCTCTATGATATTGTTCAGAGCACAGTGTTGGTAGATACGCCGGGCCACACAGGATGTGACCAATTTGTACAAAGTTGGAAGACAAGTAATTGGGCGGTACTTGGCTGGATCTTGGGTGTTATTTTGATCCTTCGGTATTAGATAGGTGGTTCCCTGAGTAAGGAATGATGGTATTTCCTGTGAATTGGAAATAATATTATTAATAAATACTGTTAAAAGCTCATGAACACTCCAAAACTTCTTTAGCCAGAAGTTTTGAACTCCGTCCGGTCCAGGAGATTTCCAGTTATAAAGCTCTTTGATAATGTTCGAGACTTCTTCAGTGGTGAAAGGTTCATAAGGAATATTCCTGTAGTGTTGACATTTCAATTCAATTCAATAAACTGGGAGATTTTGGAAAATCCCTAAATTAGGAACAAATCTATTAGCCGTTTACCAGCTGTTAAGATACAATAAATTGTGGATAGATTTGGGGATTAGATCATAAAATGCAAATGAGCGAACCCTTAGCGATTATCCAATAACTGAATGCCTCAGTGACCGAGACTTTCTAAGAATGTTGAGGGCTACTTAAATTGATCTTCTTTGAAACTGTAAATATTTTGTACCTGTAGAGATTACGTACTTAGATCATTTCTTGATTAAAATGACTACAAAATTTTATACAAGAATTGAAATAAATTGGTATGTTTAAAAATTTTCAAATACAGTATAAAAATCTGAACTTTTATGCACTTTATGCAAACTTTTATACAAATATGCCAAAATATGAAATATTTGCATAAAATATGCACAATATGCAAAATATGCAATATGCATATTTGCCGAAGTCTAGTCATGAGTCAATCAATGTAATTCAGTTTTTTGTTATTTTCATGTATGTATTTCCAGAATACATTATTTCCATTTTAATTAGTTGTCTAAAAATATTCTCATTAATTTTGGTACGCACCTTGTATACAGTTAAATAAAAAGATTTGCATATATTTTAAGGTGTTGTCGCTGGGAATTTACAGTCGTGCAACAACTTACGAGAAATTACATAACATTAATAATTGAAAAAGACATTGACATCTTTGGAAAAAAACATTTGCTGTGTCTGGGAAAAGTTTTAGAGCGGCTAAAGAAAAATAACGAAAAATGTTAACAGATACGTATTTGTTAAAAATCAAAATAGATAATTGACTTAAGAACCAAAAATAAAAATAGAAGTATTTTTTTCGAAATTTTGTAAAAGAAATAGAAATATATAAATGCCAACACAAAATATAAAATAAAAAATATATCAAACCACAGAAAACTGATAACTTTATACTTCTATATAGAGGATACCTTGTACGTATTCTCTAATTTCAAAATTGTAAGAAAATGAGGAACTGCCTGAAGATTTCACAACGACAATACCAATAAATAAAAAAAATTAATATATTGCATTTAGCATTCTGTTACACGGGTGCATGGCCGAGTATTATTGGATATATGCTATAAAATAATACTATAAGAAAAATACATATCACATAAACATGGAAAAGAATAGAAAGCCAAGCAATATTTAGAACTAATGGTCGGATACAATTGAAGGTGGACCAAACTTTCGCGCTAAAAAATACAAAAAATCTGTTTCTTTTTTTTGGAAGCTGTCTATTATAACCCAGTCATACTACAGCCCGTTGACTTATTGAACATCATCATCATCATCATCATCATCAACATGCACATGCATGCTCCCTCCATCTGTCTCTGTTTTGTGCGGCTTGCATCTAGTTATTGCTAACACACTTCAATCATCAGTACATCTAGTTGGAGGGCGTTCTCTGCTCCGTAGTACTTCTTGCCTTGGTCTCCACTCGACAATACGCTTTAACCATCGGTTTTCTGTTAATATCGCCTTCAAGCATTATGTCTGATCAAGATCTCCAGTGTAAGGAATCAGCAAACCTTTAGTTTTAAAAATCCTATACCATGAGCATTTTGACCAGTGGTGGTTGGTATATAAGTGCTGCAGAGCTGCAGAACCACCAAAATAATCCAAACAAAATTACTTTGAAAATTAAATAAAAAATATCACTACTTATAAAATCTAAACTCATTTAGATGGTTTTCGTGCATAGCCGCCTTTATTTTAATCTGTCGTCCGTCGCATCTCATGGCGACAGCAAGTCCCACTTATTTGACCGGACCGGTGCTACTCCGAGCTGTGAACTGTTAAAGATATCCCCGATAACACCCGCTCAACCCCTCGCCTACACTTTTCAGGCGACGACTGAAAGCAATATTTGAGCTGCATTTGTCGCAGTTCGAACTAGTGTGTCCAAACCTACGTTTATTGTAATTTTAAATAATCGGTGATCGCGACGCGACGACTGTTAAAAAAAGTTGTCCTGCATGTAATTCGGTATTTATATTAAGTATACGAGAATAAAAGTGCTGTTCAGGATGGATGTTATTTATAATTTGATTAATGTTAAGAGATTCTTTAAATATTCTTATAACAAAAAACTAAAATTAAAATAATTGAAATAAGGTTGAATGCTCGAATAAATGAACTTCAAAAAATTTTAAGGCTATTATCGAGCACAAGTTTAACTAAATCAGGCCCAAGTACTTTCGCTAGAATAGCATCTTCAGGGGCATCTGAAATAAGCCAAGAAAACGTTTTTTAGAAGAAAGAAATTAGTTAACTTCGATAAAACTCGAAGTTAATGGATGAAAAAAAGGTTTTTTGTGATTGACGTTTTAGACTTACTTCGTCAAATAGGGACTAAATTCTACGTTTGCTGGATAGTCCCTATTTGACGAAGTAAGTCTAAAACGTCAATCACAAAAAACCTTTTTTTCATCCATTAACTTCGAGTTTTATCGAAGTTAACTAATTTCTTTCTTCTAAAAAACGTTTTCTTGGCTTATTTCAGATGCCCCTGAAGATGCTATTCTAGCGAAAGTACTTGGGCCTGATTTAGTTAAACTTGTGCTCGATAATAGCCTTAAAATTTTTTGAAGTTAAAATTAAAATGCAAAGGACGTCCTTTGCCGGATATTAAAATCGAAAAAGAAGGATCAAGCCGAGGGAAAAATTACAAACGACAATTTAATTGCGATATTTATACGAGAAATAGTTAGATATGTGGCTGCAACAAAAAAAAACGCTCTTTTCTGTTTTCCTTGTGTACTTTTTGGAGGTGATAAGTCATGGACGCAAGTTGGTGTAACAGACTTAGTACATTTAAGTGATAAAATAAAGCATCTCGTCGCATCTGCTCGTCTCAGTTGCGACGCTCTTTAGCGTCCAGCGGCGGTGTCCGGCGCTCACCCGGTGCACAGACGCTGGACGCTGGGACTGTGTTTGGTTTCACCGGTCGTGCTCCCCTCACAAATTAAGGGACCAAGACCAATTACTCGGCCCTCTCACCAGCGTCGAGGGAAAAATTACAGTCCCAGAGAGGGACTCTCTTCTATCCTAATGTTATTTAAACCTTCTATTAGATCTAAACAATTTTTAATAGAGAACTTAGGTTTAAAATGAGTGATAAACTTAATTGTATTGTAAATAAACTCTGATAAAATAGAAACTGGAGTGTTACAAAACTTACTACAGGTCTTATGGGACAATTGTGTTTATGGATTTTAAGAAGTCTATATAACCTAGGTGTTATAGGATTAGATACAGTTAATTTTCTGTTGTTATATTTAGTAATAGTGTCATTAAACAATTTAACCATTGCTTTTGTTTTATTAATAAAGGTGTTAAGTAGATTTTTTCCAAAACTACAAAACTGTTATCTGAAAGAAAAGATTCTATGTATTGAAACACAATTTCCCTTATCAGCCTTGCTGAGTACAAGAGAATCTCTATCAATTTTATGTTTAATTGATTTTAGCAAATCCTTTTGTTTTTTTAAAATTATAATGATTTTTATGAAAATTGCGTTTGTACTTACATTATTTCTGTTGAAGTATAGCGTTCGGCAAACTTTCTTACGTTTTAAAAAATCAAACAATCCCTCTATACTTACAAAGCAAGATATATAACTCCTGCATAATACCGGTGCTCACCTACGGAGCACAGACATGGACATTTACACAGACCAATTTGGATAGGATAAGGAAAGCACAAAGAGCGATGGAGAGACAAATGTTGGGTGTATCACTTAGAGATAGAAAACGTAATCAATGGATCAGAACCAGAACAAAGACAGTAGACGCGATAGAACAAGCAGCAAAACTGAAATGGAAATGGGCTGGACACAATGAACGTCTCCAAGACGGACGATGGAACAATGCCATCGGAAAATGGCGTCCATACAATGCAAAGAGATCAAGAGGCAGATCACAGATGAGGTGGAAAGATGACATCAGGAAACAAAGAGGTCCCACATGGCAGAGAAGAGCTCAAGATAGGGAAAGATGGAGAGAACTGGGGGAGACCTATATCCAACAATGGAAGGATAGAGAATAGGTTCAAAAAAAAGCTAATGCAAAAGTTTTTCAAATATTGTTTAATATCAGCATTGTTAGTCATACCTTCTATTAGAGTATCCAGCTCTACTGCAAATCATCCCAGCACTGAGTTATTTAACCTAAAATTCTGACAAGAAAACTTAAGGCCTAATCCTAAAACATACAGTTCATCCTCTGAAAAGTTAGTGTTACTTAGATTTAGGACTTTAGGATGGAATTGGTGATCTGAAAACTTATGCATAAGTTTTCCCTTCAGATATATTATATATGTTATCCCTCCAGATACTGACAGAGAATGTAGCGTAGAAGTAATTTTAAACTGTTTATCCTCGTGTTAGTGTAGTGTTTTGTACAATTTTATGTTATTTTTAATGTTTCCACATTCTACGCTTGCCGGATAGTTCACATTTTGACGAAATGCCCCTGAAGATGCTACTTTAAGCGAAAGTACTTGGGCTAGATTTAATTAACTTGTGCTCGATAATAGCCTTATTTTCAAAGTTTATTCATAAGTGTTGAGGTGCTTCTCTGTTGTTTTTGCAAAATCAAACGGTTTAATTTGTTGGTGGAGACTTCTCTTTTTGGTGGATTGTAAGCGGGAAACCTCATCTTATATGTTGTTAAAGGAGTCGTTGACAAGAAACCAAGGATGTTGTTGCAAAATTTGATCATAAGTAATTTTAAGATTGACATTAATATGATGAAGTTTGGTATAGTGCTTCTTATGTTCTCTTTTCAGGATCTTTTTCTCCAAAATCTGTTTATCCTGATTAGGTACATTTTTTGATGTTTTGACCTTAGCAAAAGTAGGAGTGACTTGATGTGAAATGCACTGTCTAACGAACCAAATGTTCAAGAATATAATTATTCTCTTGCAGGATAGTCTTCTGTGAGTATCAACCAAGACTGCCATAGTCAATAAATTATTATAAGGTTGAATGCTCGAATAAATGAACTTTGATAATATAAAAGGCAAATATCGAGCACAGTATTAATTTAATCTTGCCCAAGCACTTTTAATATTATATCTTTTATTTTTCTTGACTTGTAAAAATTTCTATCTTTTTCTTTATTAATAACCTAGTTTTATTTTCACTTATTTTCCTTTGTATCCTTCGTGAGATTACTCCCAAATATTTGCAAGTCTTACTATCTTGACTTTTTTATTTTAACCATAAGAATAATATTTCTTCTTTGTTTGATATTAGATATTCACATTTTACCGTCTACAGGTAGTTTAAAGCCTGCCGTACAATTTTCTATTAACTTTCTTCCTATAATAATATAAAGTTAACCCTTTCTTCGTCCTTCGCGGTCACGGTTCCCTCACTATAATATTGAAATAGTGATCATGAGTAGAAAACAATGTAAAATAACGTGGGTTTTTCTACCGGTATTTTGATTACTCGGCATTCCTGTAATCACTTTTAAGCATCACTATAAATCAATCTTAGATAATGTGGGTGATAAACAGAACCATTGTCTTAAGCCATTTATTGGATAAACATTAACTTATTTTTTACTTTTATTTTTGTAGAGCTCTCTTCGTTAAATTTTTGTGTAGCTCTAATAAGTATTGGCTGTTCTGATAACGATTTTGTGACCCTCTTCTGTCTTGGAATTTTTTTCTTCTCAGCCTGTGGTTCTTCACTACGTTCCTACTTCAATTTGTACAGTAATGCACAAAAATATTGGCTTTAAATACGTTTTTTAAAATAATCAATTTAAATTATGCCTTTTTATTCCAAAACACAGCCGTCATAAACTTCTTAACCGGTTAGACCATTCTTGGTTGCTTTGCATCAATATTGTCAGCTTTACTTCACAGCCGTGCGTTCATTCTGTTCCTTGGTGTATAGTAGAGGATCCAGATTTTATCAAGCGCTATCAATCAACACCAAAAGACCAACGGATTGCGCTTCATAGGTTTTAAACTCTCCTGAGAATTGATCACGGTCATCGATCATGTGTTTGGTCAATGGTCAGCAAACGCTGCATCCATCGCGATGGGCAGAATATTTTTTTATGCTCAAAACTTTGTTTAAAATATGACTTCTCCTTTTTCATGTACTATGTTCTTTTAGATCATTAGTTGCCATCATTATTTTGTACATTGCCAGCCTAAATAGCATGGCTGTATCAATGCCATACCAATCTCGCAAGTTCTTCAACCTGGACTGCGTTTACCTCCTAATTTTCCTTGTATAATATTTTGTTTAACTCTTGTAAAACAACTTATATTTGGGAATTCTCATTACATATCCGAAGTACTTCAGCTTTCTCTTCATAATGCCTTTTATAACCTCAGCAGTCTTCCTCAGACGTTCTAGTATTGTGGAGTTTTGAATCTTCTCCACTCAAGAAACTTTTAAAATTCGTCTATAGCTCTATAATTCGAAAGCCTCAAGGTGATTTAGATCACTTTTATTTACAGTTTAAGGCTCAACATCATAAAGTAAGACCTAGAACACGTAGCAACGAAGTAGGTGGATCTGCAATGCCAATTTTAGATCTCTGTTACAAAATATCTTGGACATCCTGTTAAAAGCAATTCTGGCCTGCTCAATTCTGAATCTAATTTCAGCCTGAATCTCTGCGTTACAATTTAACTAATATCCAAGGTAAACAATTTCGTCAACTTACTTAAGCTTAGTACTATGTCGATTTAGTACATTTCGTCGAAAGATTCGAGCAATATACATATCTAGGCACCAATTTAAATAGCCAATGGGATCACTTAACAGAAATTAAACAGCAAATAATAAAAGCAAAAGCAGCATTCGTTAGAATGAGGACCATTTTCAACAGTCGAGACATATCATTAAAAACAAAATGCCGTCTATTGAACTGCTACATATTCACAGTTCTGCTCTACGGAATGGAAGCGTGGACACTGACTGTTACATCCATGAATCGGCTCGAAGCTTTCGAAATGTGGTGTTATAGGCGCATGTTACGTATATCCTGGGTTGACAGAGTTACTAATGTGGAGGTCCGGCGTAGAATGGGGAAAGAATGTGAAATTCTCATGACCGTCAAAACTAAAAAGTTGGACTATCTAAGACATGTAATGAGAAATCAAGAACGTTACGGCCTTCTCCAGCTGATTCTCCAAGGCAAGGTAAATGGTAAGAGAGGACCGGGAAGAAGACGCATTTCCTGGCTTCAAAATTTACGAAAGTGGTATAACACGACTAACACTGAACTGTTCCGCGCTGCAGTAAACAAAGTAAAGATAGCCGTGATGATCGCCAACATCCGGAACGGATAGGCACTTTAAGAAGAAGAGTACTATATACCTACATAAATATAGACTGTTTTATATTATGTTGTTTACTTATTACGAGTATTTTGGTCTTCCGTATGTTCAGATCCAAATCAGCGTCCTTAGAGCTCTCAACGACACTATCAAGTAATGTTTACAGATCCTCTTGACTAGAAGCTAGGAGTACTGTATTATCCGTATATCGTAAATTATTGATGACTTTTGAAGTTATTTTAGAGCATTTCTGAAAATTCTTTAGGAGTCAACGCTGAAAAATAAAAGCGATAAGAAGCATCCCTGCCGTATTAATCTTTTATTATTAAGAGCTTGTGATTCCAAACCGTCTACTTAAACTGATGTGATGTAACATAATATATAATGTAACATATTAACGAAAACCCTTATAGAACTAAGGCGACAAATGAAAGGAGATAACACTGCAAGCAAAGAAGCGATAAATCAAATAAATAAGACGATCACAAAGGCAATAAGAAAAGACATAAGAAACTACAATGTAGAAAAAACAAACCAGGCAATAGAGAAAAATAAGAACATGAAAGTTTTGTAGAGGATCGTACAAAATGGGAAAATAGAAATTAACAAACTGAGATACAGAACTGGAGAAGAAACAACGAACAGAGATGAAATATTATGAATAGTCGAAGAGTTCTTAACAGAGTTATATAGATTAAGAAAAAAAGATAACAATACGGAACCTTCAATTACACTAAAAACTGGGGTATTAAACCAAGGATCAGATTTAATGCCCAATATAACAAAATCAGAAATCAAAGAAGCCCTGAAGAAAATGAAAAATAATCAAACACCGGGTGAAGATGGAATAGTATCAGAAGCACTAAAAATTGGAGGGAATGTATTACTTGAAAAAATTAAACAACTTTTCAATATCTGTCTTCACAGCGCCAATATTCCAACAGACTGGAACAACGCTACTATGATTCTATTACACAAAGCAGGAGACAAAGCAAATTTAGAGAATTACAGACCGATTAGCCTATTAAACCAAGGATCAGATTTAATGCCCAATATAACAAAATCAGAAATACATATAAGTTGTTTACGCGAATACTAGTTTAGAGAATGGAAAGAAAATTAGAGACTCATCAACCAAGGGAACAGGCAGGATTCCGAAAAAGTTACGGAACAAATGACCATCTACAAAGTATAAAAACCCTAATAGAGAAAGCAGTGGAATACAATAAACCTCTAGTTCTAATATTTATCGATGTTCACAAAGCCTTTGACACAGTTGAGCTAAGCAAAATATTACAGGCGCTTAAAGAATGCAGGCTAGATTATAGATATACTAAATTATTATACAAAATATACCTGCAGGCAACAACCACTGTCAAATTACATACTAACAGTAATCGCATAAAAAGAGAACGGGGGGTTAGACAAGGAGACCCAATGCTACCTAAACTTTTTAATACGGTGCTAGAACATGCTTTTAAGAATTTGGATTGGATGACAAAGGGAATAAAAATATATAGAGAATATCTAAACAACTTACGTTTCGCCGATGATATACTTATAATAGCTGAAGATCTAGGTATGGCAAGAGAGATGGTACAGGAACTCGTTGTGGTTACAGAAAATGTAGGTTTAAATATAAATATCTCGAAAACAAAAATCATGACCAATTTGGTGCCCAACCAGAACATCAGTATTGGTGGGAAAGAAATAGAACTCGTAGATAGATATAAATACCTGGGACATGAAATTATGATTGGCAGAGATAACCAGACTCATGAACTAAAGAGAAGAGTCGGCCTTGGGTGGGCAGCATTTGAAAAACTGAGAGAAACTTTTAAAAGTGAGCTGCCCACATGCCCAATGAGAAAGGTATTTGATCAGTGCGTCCTTCCAGTCTTGACGTACGGAGCAGAAACACTTACCTTAACAAAAGCAGCAGCTACCAAACTGAGAGTCACGCAGAGAAGAATGAAGCGGTCCATGTTAGGAATAACTCTCCGAGACAGAATAACAAACGAAGACCTCAGGAGAAGAACCGGAGTGACCGACGTCACTGACTATCATCGAGAAGATAGCCAGACTAAAATGGAGATGGGCAGAACACATAGCCAGAATGACAGATGGGCGATGGACAAAGAGGTTATTGGAATGGAAGAAAAAGAGAAGACAAGAGAAGCGTCGGTCGACCACCTACAAGATGGACTGACGATTTAAGAAAACTCAATAAAAACTGGATAAGAGCGGCGCAAGATAGACGGGGTTGGAAACATGAGGAAGAGGCCTACGTTCAGCAGTGGACTCTTGAGGCTGGATGATGAATGATGTAACATAATAAAATATGACTAGTGCGCTCTTTACTAATTCTTGTGGCCTCTGCCAATTCACTCAACTTTACTTTACGACTACTAAGAAATTCACGGAACCAAATTTTGTGCACAGTGAATCGGTGAAGGAGGATACTTATCAGACCACCAGATAGTGGATTCATTCAATAATTTTTACTACATTAATGGCAGAAATTAATAATTTGAAATTTATATCGTATCAACGCCTGGTATAAATATAAGAAACATAGGTTGGGAAAATAAAACAATACAACAATTTGTTTATTTTTATTTTGTTTCCCTTTTTTCTTAATCTTATAAGTCTTGTTTGTATTCTTCCAATTTAAACAATAGATACTAAAATAACAATATAATATACAATAATTTAAATTTCTTAAAACTAACTTAACTAAAAGGTAATTATATGGCTCAGCGTTCTATTTATGTTATAAAAAATATAAGTAATATTCATCTGTATACATTGTAAACACACTTATTTTCGCATAGACAAACCATCTAATTATATATCAAAAGGATCTTAAAAAGTGCAGTAAAACTCAACAAGCCAGATCACCAACAATACAAAACTACACTGCAGAAGAGTATCACTATTAAAATTAATGAAATTTGTATTTGTAAGAAAAAGTTTACAGCTTTATATAGGTCACGTATTTTTTTTAGTTGACGTCTCCTTATTTTCTCTATGGAAAGCTAGTACCAAAATATACCCTAGTGACTACAACATATTTTAAGGGTGGTGTTATTACCCTGGAAATATCCAATTCTGGCTGCTTTTGTGTGTTTCATGTTTATATGAAAATTATATAAATGTAATTTTGTAACGTAAATTGAGCCTAATTGATTTATTTATATCTGTATTGTGTGTTGCATATGTGTTGTGGGTTAGATTGTAGATGCTGTGTTTGACCTCCTATACTCAGCTCTTGTTGGTATATTCTTGTTGTTGACTTATTTTTTTAGTATTGGCAACCAAAGAGGGCTATATTCTGCTGATGGGTTAGCTACACAATTTCATTGAGTACGAAAAGTCTGCTTCTTTGATTTTCCTTGTTTTCATGTCTGTTTCTTTCATGATTATTGGTACATCTTTCCATTTTTTATGCTCATTTATCCTGACATTAAGTGGTCATGCTGTTTCTCCCACGAAGAAATTGTTGCATTCAGAGTGTTTTTTATAGATGCAGTTTTTAATAATTTCTACGTGTTGTTGGCTTTAGTTATGGACAGAAAACTCAGTGTGTCAGTTGTTTTGAATATTGTTTTAATGTTGTACTTGTTTCCTATCCTCTTCAGTTTTTTAGATAAGCCATTTACATCTTCCAGAAATCCTAGATATGCAAATATGTCTGGTAAAATGAGTACAGAGTACAATGGAAAGATGCATCAATAGTCATGAAAAAACCAGACATGTAAAAGAGGAAAATTAAAGAAACAGCTCTTATCCTACTCAACGAAGAAAACCCATTAACAGAATGTAGCCCTCTTTGGTGGCCAATACCAAAAGAAGAAGTCAACAACAAGAATCTAACAACAATAGCTGAGTAATATGAAGTCAAACATACCATCTAAAATCTAACACACAACACATATGCAACACACAATACACACATAAATAAATCGATTAATCTCAATTTACGTTACACAACCATTATGATAATTTTACACAAACATGTAATTTAAAACACACAAAAGCAGTTAGAATTTTATATTCCTAGCGTAATAACACCACCCTTAAAAATGTGTTGTAGTCACTAAGGGCTATTGGCCTACAAGATCTAGGTCAGGCATGTAAACTTTGAAATGACATAACCAATAACAATATTTTTGGTTTTTCATATTTCTATATAATTTGTAAAAAGAGGGATTCTTTGAGAATAATTTCCGGAGAAAAAATCAAATCACCAAATATTAGTTAATTAAAAATGTGATTTCCATCAGAACCACGACCAATAATTGTGGCTCATCCCATAAAAAACATAATATGGGTAAACAAGTATAGACGAATGTTACGAATGCCTTGGACTTTTTACATCATCAATTTGGAATTTCTCCACCGCACGAGCAGATAACGTGAGCTCATTGAAATCGTAAAAAAACAGAAAATTGCTTTACTCGGATGTGTAATAAGAAGGAACAGTAACGATTTTCTACACCTCATATTCAAGGGTAAGATTGTAGGCAAATGTAGACCAGGACGAAGATAGTGCTTCTTCTGCTTGTTCAATCAACATCGAATGACTTGTTAAGAAAGACCCAAAACCGAGAAGAATTTGTAAAAACTGTTGTCAATATTCGATAAGAGAGGAGGATTTTTGTGAGAATCGCATATAGATGAATGTAGCTAAAAATATCTTAAGTAATTAAGGAAAGCGGAGGAAAAATATCAGAAGGTAGCGTACTTCTATAGAAATACATGTATACAAGTAGATGATCTCGTGTTTACAGTCCATTAAGAGTAACAATTTGCCGAGGATTCAAAAGAGTTGGTACAACTGTTTTAACCTAATATACAACATTTCTTACATCGAATTTAACACTAGGTGCTGATAAAATATAATAAGACGTACAAATGGCGAAATGTATATTGTACAGACTTGTGCTAATAGGACTTAAATATAACATAAACAAATAGGAATCAACTCATAGTGATAACAGGTTTCCTTACTGGACATGAATCAGTAAAGAGACATTTGCTGATATTTAAGACTTTAGAGACCTTTCATGTAGACTTAAACTGTAGACTTTGTGTCATAGAACGTGAAACAATGAAATATTTTGCATCAAGACAAGACATTAAATCGCAAGTAGGAGACTACTATGCAACTTCATAAAGATACAGCACCTACCCAATAGATCTGAACAAACTAGTATAGGGTTTCAGAATTCTGCAATGGATATTATGAATAAATAAAAGATAGAAAATAACCTGATTAACTACATAACGACCTCTGTATAACAGATAGTTTCCAGAAAAAAATAACACTGTTTTGTGCTATATTTAATTGTAACAAAAAAATGAAACGATTTTCAAGCTGCATATCGAAATGTCAAATAATTCGTATTTGCAATTAAAATTGTGGTCAATTTACATTAAATATGGTAGATAACGTATAAGTGCCACCTAAATATATATCCAAAACAAAATTACATAGGATAAACTATGGATTTTTTATTTCAAAAGCTAATTCGGCATTTATGATACAAGCATGGTCCAAATAGCCTTAAAAAAAGTATACTCAATAATGGATATTATATAGTATTAATTTGTGCAACTAAAGGAAGACATTGCAAGAAAACGGTGACCAATTGGTTTTTCCAGACAATGCACCATGTCAAAAGTTGCTAGCAATGACAAAGTATATGAATCACACTTCTGAATGCTTTAGCACCTGATTATATTAAGACCTTAAAAGAATACTTCAGAGAAACAGATCTGTATCAGTTGGTTCGTGCGTACACCGAGACATAGTTTAAGGCCATGAGCAAATCGTTTTTCGAAAGTCATTGAATTAGAATAGACAATTTTATAATGTCTTATAAAATGGCCTATTTTTATGACAAATACAAGAGATATTAAGCTCTGATCATAAGTAGATACAATTAATATTGTAAGACTGTAGAATAGTGACGTCCTAAGATGAAATGTGGACAATGGATAATAAAGGCGCAATGGATCATTTCGTCACAGTAAGTCAACAATATGCAATAAGGATCCATTGTGATCAACCGAAACGCCTACGGTCTAGGACCAATTTATTGAATTCCGGTTGTAGATATATAAATTTGTGTAGAAAAATAACACAGTCATATATTAAGAAGTTCATGGGTACAGTCATACTATTAGAAATACATTTCAACAGTGTCATAATAATAATAAATATTATTGTAATTGTTATTGTACCGTACAAGTAACGAGTAAACAAGGATTATCCCTACACGTAAGTAATATACAGTAACATAACATAAAATAAAATAAGTATTTTCTATTTTTAAACATCTCAAAAATAGGTGTATTGAAAGGACTGAATATGGCTCATATAGATGCGCCTTTTTTATACACCTATGTTCTACAACAAATTACAGTGCAATATACACCCACACACTAAGCATTTTAAACCAAACAATTAATTATTGTAGAATAGCTTCAGTTGTGCAATTTAATTGTATGAGCTGTATTACTACAACGAGTTTACTAATTTGCTATAAATAATTTAATTTATTTAAAACAATTCTTAACAGAACTATATATTTAAAAAGAATATTTTGTCAACGAACCAGTGGTCCGAAAAATATATACTAACTTTGATATATCGTAAGAGGGCGTGACGTTGAGACAATTTTTAAGTAACAATTTTAAGTGTAAACCTGTCCTACTCTGTGCATAATACATATTATTGTTTGGGATCAATAATATAAAATGTTAGCAACTCTGTTTTACTGACACAGAATATTAGATAAATAATTATTAAAATATCATGTTGCAGGTAATTTTTTGGTGAATTAAGTTTTCCATTAAAAACCCAATGATAATGACAAACCTAAACATTAGGCTACTAAGAAAAAAGGTAATTCTATAGATTGTACTTCTATCTAAATTAGAGCCTTAATCTACAACTAATATTTGGAATAATCTTTATTTATTGATTTATCTTGCCGATCCATTTAGTGGACTTTATTATGGACAGAAATTTTTTATTTTCATTAAAGTTTTTATATTTCCAATAGTTTTTTATCACTCCTTTAATTTCTTGATTTATGCTAAATAGATTTCAATCCAAATATCAATCGCGTTATCAATCGCGACATGGAAGTTTTTCAAATAGTCCAAAAATAAGCTCGAATATATAGACAACTTATAAAAAAATGCAGTGCTTCTAAAAAATAAACAATAGATGTCCATAATAACTTATTTAAATTAAAACATAATGTCCTGTTCGGTAAGTTGCTATAACCGGCACAAAATCAACCCTCTTACAAATATGGGCGCTTTAAGTTCACTGCAGCTATTCATGAAAGAGATTGATTTAATTATTAAATTCAAAATTATTTATCAAACCAACTACCACACTTCCATAAAAGTATAAATATAGCAATTAATAATTAATAAAAACAAAAGATTTTCTTGGATTTTGGATTTTTTGTCAAAAAATAAATGTCTCGTTATGTGGTAATATAAAGAAAATGAATCTCTTCTGAAATAAAGCAATTATTTCTATACACTTATGCTAAAATAATTAATACCTGTACATGGTACAGTACATACGAGAGATAAAGTAAAATTTTTTCTGTCTGTAGACGTCCACGGAGCTTATGATTTAATAACAGTGTTTATACTATTTTCAACCAACTAATAGCTTGTTGAGAAGTTGGAATTTTTCAGTTGCAAAATGAAGCACTGTTATTTTGAAGGATTTTACCATTTTAACCTAAAATCAAAGTAAAAACCAAAAATTAATACAATAAAAATTATAATAAAATTAGCAATTATTAATATAACGTATAAATATTTAAGAACATGTGTGAAAAATACCGCCAAAACTATTGTTAGGGCAGTGACATTTGTCGATGGTTACTATACTAACTACTATACTATCAATACTCACTGATTCCGGCAAATAAATCGTAGATTTTAGAAAAAGAATCAAGCTTATCAACAAATAATGCTTGCTCCTCAGTTCCGCGTTAACATAAAGAAAGAGGACATATTTCGACTAAGAGATAAAAACTCCTACAGAAAACCAGGTCAATTAGAATGTCCTGTGGTCGCTTACCCACCATCTTACTATTTAGCTATTGTAACGATATGCATCGCATCTCCGCCACAAGTTACTCTTTTATCGATGTGCGCTAAAGGAGATGGAAGGCCTTCGACTTTACAAAAGAGCAGCCGCCGTAAGACCAAAACGAGTTCCTTTGGAGTATTGATCTGACAACAACTCCACTGGCCCTAGGGTATTGACTGCAGGCCAACCGCTTCTTTTAGAGTATTGATCTAGTAAAAGTTTTGTACCCTATCTTGGAATATTGATCTAAGACAGACCTATTCTTTTATAAGACCGATTACTGATTGGGCCCATTCGTTTCTCGCCTGGCCGAGTGTTGATTGGTTCGTTTGATCTCTATTCCTTTTACACGTTTCTTCCCGGTTGTGTGTATTAACACACCGTAATTGCCGTTTAGATTATACCTATGTCATTAATTATTGTATTTTATTTTTCGCAGATTTTAAAGAGTAAGTCAAGTCGCCGTCGATGCCGTGCGCCAGAATGACGGTTTAATTTTTATTGTATATATTACCCAGCATCTAATTTTATTTTGTTATTTAATAATTTCGCATATATTTTTATTTAATTTAAACCTGTGTTTTACTGAGTCTGCTGTCTAAAAGAGCTACCCGTCACACTATAAATTCGTAATCCTTACTGGAGAAATTAAAAACAGTGATAAACATTAATTTAATTGGCCAGAACAATGAAAATCAAGACGAACCAGGTAAGAAATATGCAAGCTAGTATAATAAATAGGTTAAAGATAGCTGCTTGAAATTGTAGATGATTAAGGTCAAAAGAACAAAAAATAATCGACAACCTAAAAAATCATAAAATAGACATAGCCATCATAATGGAACAAAAAGGAAACTTTTTGGACAATTGTATAATCATAAACATTGGAGTAAATCAAAGCAAAAGAGGTATATAGTGTAGTGTAACTATATAACTAGACAATAATTAAACATATAGAATTAAAATCAACTTATACATACATTTCCGAAGAATAACAAGATTACAATTTGATAGAGATCTCTTCCTCTTCTTCTTCTTATTTTAAGTAAGACTCATTAATCCCTTGCACTTGGCTGTAAAACTCATGTGTCGTACCTTATTTTTTTATTTAATTATAACAAGTACCGTGACCTAACGAAGGTCATAAGTTTCCTTATCGGTAGTTGTAGGATCTCTTCTGGTTCAATCTTCTATTAACCAGTAAATTTCTCTCTTATATTATTTAGCATATTGCTATTGCATAGGGTATGTATGGCAGTTTTTTCTTTTATTTCACATTCTCTACACTATGCTTCATTTACCTAACCTAATTTGTATAGAGAGAACACTTTTGAACGACAATCTCCAGTTAAGATTTTGGTGGCCATTTTAATTTCTCTTTTTATGAGGTTCATCAAATTGTTCTAGAGTTTTTTATCGCTTGATATAGATGCCAAAATCATGAATATTCAAAGAATTGTTAGACAGGGTTGCGTGTTATTCCCTCTTGTTTAACTTATGTTTATATGAGACCTTTACAATTACCTTATATGGCACACATAAAGGTATACAAGTAAATGGAAAAATTATCAACAATATCCGATACGCCAATGATACGGTACTAATCGAAGATATTTAGCATTATCTACAAACTCGGCTGCATAGAATTGTGCAGGAAGGAGAAAGACGTGGTACCAAAGTCAACGAAAAGAAAAACAAATACACTTATTATTTCCAAAAGTAACCCACCCACAATAAACATATCGATTAACGAGCATCCTTTAGAACAGGTAGAAAGATTCATATACCTTGGTAGCCTAATCAACAAAAACAGATGATGAGCAATCCGTCTTTGAAACATATCCCTACATGCACGATGGGATCTAGTTATTGTCCTGGCCACGGTAAAAGTGTAATATCCTCATTATGAAACCAATCTTTTACTATTGCTGCAGTATGTGGCTTTAAATTTTTTTGCGTGTAAAGCAAATAAGAAGCAGCAGCAAATAAAATGACAACAGATTTTAGGACACGATCAATACATTGAGATTGATTCAAGTGACTTCTACAAAAACGGGAACAGTTCGATAATAAAAAACTAATTCAACGCACATCGTAACTTATAGACCACTATAAAAGCCTGGTACACACATGTTAGTAAATTTGGAAAGTAGATTTGTACTGTAAGATTAAAAGTAGAAAATACAAGGTAGATTTGTACACATGTCAGTGCTAGTTAACAATCGACTAGTTTTCATCTGATACTAAAGTACTTGTTTGTAAGTAAAACTTTTTGAGTTTCCAGCAAAAAAGGAATCTTGAAGCAATTTTTTATTTTGGCCTTTATCTCCTTTATAGTAATACCTTTTTTCTGTAAACCAATTTTCTGTTAAATTTTTGTGTAAGCATTATCACGGGCTATTTTATTTTTATATAGAGCTGATTTAGAATTCAAAAGACACTCTAATTCTCAATATATAGGAATAAATTTGATCGTTTTTTCATCATCCTAACAAAACATTTTTTAAATTATTAAGTTTAAAAATAAAACGATAAATTTTTATCACCTACACAAAAAATCTGACAATCCTCTGCTAGATACTGTCATGCCTGTAGCGGTAGGTCTTCACACTTGCCAGTGACACTTCCCACGCAGGCTACTATAAAAAAAATCAAATTCTTTCAGATTAGCTTGCATGCCAGGAACTAGTATGCCAGCTAATGTATACACTTGCCAGTTTGGGGACAGTAGCTGATGCTTGCTAGATACTGGTATGCATTATGCTAGTAACAGGCATGTGTATCTCCAGCTTTATGAAGAAACCTCCTTTACATGCCTAAGTCTCTCTTTTCGGCAAGGTCCTTTCCAAACACTCTTCTTTAATCAAGGTAGAGACAAAACCTAGCTTCATTCTGTGAATAACACAGAACTCTATTCTTTTAAGACCCACTGCACATGTTCTTGTGCCCACGTTAATCTTAATCCACTATTTTCGTGAGGTAATTTGGAACCCTCAATTTACGTCTGGCGTGCAGGTCATTTTATGTAATCTATTCCTTAAAGTTTTTTTTACATACAGTAATGTTGTGGATTTTTTAAGGCTCCATGTAGTTCACTTGCAGTTATATGCACATTTTGACGAGCTAATCCTACCATATAGCGATTCTGTCGAGGAGTAGCTTCACGTGGATCACGAATGATTTCCATGTCTTTCAGCGATGCGATATTACCGAATTGTTCATATCTACGCCAAAATCACGTACATCAGCTTGTAAAAGCCCAGTCTGAATCATACTCACAGCAACTGCGTGAAGGCGGAGTCAAAATTCACGTAAAGGCAGAAAGATTTTATTGTAAGTGGAAGTATGCTAGCCAAACTAAAACGTTCTACCATTTACGTTGCATAGTACAGTGCGTTTCGCATGGAAGTGGGGACTAAACCAAATTTCGTCTTTTGCGCCGTGGTTAGGAGTGTTTGCACTATCTCTATCACTTGAACATTATGTTAAATGCCAACGCTCCATGACTATATTTACGTTAAATAATCTTGTTTTAGTAAAATTAAATACATAAAATCTTTAAAATTTGAGCGGCTTTTGTCTTAATAAAATAATGCAATTGACAAATTAATTTACGTAGTAT
The DNA here is from genome assembly GCA_918026665.1 of Diabrotica balteata. NCBI lineage: Eukaryota > Metazoa > Arthropoda > Insecta > Coleoptera > Chrysomelidae > Diabrotica > Diabrotica balteata. The sequence goes on along the minus strand of OU898283.1, from coordinate 44,132,568 downwards.
ATCTTAATTTGTAAAGAAGTTTTAAATCAAATTGTATGTATTAACAAAAAAGTTTTTTAGCTTTTATTGAAACAAGTGAACTAATAATAAAATTTCTTACACATTTTTGATGTGTCTAGTTTAAAATGTACAGATTGGTATAAAGTATTGTTGTTGTTGTTTGTTTGTATTTAAATGACTGCGGACACTAAATCCATTCGCCAAGTATAAAGTATAAAGGAATCAACGAAAAATTTATGTGACTATTTTTAAATATCAAATAATAAACAAAAAATTTTTTGACAAATATCAACTTAATGATATTTCCTTATATACTTATATTTGACAATTAATATATGAGTATAAAAATATAGTAACAAACAACCGAAGGACATTTACATTTGATAAAATAGTTCAATATTACATTGGAAAATGTAATCATTTTTTATAAATAGACTAAAATACTTTCTGCAACTATATTTCACTTTATACTACCGTTTTTTAAATCCTTTTACAGCATAATGCCATGCTTTATTTAATAAGGTTACCTTATATGGTTTGGAACTTTCAGCTACATAATTTCAAATAAATATTAGTATTCATTTATACAGGATTATACAGGGAAAACACTTTTCGCGATCAGAGCTATCAGAGCGACTTCATTATTGCACACAAAATATACACACAACCACGGATAGATATGTGGGCAACAGATAGGTACACGTTCAAAGAAATTATCCATTCTACTGATAAATTTTTCACACATTTATTTAATTTTTTTTTCATAAATATCATAATTAGCTTAAAAAATGTATTATCTTCACTTAGTAGTGCATTTAAGTTTAAGGGAGTACTTAAACCTGCTTTTAGTAATAATTCTTGTGGGAACCTCGTGCTTGTATTGAGATGTAAGTGACAGTTGCGATTTACATCAGCTGCACTAGTTCCATACTTAGATCTGCCTCTTGAGAGAACACCGATTTTATGTAAATGCTTCGGAAAACATCCATGATTTATTTTAATCTTAGGACACTCGACACTGTGTTTGTAGTTAGTGCAACAACTTTGACTTTGCTACAACTGTTGTTTGTAATTTATACAAATTTAATATGCTGTTTAACGAATTTTTTTTTTACATTGGTAAATGCCAGTTGGACCTACTATCAATTGATGTATACATGAGATATGTAACATCATCACGGCCCCTGTGACGTCATTACAGTTTTAATATTTAAATGGAACATGGGGGTGAAGGTTAGGTCAAACGAAAGACCTTTTTATCCTAAATTCAACTATGTACCACAATGAGGGGATTAATGTTAATAAATACTGTAAATTTTCAATTCAATGACGCATCTACCATCTCCAAATTAACCAGAAATTAGCATATTTTTATAGTTTTTACGAATTTATAAATAAAGTAGGCTGTTCTTAAGATCTTATTAAAACATTATTGACAGCTACAAATAGTAACAGCTAATGTCACTTTTTATTGTCACTCACTTATACATTTATTCTAGTTTTAAAATAGAATTTTAAAATTTTGTATGTTCATACAGTAGTAAACATGTTTTTCCTATTCACACCTAATAGGCTGTTGATTATGTTTAAAAAAGTAGGGCTAAAAGAAAATACAACGTTGAAGGAGTTTTATTGTTTTATATGATCAATGGACTCCCAAATATAAAATAAAACCGCGGAGGGCTACCATTTAAGAAGGTGCGTTTTTGAGAAATGGGTTAGTTTGTTCTTATGCACTAGTGTGTATTTGTGTGAATTATACGCACTTTTTGTACATTTAAATTAACTTAATTAATTTTGAGAGTTGTTCAAAATTAAATTTGTTATTAAAATGTCACATTTTAAAGTCAAAAATATTTTCATAGAACCAAGGAAAACAAACAGGAACACTCGCGATTTTTCTTTTTTGGCCCATAAATTTTTTCTACGGTGGTACAGGTATAGACATTCCTTAACAGAAAAAAAACTTTTATCTTTCCTCTTTAAAATGACGTTTGGTAGAAGTCTTAAGAACCTACAGTATTTCATATGCGATTTTTCAAAGCTCGCTTTTTTCTCTAATTTTTCCCAAACCTTGTTCTATAACTTTCTTCTACGCAGCTTTAGGTATATGCAGGGTATATTTAATAGAAACAACAATCAATTACTTTTTAAATGGTCTATTGTAAAAAAATTAGGACTAATTTTGAGCAAAATGCGGATCTTCAAACTTTTCTACTTTAAACGATTTGTGCTAGTTTTTTTACTAAATTTCTCATTATGATTTTTTTTCTAGTACATTTAAGTATACTTTATGTATTAATAAATAAAAAATAACATATTTTCTGTACTATAAAATAGTCTATTTTAAAAATTTTTTTTTCTTTTAAATTCAATAATAATTACAGCTTACTTAGTTGTTTTCGTATTTTCTGCTGTTCTTTTCTATACAAGGATTATGAAAATACTATGGACCCAACGAGTTACAAATACAGAAGTGTTAAGAAGGCTACAAAAGGATTGCGAGGTCATAAAGCACATCAAAACAAGAAAGCTGGAATATTTTGGCCACATTACTAGAAGTGCGAAATATGAGATATCAAGGCTCATAATATTTGGTAAAATAAAGGGTAAAAAATTCATAGGAGGACGAAGAATTTCCTGGCTGAGAAACCTAAGAGGGTGGTATAAACGGATAGCTGTGATGATAGCCAACCTCCGATAGGAGAAGGAACTATAAGAAGAAGCTGTTCTTTTCAAACTGTATTGACAAAATACCTTATAAAGTCAACAATTTTTATCTGGAAGATACCTTAAGTGATAGAATAATTGAACATGAATCATATGTTAAAAACAGAGACTTCGACAGATCCCAGATATGCCAACATGCCTGGGATAATGAATACAGAGTACAACAGAAACATGCATCAATAATCCTGACAGAAAAAAAAGCCAAAAAGGAAAATCAAAGAAGCAGATTTTTTCTTACATATATATATATATTTATATATATATATATAATATATATATATATATATAGAAAAGAAATTTAATCTTTGCAGATAAGTTAAATAGTAAACTCTTAAATATTGGGGAAATCTGCAAAAAAACTCTAATGTGTATCAATTATTTCACCTAACGTTTTCGCCAAAGAGAATTTGGCTTCTTCAGGGCTGAAAGAGAATAAATTATAATTAGCTACCATATATTATCTAATAAAAAACATTTACCTTACCGTGAAATTTTAGAAATGTCAAGTTATGATGTTAAAAAACTTTAGCTAGTAACAACATAGTGGTGTTTTTTTGTTACTATGTGCAGAAAAGTTTATTTGTGAACGTTGGAAATGTATGGTAGCTTTGAGCTTAAAACGCAAAGGTTTACCCAAGGACAATCGAAAAACCCAATGCGACTACATTTAAAGGAAGTACTTCCAACGTTCACAAATAAACTTTTTTGCACATAGTAACAAAAAAACACCACTATGTTGTTACTAGCTAAAGTTTTTTAACATCATAACTTGACATTTCTAAAATTTCACGATAAGGTAAATGTTTTTTATTAGATAATATATGGTAGCTAATTATAATTTATTCTCTTTCAGCCCTGAAGAAGCCAAATTCTCTTTGGCGAAAACGTTAGGTGAAATAATTGATACACATTAGAGTTTTTTTGCAGATTTCCCCAATATTTAAGAGTTTACTATATATATATATATATATATCGAGGGGTTCGAGCGAAAACCCGATAACTAACAAAATCATTGTTCGGAGATAATCGCGATTAAAGATTTTCGTAACATTGAAGGGGCCTTAAAATCGTCATAAGAAGTTGTTTCAAATATTTGTTAAAGCCAAACAGTAGAGAATTTAATGTTTAGTTATAATAATTTATTTTTAGTTTAACTTATTAAAAGGTATTTACAAAAAAAAATAAAATGTGATATTTATCGGGTTTTTCCTTGCTGAATGAGTACAACATTTGATTTTATTGGTTTTTATTTATAATTTTGTCAATTATAAAATAAAAATGAACTGTATTTTATTTAAATTAAACAAATAATAATCTACATTCTTTTTAGTAATATAAAACGTAATATCTTCTTCTTCCGATTCTTCTTCAATCATTATGTCTGGAATTCGATCTACATTATTTCCCGTTTTTAAACTTGATATCCAAGCATGCAGCTCTTCCGAAAAAATATTTTCTTGGCACATATTTACTAAATCCTTTTTTTTGCTTCGCTTCTTGGAAGAATACTGTTGTATAACTTTTGTAAATTACCCGGAGTTGGTAAGTCTAGGGTTGTTTTTTGGCAAAAAAAAATTGTTTTTGCCTTTTAGACCGTAGAGTAGGAGTTTTTTTTTAATATAAACTAATATCTTCTGATATGTTTAAACACTTTAATTCTTTTGAGATTTTCGTAGTTGAAAAAAATTTTCCTTGTTTCACCTTTAATATATTTTAGTCTCTTGATTTTTAACCACTGCACAGTATTACCGTCAGAATCTACTGTTCTGTTTTGCAATATATTTTAAATCTAAAAATTTATTATATTTTATTTCTTTTACCTTGTATGGGCCAATATTATGTTTCACATTGTCTACTGTCTTCATTTTCTGTTTTCTTGCTGTTTTTATTTATATAAATTGATTGAAATATATTTTTTTAATCATTCATGCAAGCTACATTTATATGTTTACTTGCAGATTCTATTGCCGAGTGCATAGAATCCACTTCCATATAAGTATGTACTGCTTCTAAGAACTTTTGTTCTATAATTTCCAAGTGGTCGATATTTTGTACGATTTACAACAGCAGTAAGACTATAAATTGATTACGGTTTTGACTGCCACAAGTATTTAAAAAAAATTGTTACATGCTTAACCTCAGGTCCTAAGCATTCGCTTAAATGGTAATACATACAAGTTCCGATTTCAGAACTACCCTTCTTGCCATTGATTTCATTTCAGCACAAGCAATATGCGTTATTGGGTAGCGGTAATACCCAAATAGTAAGATTGTATACTACCAATTTTCTACGATAGTATAACTAACTAATAGATCCTTTGGGTATTTGTAAAATTGCTTGTAAATCCAATGTTACAGACATAAATGTCTTGTCTTTATTTGCTTTGTCTGTCTTTATCTATTCTTTTAGCGGCCTGACAAATTTCGTTTTCTTTTTCTATTTTCTTCGTAGATTATTTCAAGATTGTTTCTCTGCTCATAGATAGACACAGATAAGACACTGGTCCTTTTTGGGCCTGAAAAAACTTAGATTATAATCTTCACAAAAAATAGATCGATATTTACGTAAAGCAACAGGGTCTCGATTATTTTCGATGCAGTTATCTAAGTAAAGCTGCTACATTTTTTTGATATTTAGAATGGGATCTAAGTATTTTCTAATGGTATCCTTTCGGGTATAATGAGATTCCATAACCGGAAAGGATTTAATATGACTTTTAACAAATTAAACATCTTCAGCCTGTGTTTTGTTAACTAGTTCCTGTTTTCCGCGATTGTCTTCTTTAGAATAGCAACCAGTAGAATCACTGTTAGCTACAGCATTTGTTATAACACTGGAATCCGTTCGTTGTTAGCTAGTGAACTAATCAGAACTACCGACCCAAAAAGGTAAATCGTTGTACTTCGTGTAACCTAAAATTGATTTACTGGGTTTTCGCAGGACAAAAATGTGGAGCAATTTAATAAAATATAATAGTATAAAATTCTTTATTGGATTTTCGCATAAATATATTTTGTTAAAGTTAACAGTTTTGTAATCTTCATATCCGATAGATTTATTTATATATTTTTAAAATCTTAACTTGTGAATTTCTTTAAAAAAAAAGCAGTTAAGTTGTTCTAGCTTATTTTTCCTAGAACTGATTTTATATTTCAGACATTTATTATAAATTTTAATTTCCGATAAAATTAATTATCTGTTTTTAGCTAAGAAATATTTCTAATAAAATTAGTAACTTTACACGGGAAAAGAAGATTAAATGATTCTACCGGATTCTCATATTATAAATATGTTTACTTCAAAGTATTTTTATTAGTAAAGTTATATATCGGGTTGGTGTTATTTAAAAATATGAGTTAACGGTTTTTACCGTGTTTGGTTTTTATCAATTATTGTGCTCAAAAATGTTAATATCAATTTAAAAAATTTTTCAGTGATAGAAGACGTGTTTTTAATACAGAAGAAATAAAAATACCGTATTTCATAATTTTGTCATTTATCGGGTTTTCGCTCGAACCCTCGATATATATATATATATATATATATATATATATATATATATATATATATATATATTATATATCTGCATTTCATTAAAGATATGGGTATTTGCTCGCAGGATCGAGTCCAGGTAAGTCAACTGTCAAATTGTTTTTTGTCACCGAGTACCAATTCATAAAACATTTTTAGATCAAATATAATTTCTTAATTTAAAACTTCTTAAAAATTATTTTAGGATTGGAAACCCAAATGTCAAAGCAAATGTAAAATGTAATTCTCATTACAATCAATTGTTGTTTAATTTCATATAAAATTTTATGTATTAGGTTATTCCTCTCCTACTCCTTCCAAATAATTATTTATATTAATTATTTGTCTTGTCGATCATAAACTTGTACTAGTAATCTTTACCAACGGTCTGTGATTATGATATCAAATAATACCTCACCAGGACTCTCCCGCATATATTCATTAATAATCTTATATTTTGTCTGAGTAAGATTCTTCCTGCTGTAATTCTACTACATCAATTTCCAACTGTGAATTTCCCCATTTCTCCTTAATACCATTCGTAGATACTTAAAACTATTACTTTTTACAATAATTTTACCATATAAAATTTTTATCCCAGATACTTCGTTTTTGTTCCATGCCTTAAACCTTTTTCTTCCGGCGATTGTCTCCACCGTTGTGTTCTGTGCCCAAATTCCCCTCCTGCATTTTCTACTAAAACACCATCATTAGCATGCAATAACCACCAATGAATGTCACTTTAAAATTTCCTGTTTATCTAATATAACATTTAAGGGAAAATAAGAATCAAGTACTGAGCCCTGACGTAATCATACTTTAAAATTAAATTTATTGGTCCTTTATTTATTAAGTTATTAAAACTAGTTGTTACCGTCATTCATATTTCTTTGAATCTTAATATTTTCATCAGGAACTTCTTTCTTATTTAGTGCCTACCACAGAACCTCTCCTTGCCTAAGTTTCTCGTAAAATCAATGAATACCAGATGTTATAGTATACTAATGGCAAACTAAATAATATAGGATAATCAAACCAAAGTAATTAATATAAAATGTTCTAAAACTTCTTTAAAACCAAGAAATATCAATTTTAAAACGGTTTATTTGCACCCACAAAGTTATGTCAAATAACTTGGAGCTCGAACCCCATGTTCTTTTTAACACAGAATTGAAGATTGCTAGAATTTGCTTTTTTGGGCGAAAGAAAAAATAAGGGGAGAAGGATTTGAAAAATTCATTTAACTAAAAATAAGAAAATTGATCTGGCTTATATTAGGTTTATTTCCGATTTTTGTCATGCTTTACTAACTTGAACTTAAAAGCAAACAAAACGATTGTTTTATGTCAAAGATGCGTTTAATGCCTTTTATAAACTTATCTTTCCTATTTTCTCTCGCGACTGAAAGGTTTTATTTAATTAATTACTGCGTATAACCTTATGTGTATAATTAAATTAACAAGCAATGACTAGTACATCCATCCATCTATTCTTTCATTTTTCACACACATGATTCACAGACCTGAATTTAAAACTCAGCAATGACAAAAGCTTTGTCGTGGGATAGACAGACGACGACTATATGTCAAGCTTCTTAGCTTTCATTAGGCATTTTAAAATTTATTTCACAACAAAATTATTTAAATAAATTTTAAGAAAACAAAATATTTGTCTTATATAATTTGTTCTAAGACATTGCAATAATGTAGCTAAAGTTTAACAATGACTAAATAAGATATATTTAGTTATAACTATGGTTCGTTCCTTTAAAACGTAGTGTTTAAGTACTTTTCAGTCATGTGCTTTCCCAGTCCCTAGAGTCTATCCCTAGGCATTCATTGCTAAACATTTTAATTAGCAATGCCATTGACAATCTTAGCATTTAGGTACACACAAAACACTTTTGAAGTCACCAATTTCCAAGAACAAGGTTTAAATTAAAAGGTTTTGACACTCGCCGAAATACATGTTCTATCTTGGAATGTCTTGTAGTACAATCAAATGCACTGCATGGTCTAACCATTTTTATACAATTATTTTAAATCACATACTATGTCTTATCTAATTATGATTTCACAATACACTCGTTTAAGTAAAATAAATATTTTTGAACCCGGAAGGATTATCTTTATTTAAGCTTTGAAAAACTATTATCATGAAAATCTATGTAGATATCACAAGAAACAAGTAAAATTTTAAACATTATTTACATTTTTGACCCCTTATTTGTTTCACATAGTGGAGAACAAGCACAATAAACGTTAACAAATCAGCTTCACTTATTTCCTCCCAGTTATTTATCCAGTTTATTATTACTACGTCTATGTTGGCAGATACAAAATTTACGAAAAATCAGAACAGATTCTTCTTATTTACAATCGAGTATTCACAATAATTACTCTTCAAGTTAAGCATAATAATTTTTCAAAATGATGCCTGAGCCAATAAAAACCCAGTGGATAGGTCATTTAATTGAAGGGGTCAATGCAAAAAGTGCCTAAGTCGCAAATTGGTAATTGTGAGATATTAAGGTTTGAAAGTTTATTTTTGATTTTGAAATATTACTGAAAATGTTATGATCAAAATGTGTGTTGCGATTTATTCTTTTTATAAAGGTTCTTCGACTTTCATGAATAAACAAAACATAAAGCTTTGCAATTTTCTAAAAAAAATTTAAATATTTTGTGACTTAGGCACATTTTGTGTTGCAATTTGATATTTCGTGAAAAATTAAAGATATATCATAAAAAAAATAGTGTTTATATTGAAATAATATTTATTATGTGACACCGTAAGAACATAAAACATACAAAACATAAACATTGTATTAATTACACAGCATGCTTGCAGAAAATATTAGAACATGATAGGAAAAAAAGCTATTCATAAACTGCGTCAGCCTCTTGCACCTGATGAAGTTCTTCACTCACAAGGTTATTTTGTTGGATTATACTCCCATTGTCAGACATGGTTCGAGTAAAGAATTCAGTGTCCAGTGATATAATGTGTTTGACAAGATGCATTACGTTGTCAAATTTCAACTGTTTTATTTGAAGGTATTCATTCGCATAGGCCAGCGTAGGTTGGCCGCAAACTTTACGGTCCTGACCCACTTTATTATTATTTCCATTGGGCCAGAGTAGGTTGCACTGAGCTGTGGTTGCTCATTACGCGAAAATTTGATGCGTCTAGATTTCGAAATTCCCGGCACAGTTTTTTTTATATGGGAGTCTAACCATAATTTATAGTTTTTCACTTTTATGCTACGGTCGCCTTTTTCCAGACATCCATTTGACCTCAGCGAATGCTGTACAAATACGACATCAAATGGGTTTTTCTTTCTGCAACCTTTAATCATATTGACATAAACTTCAGAGTTGTCAACTTTGTCGTACTTTACTCTTTGTTTTTCAATCACAGCGAAATCTCGATCGACTGGCATCATACTGTGACCGGGTATTGGATACCAGATTTCTATAGTTTCAAAAATATTATTGCAGCAAAGCTGATCCAAAAAGACAAATAAATATCTATTTTTATTCTGGCTGAAGCAGTTGTCGCAAAAAAGTTTCAAATAACGTTGTTCTGGCTTCTGATTTTGCGTAATATAGTCCTGAAGGCAAGAAATAACCTCGTTTGGTCCCTTCTGAGCAAAGTGTTCTGCATACATATACATATTGGTTTTTCCTGTCGTTAAGCAACGTATTCCCAAATTATGAATCCACAACTGACGCAAATAGTATTCGTCAGTAATATTCGTTACAGGAACAGGCAAATTTTTTTGATAATCTAAGCAAATTGATAGAACGTAAGGATCATTAGCTTTTGCTTCTTCCGAAATTTTCTTTTGAAACACTTCAGCTTTCCTTATGTGCAGTTCTCTTGCTACCTTGAGAGTTTGTGTCGATGTCTTATCATGTGCCACTTCAGCTTGTTGTAAACGTGCCAGAAATAGAGTGCATTCTTTACAGATGTCTTTTCTTGGGAATCCAAATGATATGTTATATTCTTCTGTAAAATTTTCCTGAACATCTCGTATGATACTTTTTCATTTTGACTCTTTTCTAAGAAGTTTCGGTGAAGTTTAGCAACAGATAAATGGGAATCCAAATACTTCCGAAGTTTATTATCAGATCTGCTATAATGAGACTCTCGAGCTGGCAGTTCTTCTATAAATTTTCTAACTGCGGCTAAAGTATCAATGTTTGTTCTATTTGGCCTAGTGTGATGAATACCTCTAGAATCCTTAGGATCTGCATTGTTTTTTTGAATCTTCCGGCGCAGTTTAGAGCGTTTTATTCCATGTACTGCTAAAAATGCCGACTGACATAGTGTTATCAGTTTTCCCTCAATCTTTATTTCATATAGAAAGCTTCGGCTCCTATGTCGTGGATTGATAGATTTTCTTGATCTGTGTCGTTTGACATCCGTAGGACGTACACAACCTTCTAGGTATAAATTTTGTTGTGTAGATGACGTTAAATTGTGATAGGCCTGGAAAATTTGGTTTTGTTGTTCTTCGGTTAATTTTAAGGAGCATTTACATCGACAATTTGTTATTTGTCTTCTTTGGTGTTTTCGAGAAAACGACTCCTTACTCTTGATGGTTCGTTTCCATGCATCCTTATTAATATTTCTTTTCTTGCCCTTCTTTACTTCTGGGTGCTAGGATTCATTGACTTCATACACCACATTTTGGGTAATAATATGTGTACTGATTTGTGTGGAGGATCCAGGGATGTCCATATTTTCTAGACCATGTCCCATCTTAGCACAGGAACTAGAGGTTTTACCCTCCTTGGGAGATCTATTGGTTCTCTGGTTGCTTCTGCATGGAGCAGGGTCATCGACTTCAGAACTATTTTCATGTTTGCTATTTGGTTCATACTCACTGCATGATGCCGAATAATCTGACCATTCACCATCATCTGAAGTAAAATAATAGTTGTTAAAATATGCGAGGTTAGAATGTAGTTAATAATGCATAACTACAAAATAAATCTTATATCCCTCGTGAAAACGACATTAGTACCTGCATTAACAAAATATATTTATTCCACTTTTCTTACCTGCCATGTTTATTTTTAAATGATAATTACACACAGGATTCACAGAGACGTAATAAACACACGGTACATAACCTTGTAATAACGTGACTAAGGCACAATTTGCACCGCATACTGCACATTTTGTCAAATTGGTGACTTAGGTACATTTTGCATTGAAAACAAGCGAAACTCCTATCAGAGAAAATGTAAAATAAGCGACTTAGGTACAGATTTCTGCAACTTTGAAACTACCATCTGAAAGCTTATAATAAATGCCACTAGATGGTGGCACTAACCCAATTCCGTAAAAAAAGTGACTTAGGCACTTTTTGCATTGACCCCTTCAATTATGTTTTATCTTTAAAATAACCGAAACCAGTAAATTATGACTGAATCTAGGCCACCAACATTACATGCTATTAAAAAAAGAAAAAATCAATGACATAAATCTCTGTTATAACCAGTGGCGGACTGGCGATATATTCCACACGAGAGAATATGAAGTCACATTTACTTTTTAATTTTCGTATTTGATATACGAATAATAGGGAAATATTAATAATGTTTTTAAGGCTATCTTGCCGAAATATTTAGACTTGATTTTAGTGAGTACAGTATCTCTGTGACGATTTAAGAACACATAAAACGTGATATTAATAACTGCGCAGTGGCAAATCTTCGCTATTTTAAATGTAAGTATTACTAAAACACGTATAGTTAGTAAGGTAATGTGGAAAATATTTATAGCTATAGTGCTAATAATGATGACTGAGTATTTGATATTGTCCTTATTCTCACGCTAAATATAAATTATTTGTGTATTTTTGGAAAAGTTATCAATAATTTTCAAAAACTCGACTTTTGAAGCTATTTTTGCAATAATTTAGTCAAAAATTAACAAAAATGACTAATGAAATAATTTATCAGTCATCCCCTTATGTATTTAAAATCAAATAGCAAATTTACTTTGTTTATGTATATGTATTTAAGTAAAAAATTAGATTTACTCTTTTACATATTCTGTTTATTACATATTTTTATTATTAAATTTATCAAAGGCTTTTAGATAGCTGTATCAACGAGTGTCATGGGAAAATCCTTAGTTCCCTAATCTACTTGTAGACAAAAGCTGCAAATTTAGAAGAAAAATATCAGGATCAAATTAAATGTCGAGAGGAAGCAAATTTAGCAAAAGAAATCAGAGAAAGAGCGGGCAATTACTGTAAATGACTTTCTAAGTGTCACGTTTGATTCACAAATCGTTATGCAAGTACCTTCTTGAAATGCATTACACCAATGCATTACATTGGAGAGCTGAGTGTGCGCGTACAATTTCGAAATTTACAAAGCAGCTAGTCAAAAAGTCAACTGCTACGCATGGACTGAAATTAATGATCATAGGGGCAGTTCAGAAATACATGCCTGCTAACTTCATAAAATCTTTGTCCCAAATATTACCGAAATAAGTTTGGTCTCTAATATCTGTAGCTGTAGAAACAGAAATCAGTTTATTGCAGCATTATTTGTATTTACCGTACAAAGCAGCAATTTAAATATCGTACAGCATAATTTTTTATTGTCTGGGCATTCTTATATGGAAGAAGATTCCATGACCAGTACCATAAACAAGAATGTTCAAGTATACACTATGTATAATTTGTTAAACATTTTTAAACTGGCCCGCCCCAAAAAAGGCTGAAACAAAAGAAGTGATCTATAAAACGTAAAGAAATTAAGGTATAATGATTTTCTTAATACAGAGACCCTACCTGCTAAAACTTTTAAATTTCAAATACCTGGGCCTTTTTCTGGATAAAAAATTAACTTAGAAACAACACATACAATATATGATGAATAGATGCCACAAAGGTACTAATTTTCTCAGAATGACAACTAGAATGTGATGGAGTTGCGATGTTGAAACGTTTTTATTGTTTTACAGAGCTTATATACGGTCCATTATAGATTATGGTGCTACTCTCTATGGTTCTGCGTCTAGAAATCTTCTGAGAAAATTGACATTTTTCAAAATTCTGCCTTGAGGGTCTGTTTAGGTGCTATGAGATCTACCCCTATACAACCACTACATTTTGAAGCTTATGAGATTCCTCTTGCAATTAAAAGAAATTTATTAAGCTGAAAATGGGTACGTATAGCCCACTCACCAAATCCCAAATTATTTTCTAGTATACGTCAACTTTACGAATCAGATCTCATTCATAAATATTGGATTAAAAAGCCATATCTACCTTTGTGCACTGCTTTACAAAACAATTATATTTTTTCAAATATCTTGGCCAAAGTGGACAAAAATTTAGATTTCCTTGCTCTTTTTCATAAAACTGCAACTATAATAACAACGTACAGAAACAACAACAAAATGAGCAACAATATTCTGAGATCTGTTTTGAACTGTTATAGTGATGCCACAGTTATATACACAGACGCATTTAAATCAACAGAAGGGACTGGCTGTGCCTATTTTCTACCCTCAGGAGGTTCTAAATTTACTAAATTTAAGTACAAACTTTCCAATGAATTTTCAATTTTCTCGACAGAATCATTGGCCATACTCGAAGCTTTCAAATATGTTAAAAACTTTTAAAATATAATAAAAAATCATTAATTATTTCAGCCTGTCTTTTAATTTTACAGAACATAAAAGACACTTTATTGTAAAAAATATTTAGTAGTCCTTATATTTTTTTAATAAAGGATCAATTGTAGCACTTAGCAGACTCTGGCTTTAATATAAAATTTATTTGGGTTAAGGCACATATTGGGCTCAAAGATAATGAATATGCAGATTACTTAGCTAAAACCAGTATAATATCAGGCACTTTATTGTCATATTCTTTATGTTTATCAAATGCCATTACGACTATCGACATGGAAAGATCAATGGAATATTTACTACTCTACAAACCATACAAGATACACCACTTTACAACCAGTTATTCCACAAACTACTTCGTTTAAGAATTTTAAATCTCCACGTAAATATATAACCTTTGGTCATGCGTACTATCCACGTCATTTATATAAAATACATGTGATTGAAGATGATAATTGCAAACATTGCGGAAAACTGGGTGATCTTGATCACATCTTTTTTTAATGTCCAAGTTTTAACCGCAGTCAAACTCTCTCTACAAAAAAGTAATCGAATTTAATATGTATGCATCATTCAATATCCAGTCGCTACTGTCTACATGCTCAGAACAAATATATAATATCATTATAGATGTCAGACACATGCGTGGTTCTATAAAATGTTTACGCGAGTATGGAATTTTTAATGATCGTGTGGAAGTTTAGATTTGTATTCTTTGTTTATCCTAAATGTTATAACACCTTATCCGTGGTCCAGTTTTGTTTGTCTACTAAGGATACTACTTAGTTGGACTTACTAAACGAGTTATGAATCCTATAAAAGAAATTCAACTGTTATACTTAAATAAAATTCCTTTTTCTAAACTTAAAAAGCGGGATCTGCTAAGATTATTTAAGATGGGAACAATTATCTCTGAATCCCATGCTTGGTATCAGTCAATACAAACAGAGAGTGAAAAAATTGATGTTGCTCCAGAGCCATCAGTATTGTCCGATTCGGATTCGGATTAGTTCTACCTGTCCGATTAGATTTAGAATAATTCTAGTGAAGACTAGAATTATTAGTAATCATCTTTTTGTGGCAATGATTTCAATATGAGCATACTTCTACATCAAAAACTGATAAAGTCATTTTTTTTTTAACAAAAAGATTAATACGATTTTTAGAGCTACTTAGATTCACTTCTAACTTCATAACTTCAACCATTTAATAACCAGAAAGAAAATATATGAAAATAAATAATGTGGTAAGTGCTAAATTTTTATTTTAGACCTTTAAAATGTTTCAAGTAACATAACCAACAACCTATATAATGTGATAAGTTGCCGGGTTATTATTACGTATTTCAAAATTGTCAACAGAGAGTGTTTGTCAATCGTCACAACGTCGCTGGTAAAAAATGTGGTAAGTGCCAATAAATATGACAGTTTCGGTACTGTTTTCATGTTATATTAGCAAAGTTGTCTCGTTCTGCATAATCTTCAAATCATATAAGAATGAATGCTGGTGCTACTTCTAGAATGGGCAATGAGCAAAAGGAAAGGCAGAAAAAAAGAAATGCTGGAGAAGAGTACTATAAAAAGAAAAATAATAACAAAGTTCCTGCCAAGCTGCCTCCTGAAAATAAGGTTAGTCGAATATTGTTTTTATTTTTGGGCAGTAGTTATTCTCAAATTTTGTTTTAGATATTGTGCAACTGCAACTTCAACTAAAGAGATACAAAAATTGAGGCTTTTTCACGAATTTTATTCTTTGAGTGATAATGTACGTCATGAATGCTATGAATGCTATGAATTTTATCAATGTGTCTGCTATCAAAAGGAGAAGGTATGGCAATTATGAGAGACCAGAAGAGAGTAAAAGACAGGGGTTTCAGGAGGTTTCCTTCACAGTGCCCAACGAAGAAGGCAACATTTTACAGGTGTGTAGGAAGACATTTTGTGCGGTGTTTGGAATAACTCCAAGACAAATTGAAACATAAGCTAAGTTGAAAAAAAAGGAGATTCAGTTTATAAGGAAAGGAGAGGTAATAAACTGTAGTTTAGAAAGTTCATGCCAGAAGACGTGGGACATTCCAACCGTTTAAAAAGCGAGAAACAGTATCTGAGCTCCGATCTCAATATAAATAGATCTTACTTGACGTATAAGGAAGTTTATCCTAATCCAGCAGTGAGCTATCGATTTTACTTTCAAATTTTCAAAAGAATTTTTTCCAACGTAAGCTTTCGTAAGCCTATAACGGATACCTGTGCTACCTGTGATTTACTGCACATGCAAACAAACGATCGCACATAGAAAGATGCTCAATTTAAGTTAGAACTTCACCACCGAAATGCTGAAGCAGTTATAGAAGCAATGAGAAAACAACATCAGAATTGTCAGCAACCCACGAGGGACACTATGACAGTTTCTATAGATCTACAGCAGGCCTTATCATGGCCAACTCTAACCCGTATTCGAATGTATTATATGCGACAGCCTTCCAACTACAACCTTTGTGTTCGCCTAGGGGACTATAACACCGGCTTCATGTTTTTGAGGCATGAGGGTATAACAGGACGTGGAGGGAATGAAATTGCATCGTGTGTGTAGAAAGCATTCACTAATATACGAACACAGAAAAATGAAAAGTAACAATTTGGAGCGACAACTGTGCCCGACAAAATAAAAATAAAATGTTATTGTTTTTCTGGATTTATTTAGTTTCCAAGGGATAATTCGATTAAATAAATCACAAGTATCTAGTTTTGAGTCATTCATGTTTATGAGTTGCGACAGGGACTTAACTCAAATCGAAAAGTGAAAAAAGCAAGTGTAAGGTACCTATGGATTTGGTAAGAATAATGACAACATCTGTAAATAAAACAGCATTCCTTGTTATATTAATGAATCGTTATATTAATGACTTCTTCGAATTTAAGGTTGCTTCTGAAAGTTCAATCAGTAAATCTAAGCTTTAAATTTCGAAAGTTCAATGAATCGATGACTGACAAAAGGACTGACAAAATCCCGGATTAGTTAAAATACGAGAAACCCTGAATGAATTGGAAACTTGAACATCAACAAAGGTTTTAAAGAGAAATGTTACAACTAAAGCTACTGCAGAAATGACTCTTCCTAACTTGACCTACCAGAGTAGAATTTCTGAAGAACAAAAAAACAAAACTTGATGGCACTGGTTCCCTATTTGAAGTAAGCAAATAAGAAAGTTTATGAATACCTATTTAATTTCAATACTTCGTAGAACCTACATGTTTTGTGACACATAGCACATTCAAAGATTTTACAGCTGTTTTATTTATTTTATGATTTTAAAAAAAGTTAATTCACAAAAACATAATTTACTTCAATAAACCTATGTTTAATTTTGAGCAAGTTATTTCTAATATATTCATTGTGGAAGAAAAAAAATCGATTATTTCGAAATAATGATTTTGGCACTTACGACATTATTTATTTCAAATCTATACTTTTAAAATGATTTAAAAGTAAATTCAAATATTTGTTTGTTTGTTTGTTTGTGTTTAAATGACTGCGGACACTAAATCCATTCGCCAATCTTACAATTTGAGGTGTAGTGTGTGTGTGTGTGTGTGTGTGTGTGTGTGCGTAGAGTAATTGTCTTGATACTTAGCAAAGTCGACGTCATTGTCTTTGCTAAGAGACGCTAATTGTATCCGAACGTCTGCGGTCCCTCCGGTGTGTACCGATCACACAAGGATAAATTCAAATAAAATTACAGAATATTCAACATCTCGAAATTATGATATTTAACTTGGTCAGTTTTTGCAGTATGCCCACGATATGACGAAAATTTACACAAGTACTTTAAATTGTAGCACTCAGCGTTTTCTTTTTTTCATATTTGGGGGTTCATGACCATTTGAAACAATAATATACCTTTAACGTTGTAGTTCCTCTTAACCCTCTTTTTTGGACATAATCAATAGCCTAGTAAACTTCGTAGATCATTTTTACGTTTCTTGTATTCGTGATTTATTATTATTCCACCGTAAACATTTCGACATTATGTTAATTTGCATAATAATATATTAAAGTATTAAAGTCCTTAAATTTTCTTGAAAATTAATATAACCATTCTTTAATCTCCATAAAGAGTATAAAGTAACGAATCCTGTAATTATAGAATTCTACGTCATGTAAAAAACCGTCATCGTTAAGAATGGTCAAAATGTTGTACTGTTATAATCGTTATCTGTTTCATTAATGAAATCAAATTCTCAGTGGATTCTAAAAATTTACGCTGAATTTTTATTTTTTGGGATTTACAAAACTAAATACTATATCTTAATGACTATGTTTACAGGGAAAGTTATTATTGTTTAGTAGAAATAAAAGTTAATATTATTTTGTATTCTGTATTCTAATTTGAAAATAGTCATTTATATCAGATTATTACGAAAACTCATATAGATGTCTTATATGTGATGAATGACACACACTTATGGAAAATTCATATATAACAATAGTTTTTGGAATCGTTTTAAACGTAAGTCAAAGATATAAAGCATGTCGTTAAGATTAATAATGATCCATTATTTAAGTATATAACTTGGTGAGTTATATCTAGTCTGCCCAAGAAATTTGTAACAATTACGATTGGTTAAATTTTTCTTCCAGTGAAACAACAGCTGTAAGTTTATAATTTTGTTATAGCAAATTTTATAAATAATTTATTTTAATAACAAATTATCTAAATAGAATATATCTTCTTGTTGTTTATCCTTTCTGATTTTAGGCAAATTGGCAGTTGTATCTTCATACACGAGCCCCTTCGTAATTTCATCTTTCAAGGTGATCAATTCACGTTTTCACCAGTGGTCCGGTGTCCTACTGGTGATATATTTTAAACGGGTGTTATTAACCTTACTTTTTTCGTTTTGTTATTATTGATTAAACAATTTTTTTAATTTCTAGTTATTGATATCTTCCGTTTTATAAAATTTGTGTCATTGTTTCGCTTTTTTATGTATAGGTTGTTTTTACAGTCACTCTGCGAATATGTATTCATTTCTGTTGTTTAATGTTGTTTTATATGTTGTATTTAATGAATTGTCAGTTGTTGGTAATCATTGTTAAACGTTATAAACCACTTTTAAGTTGAAATCTGACTACTGATCATAGTCTTGTGAAGTTGAAAAAGTAATTTTTCAATTATTCGTTGAGATTTCCTAATACTGATCTTTGATCGCTCTCACCTGTAATAAAGTTTACTTTGATTTCTTCATGCATGTCATATAAATATGACATTTTTTTATAATATGTAAAATGTGATTGTTTTGTTCCTTGCAATTTTTGTTATTATTCGAACATAACCATGGGTTTTACATATATAACTGCGGCTTTAATTTGGAGTTTTTGTACCAGGTTTTTCGTATGTACCTATCTTTATGCATTTTTAATTGTTTTTAACTGGGATCGATTTCATCATCTTTTTGATGGCATTTCCTTTTTTTCTCTTATCGTTTTTCTATAAAATTGTTTTCCGCAAATCGCCAGGAAATTTTGACATTCCTGTCAAAATTTCTTGAAGAAAAATTCAGGACTTCCTTACTGTAAGGAAATGTCATTTCCTTACTGTAAGGAAATGATATTTCCGTACAGTTGTTAGTGTTAACCAGCAATTAAATTTATAAGCGTCAAGTTTGACAATTCAACCTCAATACGTTTCCATAGTAACCCAAGTAATTTTATTAGGAATTTCAAAGCACCATTTATTTGGGAATAAAATTATCGCGTTTTTTTAAATCAATTAATATCTGTCGAATTTTAAACGATTTGCGGAAAAATAGTATGTTTACCTCGTAGGAAAAGCCACATTCCTGGACTCTGTGTTGCTAAGTCTCGGCTTGCGCCTCGACTTAGCAATCTTCACAGTCGTCCAGGAATGTTAGGCTTTTCCTACCCGGTAAACAATGTACTATTGTTTTACTATTATTTACAAAAATGCTTGTTTTAAATAAAGAACTATCCAAACTTTACATTACATGAAATCAGAAACGATTTTTGTGAGATCTTTTGATTTTGTGTAAATTTTTGACAGATTCTTGCATATAAGAGCGTTAAAATATTTGTCAGTATTCATCAGCCTGTCATATTTTTTAATTATCTTACGATGATTAAATAATTGCTCCTTATACTTTAACTTGTGTTCAAGGAATACCCTTGTCTCTTTGGCTTTTTAACTTGTACAACAGAACGTAAAGTTGACACCTCCTTTCTTGCGCCCTTATCAGGGCATGGTAGCACTTTTGATATTGTTAGCTTGCTGGCTCCATTGGCTGCGATCGTTTGCCATCTGGATGGCTTTATATAGAGATTGTTTCTCTAGAACCTTCATTTGGTCTGCCCATTGTATTAGAGATATTCCCCTTGGTCTTTGGTCTTCTATTTTTCCTTCTATTACCAATAGTTCCATGTTCCCTGTTCCCCTAGCTATATGGCCTAATTAATTTAGGTATGCTCTGTTGACTTTTTTTATTAGCCTGTCTTTTATATAAAGCTCTTTCAGAACTGACAGGTTGGTTCTACGTAAAATTCTTCTATAGATTCTAATTTCGAAGGCTTCAATCTTACTCTTGTCGATTTTTTTGTCAGTCTTTGTTTGAGCTGCGTATGTAGCAATGGAAGAAATGAGGGCATTTACCAACCTCAACTTATTTTTTCTTGGTATTTGTTTGGCTTTTCTATATTTTTATTAGATTAGCTACTGCGGTTCAGAACATTGCTAGTCTACGCTTCATTTCTGACCAGCAACTGCTATCTATTTTTGGCTATGGGGTGTCCAAGTATACAATTCTGTCTAATATATCAAAATTCACCACCTTTTCAGTCGTACTACCCTATCCTCTGCCATTTTACTAATGTGTTCGTTCCACGCATGTTTTCGTTTAGTCATCCATCCATTTATGTCTTCTATGTTGCATGTTCTTCTTATGTTTTTGCTTCTTTTCCCATCCAACAGACTTCTCCCTGATATTCGTCGAAGTATTATCATTTATGTTGTGTTTAGTAGTCGTCTCGTTTTAGATGTCAGGTCAGTAACGTGTATGTTAATATAGGTCTAATTGCTTCATACATTCTTGTTTTTGTTTCTTCTCCTAGCTGTTCCAGACTGTGCCATAAAGAGATCCCGCTGCTTCACTTGCGTTTAAGCTTTATTGTCGCACTTCTTCAACATCTCCATAACTAGTTATATCTATTCCCAGATATCTAAACCTTGCTTCCTGCTTTATTATTTTCCCATCAATTTTGATTTTACCTCGTAGTGGGTATTGAGATGTTGTTATACAGTTGGTTTTTCTGCTAATATTATCATATTGTATTTCTCAGTTGTTGTATTGAAAATGTGTGTTAATGTTTGGAGCTCGTCTTCTGTCTCGGCGATTAATGCGGCGTCGTCTGCATAACATAATATTTGGATTACTTTATTTCCCATTCTGTAACCCTGACATTTACGTACTGCTTGTATTATTTCATCCATTATTATATTAAAAAAAAGTGAGTCACCCTATCTGACTCTGCTTTATACTGGTATACACTCCATTTATCTTTTATATAGTTTGTATAATATTGATGGAACTCTCAATCTCAATGGAACTAAAATTAAGACTGGTCAAGTGTTATGTCTTCCCGGTCTTGTTCTATGGAGCAGAGGCATGGACCACAATGGAAGCCACCCTGAAGAAAATAGAATCCTTTGAGCTGTGGATATATCGCCGTATTTTTCGGATATCCTGTACAGACCACATCACTAACGTGAAAGTCATGCAGAGAATAGGCAAAAGCAAAGAAATATACTGCACCGTAAAGAAACGGAAGCTTGAGTACTTCGGACATGTCATGAGGCATACTAAGTACTGTCTGCTACAGTTAATGGTCCAAGGAAGAATCGACAGTGGGAGGGGACCGGAAAGAAGACGACACTTATGGATTCATAACCTGCGACAATAGTTCGTACTAACATCGACCGAACTGTTCAGAGGTGCCGTAAACAAAGTCAAAATAGCCTTGGTAATAGCCAACGTCCGAAACGGATAGGGCAAACGAAGAAGAATATTGATTGGTTTCTTTTATATAGTGAGTGTAAGAGGTCTTCGACTTAGATGAGATCGAAAGCCGTTTTCAGGTCTATAAAACATAGGATGGCTTATTTAAATCTTTTTTATATTTTTTCTTAAACATTGGTATCATTATCCTGTTTCTCTTTGCTTCTGGTATCTTGCAGTGCATTATTAGTTTTTGTATAAGTTTTGTCCTCTGGAGTTATACTTTCTCGTCCGTGTTTTAGAAGCAGGTTGGTTATTTCGTCTGGTTCTGCTGACTTTCTACTTTTGAGTAAATTGATGGCTATCTCTACTTCCTGAAAACTGATTTCCATTTTGTGTCTTAATTGAGGTACGTTATTATGTTATTTATTATTTTCCTTTCTTTTAAACAGTTCCGTCAGGTATCTTTCCTATTCGTTTGCTGGTATATTATTGTATTCCTTCAATTCGGCCATTTCGTTCCATTTTTGCGTACCGTAGAAATTGCTTTCCATCCTTTTTGTAAACTGTTTTTTTTAGTGTTCATTTTTTGTTTTTCTTACCAACGGCTTTATTTTATTTCGTATTCTTCTATCATTGTCTCGAGATTCTGTAGTATTCGATGTTTTGTACTTCGTGTAGGCCTCTCGTTACTCTTTACATTTCTTTTTTATTCATTTTCTTAATCATGGTGTATTAATGTTGTTTCTTTTGTTTAGTATGACATTGCGATTTCCTAGAACTGTTGGTGCTGCTTCCTTCCATTTTTGCTAGTACTAGTTTGTGTTCACTGCAGTCTGCTGAGTTTAAAGGTAATAGATTATTATTTGCTCTGTCTACGATCATAAGTTTTGTTTTTGACATACTTATCTTAAGTACAAATACTTCACTTATCCGGCTTAGGTGTTCCGTGTTATATATTCAGAATATATGTGTAATAATGGCGACATTATGCATCCCTGTTATTTTTTTCTTTTAAACGCGTCTAAATATATTCCGCATATTTTAACTTTGCCTGAGTTTTTATCATACAAATTTCTTATTAGATTAACCAGGTGACTAGGTACTTCCATATTTTTGTAATCGAGAAAGGACTATCTTAGAAGAAAATAGTATCATTTATTTAAAAACAATCCAATGTTTTTAATATCGAATTTGAATTTGAATTTTATTTAGTTTGAGTTTTGCATATTAAAATGTTTCACAATAAAAGGGACCAAAAATGAAACTTACCAACTAATGCCAATATGGAGAAAACATCAATAAGGGCCAAATCAGTGATCCAGCTACCTCATCCTTTGGGATTTTTAACTAAAGAAAATTTAATATCTTAGTACTCTATTTTGTATGTAGTAATTATAGATTCTTAAGTAATAGTTTGTTATATATACAATTATTTGTACAAAATATTACAGAATATACAAATTTTATGTATGGATACTGGAATCAGAATAAAGTAACTTATTGAGTAATACAAAAACTGGTACTTACTAAGCAGAAGGTCCAGTTTCACCAGAAAAAAAAATAAAATAAAATATCTGGCAAATAAGTTTGGTATAAATATGTACAAAGTAATTTATTGTTTTATTGATAAATATTTATAACAATATGCATTATGTTAATTTGTATGTTCTAATAGTGGATATTAAAGTTATTTGACTAGTGTTCTCTCATTTTCCCGTAACATCTCGAATCTATTGCTACATTCTTCCTAATGTGGTGTAAGTGACCAAGGATGCTTCTTGGATAATATGGAAAAAATTTGATAAACTTAATTCCCATTCAGATTTTGCAATATGAACTAATTAGTAATAATAATAAATAAGTCAATATACCAAAATGATTTAATACAACAATATTTTTATTTAAATATTATGTTCCCACTATAATTTGGTACAATAGTATCTATATGTGAAAAGAAAGAAGAGTACGTGCAGTTTTTGAATATTTAGAGATTTCTGTTTTTTTCAATATTGATTTTGGTACAGAGATGTGTTTATTAAGTATACTTCCATTAAATATTTGTTGGACAAAAAACGTCGTCTTAGAATTACAGTGGGTTCCAAGGTTTCCAAAGAAATTTAAAAATTTAAAACAAAGTTTTTATTTATATAAGTACTTAGTTCTTATGAATACTTACCACTAACAGCCGATAGACATTTATAATTGTGGGTTTATTGTAGAGATATCTGTACACCCATTAACAAAAATATTCATTGTTTAATTTTAAAAAGTTATTTCTTATGAAATGTTGTGAGTAATATGAAAAATGATGAAAATATTTCATAAGCTTGAAATTATTCTACAAAAAAAATCTCGTTTACATAAATATTATTTGTAAAAAAAATACAAATATTGTAGAATAGAGAATTAAAAATATAAGCTTTTAATTCGGTTTTGGAAACACGTTCGAAAATTCACGTCGGGTGTTAGGTCCAACCTGTACAGAGTCTGAAGGGGGTGTGTAACTGACTGAACCATTTTGGGATGTGTTTTGTTCGCACCTTTATCAAGCGCAATTTTTTTTTTCAAATGTAAAGTAAAACTTGAGTAGAAAAAACATATAAAACAAACTTACTGCAGGAACCCAAAATAAAATACTTATATCAAAAAAGACTTATGCAATATTCACAACAGACACCTACAAACGAAGACTTAAAAGACGAACGGAATCATCTAAAAATGATTACACGTACAACAGCTACAAACGTGTTAAAGCGAAAAGACAATTTTATGAGAAAAAGACATAAAAATATGGAACAAAGAAATTAAAATAGCAGAATCAAAACAACAAAGAGCAGGTAACAGCTTTTTGAGCAACAAGAGGCAACAAAATGTTGACAGATATAAAAAAAACGGAATATAGCAAAGACGTATAATAATATTAAAGTAGTATTATATAAGTTGTATGATGTCAAATAGAGTATTAAAGATGGTGAGAGACAGTTCCCCAATAGGAAGACGATAAGAAGAAGAAGCAAAGACATTAACGCGACAAGCACACCTAGAGACAGCTAGCAAACGTATATAATATTAAGAATGACGTTTACCTCAAACAAGCAATAGACTACAAAATCTTAACATTTAAACAATAAAGAAAAAGACACAGCAAAAAATTGACACAAATAAAAAACCGTATAGCTACAGAAACGGATAACATTAATATAGAGCTGGTAAAATACGAAGGAAATATTTTGAAACTATAACTACAAATTCATTTAATTATTATATGTTAAAAATAAGAAACAAAATTCCAATGGATTGGACAATTGCTAAAGTTAAATCACTTTAAAAACCGAGGGAAGAATAGACACAAACAATATAAGAATTAATATCTTACTTAATGTAGGTTATGAAATATGCACTAATAATAGAATAGCATCACGTACACAAACAATAACTGAATCCCTTCTTGAGGAAGAATAAAATTGGTTCAAGATTCGCCACTTATACATAAACGCTATATTCCGATTTAACAGATAATCGAAAAACTCCGTAAATATACCCTAGAAACACATATCGCATTCGCAGATTTTACGATCGCTTTCTATAGAGAGACAAGAAATAAACTCAGGTTAATGTATACATTAACATGTGGATTTAGGTGTTTTAAAATATTCTGAGAAAATACAATAACTAAAGAGAGAGAGTGCTGAAAAAGATAAATGGTCAAAAAGACGAACCACTAAGAACTAAAATGGAAAATAGCAGTATTCTAGTCAGCAGATGAATGGCAATTGCTACAGTTGTTTATGCAAGAAAATATTTACGGCAAATGCAGTATGGAAAAGTAAGGATTAGAGAATCGTTCACGTGAACTTTTAGTCAACTGTTCCATAATAGAAACAAAAAATCATATTAACATGGTGGTAGATAACCTACGTAGAACGTAAAAAAATATTAACAACAAAATAATTTTTATTGTTGCTCTAAATGCCTCGGCATATATTTAGGAAATTAGGCCATAAAAACTTCGAATAATCAAAAAGAAAAAATAGAATAAAATACAAATAAGGAAACATTTTTATTCAATTATTTTTCATTCAGTTCAGGCTAAGACGCCATAGGGAGAACTAAAGAAAACAAGGCAACAAGTCTTGATAATGAACTTGCATTAATTTAATTTCTAAAATTAATGGATGATATAGAAATAAAATAGCTCACACTGATATTTAACATCTATAGGCGGTCTAATAACTAACCTATTTCGAAATTGGAAACATATGTTTTTTAAGAAAACTCTTTTATTTTATTTGATGTAAGTCTTTAGCTTAATAAAATGATTCCAGCGATTTTTTAATCTATTTTTGCAGGAGAATAAACTAGATGAAAATTTCATTCGAAGCTCAACTCGTCAATTTTAAACAACGCTCCTATCTTTTGCATATGAGGCCGTTTCTTACTGAGTTCCTGCTTCGGTTTGTCAAATATTGCACAATAACGTTGACTATTAACAGTTTGAACTTTTTAGAGATAGTCAATTAAAATTAGGCCCCTTTAATTCCAAAATGCAATGGCGATGACTATTGCAACCCATTGAGCTACTCTTGGCCGGTTCGGAGCAATTTTCTCGGCTTTAGTCTACTGTTCTGCATTTATTTTGTTTTTGGTGTACAGTTTCACCAACGTTTCACCAACGGTTCTCAATAAATGCCAAGCGTTTAACGAACTACGCTTGATTAGATCCAAACATTGCTAAGAAGTGGTCACACGATCATGTTTTTGGTCAATGATCAGGAAACGCGGCACTCATCAGCAGGATGTGTTTTTTTATATTCACAGCGTCATTCAAAATATGGCTAGTGCACTCAGTAGTACTTCTTGTAGCATCTGCTAATTCAAGCAACTTCAATTTATGATCAGCTGAATCTATTTAATGGACTCCCTTCACATTTTCCGATGTAAATGTAGAGAGCCGTCCGTACGTGATTCATCTAATATAGATATACGGACACTACGCAATTCACGGAAGCAAAATTTACCAGGGTGATCTACAGGTGCATTAGTTCGATAATATTTATCTTTTTTTTGTTTCCTTCGCCATTTTTCTACATAACGGCCTTTTTTGCAAACACGCCAAATTTATGCATCTGTTAAAAATACACTAATGACTGCATCGCGGTAAAATTTAATGTGTATACATACCTAAAAAAGTTTACACTTTTTAGAACTAATGTTATTTTTAGGATCTCAGCGCCTTCATCAACCAAGGAGGTTACTTATCATACCACCAGATATATCAAAGTTAAAATTTCACAAGGCTGGTTTAAATTAACATTTTTAACTTTATCAGACACATCAAAAGGAAAAAAATTCACAGTAGGATATAAAAAACGTGATGTACATTTATCACGAACACAGTGAATACACATAATGTTAATTATAATGTCTTTATGTATCGTACCCTCTTCCAAAAGACATTTGTTATTTCACAGAATAAAGCATGACATTATTATTATGATAATAAAAGATGTTGGTATAGCTGATAAAGAAATTAACACTTTAAAAAACATATATTATAATCAAATTATAAATATAAAAATCAATAACCAGTTTGCAGATCTCATACCAATAGAATGCGGAGTGCAACAAGGATGAATATTTTCGCTACTGCTCTTTATATATGTCCCAAACACTTTTTTTAAACATGCTATAGATATTGACAAATGAATTTCATGAAAGGACAAATTCTTAGTAATGTCATATGTGTATGATAGAGCAGTGTCTGAAGATAGCATATGAAAGTGCTACAAATACTAATGACTCACAGAATAGTAGTAAGTTAACTATTAGATTCGGCTAGATGTTTATATAAAAATGACTGAGTACATGATTGTCAGTAAAAACTATAATAGTATTCTATACCATATAAACTAAAAATCGGATTGGAGAGAGATAAATATTTACAAGGAAATTGAAATCGTGTAGTTGGTTGTATACTTTAAATCATAAAAAAAATTTTATGTAAAAAAATCCCATCCCATAAAAAAATATTATAAAAAAAACCATCAAGCTACATCACAAAACTTTTATGGGAATAACTATTCCATTATCAGTGCTATTATAAAATAGATACTACCACGTTAATTACAGCAAACTGTTAAAATCTTAACCAAGATTATAACAAAAATGTTCTTTAATACTCACTGGATTTATATATCTGAAGCCGCAAAATACATCGTTAAAAACACTTTAAATATAGTTAAATTCATCATCATCATCATCATCCAGCCGCATTTTCACATCCATTGTTGGAAATAGGCCTCCTCCAAACGTCTCCAGTTCTCTCTATCTTTAGCTGCTGCAATCCAGTTTGTTTCTATTCTCCTTAGGTCGTCGGTCCATCGGGTGGGTGGTCTGCCTCGACTTTACTTGTCAGCTCTTGGTCTCCACTCCAATAATCTCTTCGTCCATCTTTCGTCTTCCATTCTAGCAACATGTCCAGCCCACCTCCCCTTTTGTTTATTGATTCGCAGTTATTGATTCGATAGTTGAATTACTGTTAATATATTTATTAGTTTCATTATTAATAATTTAAAATTACATTTTTGATGTTAAAAAACTAGGATGTTTAAGTTATAAACGGAATTAACTTAATGGATACGTACGATTCCACTGGGGTTGTTAACCCCTGGCCGAAGCTTCTAGAAGGACTTGTTGATAGCAACTGATCAAAATGACATATAAGGATGTAAGTCTGTTAATTAGTGCAGCAGTAAAACAATAAATAGCCACATTTAGACACATACCACCGGTTACATTTACAACTTTGTTCAGACTTCCTTCTTAATAGGTCATTTTGATCAGTTGCTATTAAAGTCCTGAGAGAGACTACGTCTAAATGCTAACAACCCCAGTTTATCTTCCTCTTGGCTTGAATAATTGTCATTTAGCCAGTCTCAATCAACCAGAGCAGAGCTTCACTAAAGAATTTAAATATGTCAATAGGTGAAACATGTTTAATATAATAATAATATTATTATGAGTCCTACGTTACCACGAAGCTGATTCTATTTATAACTGGAACATAGTAGTGTTTTAACATAAAAAATGTAATATAAAGTTAATTCAACTATATTTAAAGTATTTTTGCCCATGTATTTAGTGGCTTTAAACACGTAAATCCATTAAGTATTTACTTTCACGTTTTCTTTAATTAAAGTGCTAATACTTATTTTAGGATAGTACTGATGATAAAATTGTTGATCCGAAAACGTTCTGTGATGTAGCTCGAGAGGGTTTTTATATTACTATACCTTTTACAAAGGATTTTATTAAATAAAAAAATTGTTGGATACACATTAGTTGTTTTATTTCTGTGAAAACATAACAATGACTAGTAAAACCTACATCTGCATTTATTAAGGATATTTTTATTAGGATCGGAAGACGAATTCTTAACGTCGCAGAATTAAGCAAGTACGTGAAGTTCGTAGTACGATAAAAAACGGAAATGACAGTACTTTGAAAAGTGTATAAAAAATTTGGATTTATATGTTTAACTCATGCAGGTTATTAAACGAAAAGGCCGTCATAGTTAATTTACCGATCTGTTTTGTCAGCAGTTAGCAAAGTAATGACATGATAACCGTCAATATCTAAAAGAATAGGGTAGACGCCACAAGAAGAAGAACTTCTGGCGTTAAATAAAACTAAGTTTTAAAAACCCACCTAGATTTACTTATGCAACTATTTGGAAAGATTAGACTATTTCAAAATATGGAAAAAATCAGACATAATGGTGATTAAATTACGAATGATAATGATGTTTATAAGAATTATGTCATTTAAGAAAAGCTGTTATCCAAACATAATTTATTTAATTTTAAATTACAATTATTTATGTTATTCCTATATATATATATATATATATATATATATATATATATATATATATATATATATATATATATATATTTACATAAAATATCTCATTAAAATATTTTATATATGTTGATATAAACTGCTTTACATTGTCACTTTTCCCTAACATTGGTGTATAGGACTGGACTCTTCATATATTTTAGTCAGATTATTCCCAATTCACCTCTATATTATATTTAAGTCTGCTTCTGTATAAAAAATTTAGCATTTGCTATTATTTTGGACTAAGAAAGTATTTTATAGCACTTTCCGTCATACCCATACCAAAATCATTTACAAATACAATAGCTCTGACTGCCATATTATAATAAACTGAAGACAATCGATCGATCTGAAAAAGGAAAGTTAGTATAGCAGAAAGTTAAATAAGCGAGTAAATAATAGAAAGATAGTGCAAGGTTAGCTTAGAAAAAAAAGTAAAATTTATATTAGTAAAAAAGTGAGGCAGTTTATTGTTGTAAGGTGCATATTAAAATATTACTTAACCCATAAGAGATCTCCCAACTAGAACACTCGGTGTAAAGCGCGATTTATTTTTAAGAAGATAAATAGCAATAGCTAAAGTTTATAATGCTTCTGTCTTCCAGACTGGTCCTGTGGTATTTTCAAAATCGCCACTCCATCAAATTTGGAATCTTTATCCAGGTCTTTTAGCCTCGTAATATTGAAAGGTTTTTATTTCTTTATTTTTGCTCTTATTGCTCCTATTTTATATTCCTAATTGATTAATGAGTCTATGTTCAAGAAATAAGATCCTCACCTTTTGTCGTTCCATGGCTCTTTGAATCCTTCTTATCTTCCTTAACTTGGCTATTGTATTTTGTTATTTTTAAGTACAATAGGGAGTATTACAAAATACTCACATAGCCCATTTTATTCTTGCTCTTTTACTTATTTCTTTTTCTTCGTCTCCTTCTTCTTTTTCCTTTTTATAAACAATCTTTCTTGTTAATTGTTGGATTGATACCTCTATAGAAGGTTGTCATTTCATCTTTTAAGCGCTCGTCCGATACTTCATGTACCGATTTAGTGTCTATTCGTTTATGCACTGTACTATACATTTTCTTCCAATGTTTTGATTCTTTTTTCGATCGCTCATAGTATTTCCTTGAATTCTTCTTAGAACTCTTATGTGTGTTATTTCCAGTCTTTGTGTTGATAGGGTAGACTGTGTGAGTTATACTGTGTGAGTCAGACTACGGGGTATATGAATGGGGATATCGGGGAAATGCCCAGATAGAATTGATGCCTTACTAGGAGCAATAAAAAAACCAAAAACCAGATAGCTGAATGACAGAGGAGGGTCGGGTTTAGCAGTTGGTCATAAATTCAGCGACGGGGGGCGATTTTAAAGTACCTCGAGAACTATCGCCGCCAGTACGAAGAACGAATCCTGCATTAAGGTCAGTCGGGTGGCGTCCTGGACTGAGATGTCTTTAAGATTATTAACTCCCCTCTATAAAGACGGAAAAACTCTTTGTGTTGTGGCTGGTTTATAATTTCTTGACTTTATCTTAATTCTCGTGTTAATCTATCGGTTTTACCATAGTGTTGATAAACCATCTCAACTGATTTCTGTGGTCTATTTTTCTTTATTTATTTTAATTGATTTAGGTGTAAGTCGACCTTTTTTTCGATTGTTCGATATATTATTGTTATTGTCTGATATCAACAGGGTTTAGTTTGTTTAAGACCAATATTTAGTTATTTTCTTCTGTATTTTATCTGAAGGTATTCACCATCAAAATAGTCGATACTAAAAAATTGTAACAAAATATTTGGTACAATTACACCCTAAATTTCAGATTTTAATTCAGATATTAATGATGTCAAGTTTTTATAAAACGTCTAGTTAAAACTCCTTGGTATATGTATGTGTGGAACATTATTGAACAACATAATAACGACTAACATACTAAAGGCGGTACAGGTAAAGAAATTGAGAAAAATAATAACGAAAATAAAATTGTATCGATGTAAAACTGTAAAAAATTAAAAACAGGAATCGATATTATCATAATTTATAAAAGGAAACTTCATTGGTGTTAAGATATTAGAAAAATAAGCTGAGAAGAATGGGAAAAGGTATTAAAAGTCAAAAGTCTAAAAAAAATGTATACATAATATACATTATGTATACATAGACATAGAACATGGCTTGCATCCAGGAACTATTAGAAACACTCAAATAGGCTTTAGACTAGTTTGAAATACCGAGAATAGGCAGAATCTATCCGTGTTACACTAGTAAGGGTTTGACGTCCACAGGGAGTGCATAGAAATTAAGAACGACCGAAAACAGCTAATAAACTAACATCAGAAAATAAATAGGCACGAGAAAGTTGGAGAAAGTCACTGGGAATAGTGAAAGAAAAAAAAAAGAAAAAATCTAATAAATATACAGAAAATAAAAACCAATTATCAGTTTTAGTAAGGACTTCCTAATATACAAGTAGAAAACGTAGTTATGAGTATATAATACTAATATAGAAGTATAAAATACTTAAATAAAAAGAATCGTAGGTAAGGAAAATAAAAACGGGCAAAATCCAACTTTTACATAAAAATTTTTTAAACTATGTATATCGCTCTACTCTCGGTATGGGATCGATGTGGGATCGAACCCCAGCTCGGTGTACAAAAAAATAAAAAAGGCTAACGCAGTAGTTTAAAATTCTAGATGAATCTGCGGCTTATAATAGAATATGCTGGGTGTCTGATCGGCCTATGGTGGAGCAATACGGCAAGAGATAAGGGCTTGCAGCTCGGTGATACTCCTCTATAGATCCCTACAGGAAGGGCGTGCCGCCTAAATACCGCTGTATATATATATATATATATATATATATATATATATATATATATATATATATATATTTATATATATATAATATATATATATATATATATATATATATATCTATATATTTATATATATATATATATTTATATATATATATATATATATATATATATATATATATACAGATCGCTTTACTATTTAAAATATGGGAGCGCGTTTAAAAAACCCTGGAACACATTGATTAAAATTTTTAGTTGCGCATTTTTTGTACTAAAAACTGTTGATTAACAGTGATCAATATAATTTTCTTATTTTAAATACAACACCCTGAATATTATTCAATTTATGCATTCCATGGAATATTCTAGACATATTTTAAATTTTCATATTTCAATGTCCTATTTCTATCTTTAACTGTTTTGAAAAATTAGTGTTTTCAGATTTATTGCAAGAATTGCTACAACACACTCAATGCTAATTGCTCATGTAGTTCTTTCTAAAGAAAAAATAATTAAAAACTGTTTCATCGTTTCTTTTAACTGATATGATTATAAAAAAAATATGTTTTATAATATTTTTGTTTATTTTAGTCTAAAACGTCTGACCTCAGCACATTGTTATCTGTTGCCATGATAGTAGTTGTTAGTGTTATAGATGTTTGAATTTCGTTAACTACATTATCAGAGCAATTGTCTATTTAACAGAAATACACAAAATAACAATTTTAGATTTTGACTGGTTATGGAGATAACACACGAATTCAACTGGATGTTGCTTACTTATTTTATAAACATTTGCTGTCCATATCCAAGGAAGAATTAGTAAAATATAAATGCAGTTTCGCGAGTTTGGATATATAAGGCAGATAAAAAAACAGTTGCTACTGTAATAAGTGATGACGACAAATTAAATATTTTGCTTGAGTTTGAGGAAAACCTACATACTTCTAGTCGAAATACAACTCTAATGTTTGATGTTGGCCCGCCAGCTTAGGAACTCATGCAAAACGAGTTTTGATAAGAGAACGAATTTTTGTGAACAAATGAGCTAATAAATAACAATTTAATAATCCCTTTTTAATTTATTGCAACTTGAATGGAAATAATTATTTAGCACTTCAATACATTGTCATACTAAATTTGACAAATGTTTATCCTGATTCAGCAAACACATAAGTTCCAGCAAATACATTATACTTTCAGCAACATGGAGCACCACCCGATAACCAAATCAATATTCGGCAGTAAATTAACCGATTTAAGACTTCTTTTTATGGGAATATGTCAAAAATGTTATATAAAAACTAAACCCCTCAAGATAGCTGACTTAAGAAGACGAATAACTTCAAATGCATTCTAAATTCATTAACCCTTATCGTTACATTTTTGTTTCAGTTTTGTGCGACAGGTCGAGGTGAACGCAGAACAATTATCTCTTAACAGGTTGACTGCCAAGCTGAAAATTCTAATTTTTCCTGTTGCGCCAAAGTAATTTATAGTAGAAAGGTGTATTAAAAAACAGTTCGGCACAAACTAAATTTTGTTTTAAATTAAAAGAAAAAAATTACGGCCAAAATTTAAAATCGGCTAAAATGACCGCTCTGGCGTAGGCGGACAAAATAACCTGTCTACGCCAGGGCGGTCAGCTGTAGCGGCCACCTCTATCCTTATGCTAAGGTAATAGTTCGCGCGTTTTAGCTAGTTAGTTAGTGTAGACTATTATTGCAAGGGTGTGGCTCGTTGTTTTTATTGTGTGTGTACTTGTATTGCAAAACTACATTATGTTTACAAATCGGCGTACTTTACGTCTATTGAAATTAGCTGGAGAAATGCCTCAAACAGATGGTAATACCTGCATTATTTTATTGTTTTTCTGTAAATATAGGTTAGATTGTTTTATTTCAGAAGAGTCAGAAACAGATGACGACTTTGGTTCATTTAATTCTACAGATTTATATGTACCCTCAAGTTCGGAAGAAATGGACATATCATCTAATTCAGACCATGATGAAAATATTAGTCCAAATAAAAAGAAAATGCGGTTTGATATAAACAAAACCACTGATACTTGTGAAGCTCAAGCAGGTCCATCAGGTATTGGTAATGGGGTAAATATCAATCCACTGACAACCGAGCCGCTTAGAGATGTCACCAATATGTCCGACGATGAGTTACTACCAGAAAATAATGAGATTGGAAATGATCCAATGGTTGATAGAGGGGATTTTGTGATTGATCAACCAATTAGTAGCCCAGTTCCAACAGAATGGACAAATCCTGTTAGTAATCACCAACAATTCGATTTTACTGAGACATGGGGGCTCAACCCAATTTATGCAGCAGCTATTTCTTTAGAACAAGTTTCACCGTCAACCTGTTTTTACGCATTTCTTGATAATGAAGTAGTGGATATGATAGTAAATCAAACCAATTTATATGCAACACAGCAAGTGTTAGGACATGATGTTTCACTGAATTCGAGGTTACACGCCTGGCAACCAACGAATAAAAAGGAGATGTATCAGTTCATCGGTCTTCTGGGTTACATGGGATTAGTTCAAATGCCTTCACTATCACATTACTGGAGCAGAAAACCCTTATTTCGTAATGATATTGCTTCAACTGCTATGAGTCGAAATCGCTTTGAGCTGTTGCTCAGAATGTGGCACTTTTCAAATAATGAAGAACGTGAAGAGGGAGACAGACTGCACAAAATTCAACCACTTGTCGACCTACTCTTAAGAAAATATCAAGACACATATACTCCAGGAGAAGTATTTTGTATCGATGAAAGTATTGTTCCCTTTCAAGGAAGATTAGTGATGAAGCAATACATGCCTCAAAAAACTCATAAATATGGTGTTAAAGTATTTAAGTTATGCTGTGGTAAAGGCTATACTTGGAATTTACAAATTTATGCTGGCAAAGAAAGAGACAGAGGAGCTTCAGTTCCTACCAAAGTCGTGATGAATTTGTCAAGAAACCTCCTGAATGCAGGTCGAACTGCCATTACTGATAATTATTACACCAGCCTTGAACTGGCTAATCGTCTACTAGACAACCGTACACATTTGATTGGAACTTTGAGATCAAATCGTAGAGGTAACCCAAAGGAGGTTTTGGATAAGAAATTGAAGAAGGGCGAAACATTTTGCAAAGAAAATTCAAGAGGTGTATGTGTGATAAAGTGGCATGATAAACGCGATGTTCTTATTTTGTCTACTAAGCACACTGATAGTTGCCAACTTATTGAACGCCATTCAGGACCCATAAGAAAACCGGATGCTATAATTGATTACAACGCTGGGAAATCATCAATCGATTTGTCAGACCAGATGTCCAGCTATAATTCCGCTTTGCGTCGATCATTAAAATGATATCGTAAAATCGCGATCGAACTTCTGTTAGGTACAACTATTGTAAACGCTTATATAGTATTCAAGACACTTTCTAATTCAAACATGACGATTACTAAATTCAGAGAAGAAATTGTATCTGACTTAGTCAAAGGTGGTCCCGTTTATGATCAAGTCGAACAAGCTGAAGATGAACCACTGCCACCAGCAACTACAAGAAAGACTTTACGAAATCATACATTGCTAAAAAAAGATGGAATTGCTACTTCTGTAAGGAAATACTGCAGAGGTTGCTACAAGAAAAAAACTACAGGAGAAATATCTAAAAACAAAGTAAAAAAAGTTACTACATATTGCGCAGACTGCCAGGGGCATCCTCATTTTTGTCTGCCTTGTTTTAATTTCAAACATTTAAAAATGTAATGACTTTTAAAACCATGTTATTTTTCAATTATTTCAATAAAAACTTACTTATTTCTATCTAAAATCATTGATTTTTTACTTATAATGTACAATTTTTTTTGTGGTATACACATATAATACATAGCGCATATGTAAGTAAATATATTTACTCACATATCCATACAGGCCAGGCGGTCATGTTGCCTATGCATTTTTAACGAAATCGGCGGTCATATACCCTTTACAGACACTTTTGTTAAACAATGCACGGCGGACAATATGACCGCCATGGCGTGAGTTACTAGTACTATGAGCGGGCATAATGACCGCTCTGGCAGTCAACCTGTTAAATCATGAATGTCTAATGAATCATGACCTAATTATCTCTTATTTAATTTTTTTCTAGAAGGTAAATTATGATACTGCAAATAATCTGAATTAAGTGAAAACATTTTTTATGAGGGGTTTAGAGTTTTAAGTTTCACTATGTATTGGAATTATTACAAAACAAGTATTCTGAGTGTGCTTTAGAAGTAAAAATAAGAATGGTTCCTGAGGGACCCCTTTAAGGTTAATGTGAAGTTTCGTCTCACTTTGCTGTGATTGTTGTGGTGTGTTGTTGTGCCATTGTTTTCCAACGTTTTATCACTTATTTGTATAATTTGCTTCTTGAAATGGCAGGTGATAACAACTGGAGAAAGAAAAGGTTTAATTTGTCGGTAATGACCGAAGATGAAATCCAAGAACTTTGAAATCTGTTGAAATGGATTCGACAGATGGTGATTATAGCAGTGATGGTCCAGATATCGACCCAGATTACGAGCCGGATGAGTTCGATCCATATGACCTGATTACAGAGTGTATCCGTGAAATGCAAGCAGGTGAAACAAGCGACTACTTTATTCAATAGGAAAATCGAATCTTTAGAAAAGGAGGAGGCCACTCTAGAGAAATCTACTTATCTAGTCCTATAATAACGCCTTTTATTAATGGTTTTACTGGGAGAGGTAATAATTATATATTTATACTATAGCAATAGTTTACTATTTTTATTCTAATTTCAGCTATTCAGGATATCAAAACAGACTCGGAACAATTTATCAAGTTAACGTGGCGTAAGTAATTAATGCGCTTGCATGTAAACGAAGAAGTTTTCCAAGGAGTTGCATGGTTGCCATCGTTAATAAAAGAACTGAAAACTCCAATACAGAGATTTCTCTTCAATTATTTCTTCACAAAAGAGATTATTGATCTAATGGCCAATAGAACGAACGCTGCAGCTCGTCAAGAAAATATCAATACAAAATTTGCCACGAGTGGTAAGGACATTCGGAAATTTATCGGAGTGTTGAAGTACATGTCGATTTATCGATACCCCAGTCTCTAGAGCTACTGGAACAAAAACGCGGTTGCCCCTATTTAGACGACAGTGTCTGTAAAAAAGTTTATGAAAATAAAGAAACACTTATCGTTTTAAGATGAAAGGCAGCTTATTTGAAAAGGTCAGTAAGGCTATGATCCACTATTTCGCATCCAAAAATTGGCTAATAAGGTCAACAATCGTTTCAATTGGATTCCAGAGACGACTAGATTGTGTGTTGATAAGCAGATGTGTTTGACCAAACGAAAGCAACGCCTTCGTCAATGTATGCCAAATACGCCGCACGAATGGGCATTAAACTGTATTTTGTTATTCTTAAGCTTACGTATATCGTTTTAAAATTTACAACGGCACAGGCGATAATATAATTCTTCTTGGCGCACCCAATCTTGGAAGCACATCAAATGTTATTGTACGTTGGTCACAAACCATACCCAGCTTTTTTCATCACATCCCTTACTTCGACAATTTCTATAGGACTTTATCTTTATTAGTTTATTTACGTGCTAGAGGAAACTGTAGCCTTTGTACGAAAACTGTACAAATACGGACAAATAGAATCCCAAACTGTTGAATATGTTGGATCTGCGTACGGTGTTGATTTTAATACAATTTTATAAAAAGATACCAAGAACGTGCGGCTGGCATCGACTTACGTTAGCAATTAAGCCGTTTCTGAGATTGAAACAGATTGCAACAGATTGCAAAAGTACCACGATATGATCGAAAGAAAAAGAAATATATCGAAGTAAACTGTCTGCAGATCATTCGCGAATACAACATACACATGGGAGGAGTCGATCTGATAAATAGATTGATGGGTCGCTACCATATTAAAGTAGTGCGATGGTTCAAAATTTCTACCACTTGATCGATATGGCTGCAACAAACTTTTATATTTTGTACCGTCGCATACTTGCTACAAAATGTGCTAATTCGAGCAATATCTCAGCGGAACATGAACAGTTGTTGCAGCTACCAGAATTCAGAGAAAAAAATTGCTGCTGCTCTAGTTGTATTCAGTGAAAAACGTGTACTTGGCCGACTTTCAACATCAAAATCACGATCGAGATCACCCCAACTAACTACTTCTGGCATTGGAAAAAAAGCAAGACATTCCATTGATGACATTCGCTTCGACGTTATTGATCACTTTCCACTTTGGCTCAACGAAGAGATTAGTAAAAAAATGTAAATTTTGTAGTGTCGAAAACTCAATGTGTGTGTAGCAAATGTGATCTTCATTTATGTTGTTCTAATGCCATAAACTGTTTATATAATTATCACCATAAAAAATAGTGTACATACATTCTTTTCCGTTTGTTTTATTCAAATCGATTCAAATGAATAAAACGCTATTTTTAACTTAAACCGACAAGGGTTCCCTGAGGACCCCTTTACCTGTTTTTACCTGAAAGCCAAACAAAAATTGATATTTACATTTTAATAACTTTTCTAGGTTTCTTAATACATTATTAAACTTGAAAAAAATACTAAATACAATATTTTTTAGAATCTTGCCTGTTAGAGGGTTAAAAAACATTAGAAGAAAATTCTATTTAACCGATTTAGAGCCAATGGTGCGAAAAGGCACCATTTTTTTGTCAAATTTTTTATTGGCAATACGTAAATTTTTTTTTAATCTTCGCAGTGTTTGAGCAACCAGAAGGTATAAGTGTAACTAAATTTAATTTTAGTTAATCTTCAAACTCATTTTTTCTTTACAAAAATATTTTCAAAATATCCGACATTTTAAATCCTTCGACACCACTTTATTTTTAGTGTAGTAATTTTATTGGTAAAACACTTTTTTAGTCAAATAAATTCACACTTGATTTTTTTAACCTATGTGTACGTCAATTGTTATAAAAATACAAAAAAAAGTTTTTTCAGTCATCAAATCTCGTGTTTGAAAATAATGGTTCGATAACGAAGTGTTCGATAACGATAATGGTGCGGAGACGCTAACACTTACTAAGACGTCCGCAAACAAAATTCGAACAACACAGAGGGCAATGGAACGGTCCATGTTGGGATTAACCCTGAGAGACCGAATACCCAACACAGAATTGCGCCGTAGATCGGGAGTAACCGACGCAATCAAAAGAATATCAACCTTAAAATGGAACTGGGCAGGGCACGTCGCGAGAACGAAGGACGGCAGATGGACAAAACGCATTCTTAAGTGGAGACCCAGACAAGATGCCTTTAGGAATAGAGGACGACCACCAACAAGATGGACGGATGACCTGAAACGGACACATCAAAATTGGATGCAGGCGGCTCAGGACAGAAATTTGTGGGGTGAACTACGGGAGGCCTATGTTCAGCAGTGGACAAGTATGGGCTGAATGATGATGATGAACGAACCATTGGCGGAAGTCGACTTCTAATCTTGTCTGGTCAGGAATTTCAAGGTGACGCACACGCAGTTATTTCACTGCGCACACGTGCCTCTCGTTTAATGGGATATTTCGTTATTATATGTTGTGTTAGAAAGACGGATATTCTGGTATTCAGTTTTGATATAATCTAGTGCTGGGAGGTTGTGTAGTGTTGTAGACAATATGTCGATTTGGAAAAATAACCCTAAAAAGGCTCTAACTTTATTGGAATTAGAAGCCGAATTGGAGAATCTCAGTGGTCATGATGATGGGGTCGCAGAAATAGCTATAATACCTCCAGACTGTGACGAATTAACAGATCAAGAAATGATTAATGATGATGTTGTAACAGGTAACCTATTCACTATTTTTTAATTTTATATCATCTATTATGTGACGTTGTAGGTGACAATGAGATTCGAGAGATTGCCGGTACATTTGAGATTTCTGCTAAAGATACCGTGCTTCTGGAACCTTCCACAAGTAATTTTGAAGTTGCCGGCTTTGTAGAGATTCCTACTAAGGATTCATTCGATGTCGAACCAACAACAAGCAAATCAAATAAAAAACATAAAGTATGTAGTGTGACAAGTCCAAAATGGTCTACAAAAACTGATCCTACATTTTCATCAGCACCACAATCACATGAAATTGAAAAAGGGATAGAAATTGAGAACCGTGTCGCCGGAAAAACCCCTTACGAATGTTTCCAGCTCTTCTTCGATGATGAAGTTTACAACCTTATGGTTAATTTTACCATAAAATATGCCCACGATAATAATTGTCATGATTTTCATTTGACAAATGCATCACTGAAAAGGTTTTTGGGAATACTCAATCTTACAGGATATCACACCTTGCCACAAATAGATATGTACTGGAGCAGGGACCAGGATAAAAACGTGACATTCATTAGGAACTGCATGAGTAGAAATAAATTTCGGCGTACCAAAAAGTATATTTACGTAAGTGATAATACGGTATTACACAAAAATGATAAATTTGCAAAACTTCGCCCCTTTATCGACATAATGAATCGAAAATTCCTGCAATTTGGTATTTTCGCATATAATTTATCTATAGACGAAGAAATGGTACCCTATTTTGGAAGGCACTCTGCAAAAATGTTTATAAAGGGAAAACCTGTGCGTTTTGTGTATAAGTTATGGTGCCTCTGTTCATCTGATGGATACCTATTCCAGTTTATCCCCTACGGTGGTGCTAGCACAACAAAATCAGATTTAGGCTTGGGTGCTGATGTAGTATTAAAATTACTAAGTGTTGTAGAAACTTCCTCTAACCACATGGTATTTTTTGACAATTTCTTTTCATCTTATAAGCTGTTCACAATATTGAAAGAACAGGGAATTTATGCAACTGGCACAGTGCGAGAAAACAGGATTGAAAAGTGTCCACTGGAAACATCTAAAATTATTTCTAAAAAAGATAGAGGGTCATTCGACTTTGTTATTGACAAAGGAGCTGAAGTGTCTGTAGTTAGATGGAATGACAACTCAGTCGTAACAGTAATCTCCAATAACTGTCCGGTCCGTCCCATAGGCTTTGCAAAGAGGTACGATCGCAAGCAGCGTAAAGAAGTAAATATACTTATTCCAAATGTTATCCAAGAATACAATAGATGTATGGGCGGCGTTGACTTACATGACAACGGCATAGCGAATTATAGAATTGCTGTACGAGGAAAGAAATAGTGGTGGCCACTTTTTAAAAACGTAATTGATAGTTCCATTGTAAATGCCTGGAAACTTTACAGATTGGCAAATAAAAGCTTTTTTCCCAAAATCGATTTTCGGTCATATATTGTTGTTTGTCTAATGAAATCGGAAGATGAAAA
Organism: Diabrotica balteata; assembly: GCA_918026665.1. Classification (NCBI taxonomy): domain Eukaryota; kingdom Metazoa; phylum Arthropoda; class Insecta; order Coleoptera; family Chrysomelidae; genus Diabrotica; species Diabrotica balteata. The sequence continues at coordinate 44,090,532 of OU898283.1, read as the reverse complement.
ACAAGAAGAATTAGACCAGAATGAGAGTGAAGAAGATGAAAAGTCAACTGTACCGTTGACAGTAAACATGGGTAGACCGTCAAAAAATAGCTTACCGATGAGGTCCGAAAAGATAAGATAGGTCATTTAGTAGTAAAGCATGCAGAAAATGCAATAAGAAGGTGCAGGGAGTGTTCTAACCATACTGTTTTTGTTTTTTAAAAATGCCAGGTCCATTTACACTCTAAATGTTTTGATACTTTTCACAAAAAATAAAAATGTGTATTTCAATTTTTATATCTCACTTCCGTTAAAGGTTCGAAAACGAACCATTTTTTTGTTGTGACACCTGTCATTATCAAAGTGTAAAACAATTTTTTTACGAATGTTTAAGTTTATTTCACCCTAGTTAATAATAGTACATTGTTTACCGTGTAGGAAAAGCTTAACATTCCTGGACGACTGTGAAGATGGCTAAGTCGAGGCGCAAGCCGAGATTAGCAACACAGAGTCCAGGAATGTGGCTTTTCCTACGAGGTAAACATACTATTTTTCCGCAAATCGTTTAAAATTCGACAGATATTGATTGATTTAAAAAAAAACGCGATAATTTTATTCCCAAATAAATGGTGCTTTGAAATTCCTAATAAAATTACTTGGGTTACTATGGAAACGTATTGAGGTTGAATTGTCAAACTTGACGCTTATAAATTTAATTGCTGGTGTTCTCGAAAGTAAAATGATAAGTGATGATGAAATTTCCATTCCTGGGACTTCTCCAGAGCTGGTTGAGGCAGTGAATACTGCTTCATTAGAATTATTGCCAAAGAAATCAAGAGAAAAGTACGAAAATGCATACAGACGTTTTATGGATTATCGCATGAGTAAAAATACGAGTTCTTTCTCAGAAAATGTTGTAATGGCATACTTCCTAGACCTTTGTTTAAAGATGAAATCTTCAACATTATGGGCCAATTATTCAATGCTGAAGTCAACCCTTGCACTTAAACACAATATAGATATATCTACATACTCAAAACTTCGTTCTTTATTGAAACGGCAAGCTCAAGGTTATAGGGCAAAAAAATCTAAGATTTTAACGAAGGAAGAAATTGAAAAATTTATCCAGGAAGCTCCAGATAAAGAAAATTTAATGATTAAGGTAATTTACAAGGTTTTAATTTCTATTTAGATTATAGCTTTATTTATTTTTTAGGTGGCTGTAATATTTGGTAGTTCTGGGGCCTGTAGAATGGATGAGTTAGTCCGAATGACTGTACACGATATAGAAGACTTAGAATCTAAGCTTTTAATCAGCATACCTGATTCGAAAACCAACAAACCAAGATAATTTGTAATTAATCAGATCTACTTGAATGTTTATCGAAAGTATGTTTCGTTAAGACCAGAAAATATGAACAGTGACCGATTTTTCTTTAAATATCAAAGCGGAAAGGGTTGTAGACAAGTGGTAGGAATTCATTAATTTAGAAAAATGCCCAAAATAATTGCTACTTATTTGAACTTGGTAAATCCGACAATATACTGGTCACTGCTTTGGTCGATCTTCTGCAACAATATTGGTTGACTCTGGTGCCGACATAACTAGTTTAAAGAGGCATGGCGGATGGAAGTCATCAAACGTTGCTGAAGGATATATCGAAGAATCGCTTAACAATAAGGTTGAGGTGGCAAATAAAATTTTCACAGTACAAAATATTTAACAAAATGACACTTCCACCCTGCATGTTGTCCAAAATGTTTCTCATAGTTCTAAGAGTGTTCCTCCAATGTTCAATAATTGTACTAACTGTCAAATTACTGTAAATATAACAAATTGATCTTAAAAATGTATTCAGCAACGACTTGATGTTTTCAAAATATAAATTAATTCCTCATAAGCAATGTGTTTTCTATCATTTATGTAGAACACTAACAACTGTACGGAAATATCATTTCCTTACAGTAAGGAAATGACATTTCCTTACAGTAAGGAAGTCCTGACTTTTTCTTCAAGAAATTTTGACAGGAATGTCAAAATTTCCTGGCGATTTGCGGAAAAATATATTATATATTATTGCAGTATTTCTGTGCTTCGCCGTTAATGGGTTATTGAGATGTTGTTGAGACGTCCCCGGCAAGTATATTAAACATATACAGTCACACATATAGTTGTACGTTTTCAGTATATTGGAGAAAATTTCTGCACTTTAATAATTTTCTTTTTTTTTGTTACCCTTTGCAAAAAATCTAAAAACACTTAATATGTCCAAAATAGTTAAACATGGTAGAAAACATTGTACTATATTATATATCTAGAGTATTACGGGAAATCCAAAAATTGAATAATGTCTTGGGTGTTGTTTTTGAAATAAGAAAGTTGGTATTGGCCATTTATTTATCGTCGAATTTATTTTATTTGGCTGTTAATGACAGCGATTATTAAATATAATTTAACGACGTATTAAAATCCTTAGTAGTTAAAAAACTATAAAACTAATTAATAAAAAAAACGTGTACCTGGAATAGCACAAAAAATTTGTTAGTATCATTCAATGATTTTTTATGGTTGGTATTTTCCAATTTTTTTAGCGCTTCTTTAATAGACAAAAATAAATATCCGAAATATTTTTAATAGAAATATCTGAAAGAACTTATCAATTATTGTAATAAAAAATAAAAGTTGATGTTTGATGATAATTTTATATAATTAATTTTAATTTGCGATTTTATAATTTCAAATTGGCGTGTTTTTATGAGTTGATACGTCCGAAAGTTTTGTTTGGATGATATTAAGCAGCCTCCCAGAAGGTACAAGTATTTGAATAAACACTACATAAAACATGTTATCAAAAAAAATCAAATTTAAGTCATCCAATAAAGATAAAAGAGTATAAGTAATAGTTTCTTGAGCAAATTGCTTATTTCGATATTTAATAATTTTCAGAAAATGCTAAATTTTCGTTATGTTCATTAAATTTTCCATTCCTTTGAACTTTGTAAATTCCATCTTGTAGGAGCAACAAATGAAACTCTCATTTTCACATTTAAATTCAATGGATACATACATTTGGTTAATGGCAGAAAATTAAAAAAAATTGGGGGACTGTTGACAACAGTTATAGCTTATTGTCCCTAATCAATAATTCATTAATGAATAAAATAAATCATATCGAAACTTTTTATATTGAAACCAACGGGCTGTGGTAACACTAAATAAAAATGGCACGGATGCACAATAGATAAGTAGAGGTGTGAGACATGGCTGTGTATTTTGACCAGTACTATTTAATATATACTCCGAACAGTTATTTACACCAGCACTTAAAAACTGTAGGGAAAGGTTCAAGATAAATGATGAAAATACAAATAACATTCGTTATGTCGACGACACAGTCACTATCGCTAAAAGTGAAAATGACCTACAGACGCTACTAACCACAATTTGTGATATTGGGGAACAGTTTGGTTTAACAATAGCATAAAATCTATAGTTATCAGTGATATGAGTCAACTCATAACAAGGCTTTATTCTATTTTATGGTGACAACGCTTGGACTGTTAATATCGACTTAATGAAAACGCTCGAAGTTTTTGAGATGTGGCTTTTTAGAAGAATTGGAAGAATGAAAAGAGACAGACAACTTTTGACCACAATAAAAAGGAGAACGACAGCATATTTTGGGCACATACTTAGAAGTGAGAAGTACGAAATATTTCAGCTGATTATGAAGGGTAAAATCTAATGTCAATATGCTGTCTTAAAAACATTTGCGGCTGAACTAGGTTAAACATACAGAAGCTTTTATGAAAATTAGAGGAATTTGAAATGGTTATAGCCAACCTTTAGTGGAGTCGGCACTAGAAGAAAAAAAAATTTAAATTTTGGAATAAAAACGAACAATGGTAAGTATTACACTCCAAATATTGAACTGTTTAGTTCTCTTTACACTTCTACAAGAAACGGTACTAATCTAAGATTTAATATTAAAACTCACAATTTCAATACAAAATAAAATAAATAAAAAGGTGAAATACAATCATAAATATGCATTTCTAACTATTTGGTGGTCATTAATACGGTGTAGTTAAGTTATAAAAAAGAACGATAACTTGCGAAAATATCTACAGGAGCCATTTGACCATTTGTAGTACTACTACCAGAAGTACCTTGCATTCCAGAGCTACAACTAACTTGATAACCAGATATAATACTGACCATAATGGTGGTTTTAATATGCTTTTACCTAGATATAACTACATTCCTTGTATCGGCATAATTTAAGCTTTCCGGAGACCTGATGATGAATAGCAAAGTTTAGTAGGCGAAACTGGTCATCCAAGGTACAATAAATTTATTGTAAGTCTATTATTTTTTTCGGTTTTCCAAATATTAATATGAAACTTGGGAGTGAATAAAAAAAATGAAAGATGCAGTTCACGACTTTACTCACGACCAAAGAATTTTTAACAGACTTAAATACACATTTCATGTTTCTATCAGACTTCAAAAATAATTTTTTGAACTATTACATAAAAAATATTGCACCCAATACCACTTTTTATGACCAGCAACCAAGAAATTTAAGACACCTACTCTTACAATATCTCCAATCAAATAAATTAATGGCAACTGGATCAAAACAAAATACTAAAAAGCTAAAATATTTGCTGAATACACATATACAATGCTTTCATACTACTAGACAATATGAACAAAGAAGGAATAAATAACTTTCTAGGCGATTCTTGCGAATAGTCACCTTCAGTAGGCTTAACATCTTCATTTACAGTCATGGAAATAATAAAATCACTAACTCGTACCAGATACCAAAATATCATTGAATACCAAGGAAAACAATAGTACTTCTAACTGTACTTTATAACCGAATACTCCATCTTTCCTATTTTTCCATGGTAGCACGCTAAAACAATATTGATTTCTAACCCTGAAAAACCTTTCACCGTAATAATTTTGTACTGAGCTATAAGCTTGCTACCTCTATTGTCTAAAATATTAGACAGATAACTTAGCAATACCACGCAAAAAATAATTAAAGAAGAAACTCTACCAGATAATCCAATACCTGATTATAAATTTGGTTTTAAAGAAAACCACTCTACCATTCAGCTATGCCCAGTATAAAAAATCTAAACAAAGAACAACAAGACAAGATATCTAACAACCAACTAAACTGATCAGATTAGTTTCGCTGACACACTGTGATAATAGCGTTGGAAAAGCATTTACTAAAAGTGTCAGAAAAATCCCAGAACCACCTTTCTTTTCTTCAAGTTTCGATTCACCAATGGAAAATTATAGTAAACATTAAGATATCTGCACAAATAACTTTTACCATCCCATTTCGGTGAAGAATAAAATTAAACGTAGAGGATAAATATCCGTGTTAAAAAGCAATAACTAAATATCAATCCCCAACAAATTAACTGGCTCATTGACAAAAAATCACAATTGGCACTAAAGAATAAACTAGTAATATTTAAAACTGTACTGAAACCTATTTAGACCTAGTACTCCAGTCGTCAGAGACGAAAAAGCACATGAACCTCTAAAAATTATACTACTACTACTACTACTCCGTGGCGTTACAACCCTTCGTAGGTTTTAGCCGACTCGACAACATGCCTCCACTGTTTTCTGTCTTGAGAAACCTCCATCCAATTCTCCACGCCCATAGTACTTAGGTCTCCTGCTATATTATCTCGCCACCGGAGATGAGGGCGTCCGCGTGATCTCCTTCCAGTTGGGACTTCCTCCCACACCAGTCTTACTGTTCGTTCGTCAGAATGTCTTCTGAGGTGTCCTGCCCATTGGAGTCTTCTGGACTTTATTTCTTTTATGATGTCGGCGTCTGAGTAAAGTTCTTCAAGCTCTTTATTAGTTCTTATCCTATATTGTCCTGATGCTTCATCAAGCACCGGACCAAAGATCTTCCTTAGGATTTTTCTTTCCCAAACACGTAGTCTCTCTTCATTTGCCTTTGTTATCGTCCACGTTTCGCTTCCATACATCACAAGGGGTCGTACGATTGTTTTATAGACCTGTATCTTCGTACGTCGTGTTAGTTGTTTTGATTTTATAAGGTTTTGGAGGGCAAAAATTCATCTGTTGCCAGCCTGAATCCTGTTGTTTATTTCTTGTGATCCGTTATTTTCTTCAGTTATTGTTGTTACAAGATACTTGAATTCTCTAACGCCTCTTCCTTCTCAAACCTTACAAAAGTCTCCTTCATATTTAATCGCGTGTTGCCTATTAGTTGTTGTTTGTTTGTGTTTAAATGACTGCGGACACTAAATCCATTCGCCAATCTTACAATTTGAGGTGTAGTGTGTGTGTGTGTGTGTGTGTGTGTGTAGAGTAATTGTCTTGATACTTAGCAAAGTCCACGTCATTGTCTTTGCTAAGAGACGCTAATTGTATCCGAACGTCTGCGGTCCCTCCGGTGTGTACCGATCACACAAGGATAGAAATTATTTTCATTTATTAATTTTTTTAATAAACGAAAATTTCCACCCAGGTGGGATTCGAACTCACGACCTTTAGGTTTAAAGGCAGGCGCTCTTACCACTGAGCCACAGAGGGGGTGTTTCCTATTAGATCTATATCGTCTGCAAATGCCAGTAGTAAGTTTGGTCCTTCTCGATGAAATATTGTATTCGATTTTTCGATTCTTGCACTTCTGATTATGTACTCCAGAGCTAAGTTGAAGAGTTGTGGTGAAAGTGCATCTCCCTGTTTTAGTCCATTGTTTATTTCAAATGTCTCCGAGTATTGTTGTCCAACTCTCACAATTAATAAAAATTATACAATTAAGTTGAATTTGGACGCCTATATTAATTTTGAGACCTCAAAAAGATGCAAAAAAGTTTAACACTTTTACCTCCATGCTTCCCCCTAAAATCCTCCTCGTGGGAGGGTAAAAACGCAAGAAAATCAATTTACCAGAAATCTGTAGACCGTAGAAAAAATATGTCGAATAATAAGTAACATATATGTCCAAAACGCTGATGACAGATGATGACAGATGAGATACTCTACATGAAGACTTGAAACCGTCCATAAAAGGCACTATACACTAATATGTAACTTAATATAAAAAAAGAAACTTAAACAGTAACGAAAACGTTATTTTTGTGACTAAAGCAAGAACTAGAATACCAAAGAGACAGTGGGCAAAATAAAGGGTTTATAACAAAAAACCAGTGAATAAATGTTGCACTTTTGCAAAGTTCGTGAGTTCTAGCCTCTAAATGATTATGTTTCACTGTTGTCAGATGGTAATTTTATCCCACATTTAAAGTTCTTTAATATTTATAGTATCTTGCAAAAACGAATTGCACTTATGATTTAGTTGTAATCCCAGATACCTCGTCAGAAAGTATGGAGATAAAAAACGGCGGTTAAATTTTTTAGTTATTTTATCAGCCGAATATATTATATCATTTTGTATATTATACAAGGATGAAACTGCGAAATATGGAAGAATTATCTAAATTAATTTTAAGCTCTAAAAGGAATCAGGCAATAACTTTAAAATTTAATTTTAAAATCAGCCTGTTCTGTTTCAACTCTTCTGTATAGTTTTAATATTAAGAATTAAGTTCTTTCTAAACTTGTCAGATTGAAGTAAATAAAGTATATTATGTTATACGATTAAGTTAGGGAAAATTTAAAATAAATCCATCTCTAGTCATGTTGATTGGTTTACGAATCTATATCAGTTTTTATTTGCAGCTTATTCTTGCCAAATCTAATGCTGCATCCAATAAATGTGTTGATGCGTTAGATAGAATTATAGTCAGTATAAATTGCCATAAATATAATTAATATAAGTTTGTTAAAGAATTATAATCTTAATAAAAGTATAATTTACTGAAAAATACTAATCAATTTTATTTTTAAATTACAACACTAACTTTGAGGAGTTGCGACGAATCAATGGTATCCATGTACTTTAGGCCATTGATTTTCGCAAAATCACTTGGATACAGGAATAAAAGATTTATAACGAAGATCTATACGTATTGTTCTACTCCCTCTACAAAATTCTATACGATGAATTTAAATACACTGGTTTTAGGTATACAGTATTTTTATTTATGTTAATTACATATATTTTCTAAAATTATAATTAATGTTAAAACTAACAGATATATTTACATAAAAAAATATTTTTGTGCTCCTTTTTACAAAATTATGATCCATTTAAATAGTTTTAAAAATGTATGAAAAATTAGGTCTGTACCTTCTATTAAGTAAATTAATAAATAAATAAATATTTTAATAATTATTTTTTTAAAACTACCAAAAATTAAAGTAAAAAAATAGTATACTAAAAACTATAAAATAGAGTATCGAAGGACCCTGCAGAACTCGACATATGCAATTTAACGATCTCGGACATGTATTTGATACACAGTTTATATATATACACAGGAACTATAAATCAGTCATCAAGAGTAAGGAGTGCTCTTTATTCAAGAAGCGTCCTTTTTATCCGGAATTATTGTTAACTTTGGTGACCTTTGACCATTTGAGACTACATTTAATAGGATCGATCATAGAACTTTTCTTCTATGAGTTATCACATTTATAGTTAAACGAACATACAATCACACGATTTCAAGAAGAACCTTTAAAATGTTGTTGATAAATCATCCATTCTACGACATGTAAAAAATCAAAGTCATTTTACATGAGAATGTCGGTAAACAAAATTAAATACATGGAGGCACTGAAAATATACATTACTTGCAAACTTCTTACATGTAAAGAAGAGCTTTGATATTAAAACCTTCTTTAGAATTATATTGTATTATAACAATTGTTTCAACCATGAAAATCTTCTTCTACGTAGATTTCTGCTTTCCTTAATTTTTCCCTCCATAAACAACCTCAAGGGCTCATAATGTCTTCCCCGGTACATATGTCCTAGATAATTGACTTTGCGTCTGATAATGTTAAAAAGTTCATGATCTGTCTGTTGTATTTTTTGAAGTCTTCTAAACACCCACTTTTCCATGGCTTCTAATCTTCTCATAGCACTCAGGTTCATTGTCCATGCTTCTGCCCCCTATAAGAGAATAGAATATGTATGTATGTTTTCATTAATCGATACCTAGTATCCAGTGAAAGAGTTGTTTAAGTTAAAAGATGTTTCAAGTTAAGGAATGCAGGTCTTGAGTATTCAATTCAAGCTCGGATTGTAACTTCAGAGTCTCAATAACATACTACAAATCTCATACTTGCTATCAAGATAATTGTATAAAATCATTAACAACTTTGGTTTCACAATCGTTTGTTGCCGATTAATAAGGTTTTACTTATTTTGTTCTTCTACTAGATTTCCCATTTGTTACTCCTAATGTTCTTTGATTTTTCTTTAGTTGATTCTTTAATCTCACTCTGGATCTACCTCTTCTCATGTCATCCAGCTTTTCGTTACATAAAACTTTTAGATGTTAATTCTCTACGTGGCCATTATATTTTATTTATTTTAAATTTTGAGTTAATACCAGATTTACTGTAAAGATATTCCTATTTTATTTCCATGTGTAACGTTTCTTTGATTTTTTAAACAAGTCAGAAATTGGTGTGAAGAGATCATCCAAAAATTAAATTTTGTTGTTGTGTTAAAAGATGAAACAATTTTAAACCTTTCTATCTAAGAAACCATCATTTGTAATATGAAAAGACCAAATCAATTGACGTATGAGAAACAGAAGTATGTATGCAAATAATGACAGATAAAAAGTAAACATAGTATTTGATCGCCAAAATATCAAAAATGTATTCAACGAATAAAATTCTAGTTTTCCCTAATTACCAAATTTCCAAATTATACATCCAACTAAAGATTCTTATCAATTGTAACGATTTAAAAAGCAATAAGGTGTTAATTCACGTGTTTCATCTTTCACTCTGTATAAGGTTTAATCTACGTGTTACAAATCCTCGAAGAGAAACACTTTCGTGATTATTTTTAAATTTACTTAAGTATAAGTGTATATCAGCACTAATCGTTGTTTTTTAAACTACATCTTAGAAAACTTTTTCCCATTGGTCAGATCTAATCATTTGATCATCCGGTATTTGGCCTACTTCACATTGGCAAGAAATATTTTTGTAAAAAAAATAGAGTCATTCTATTTCTGACCGCAGATTGAATCATATTTCGTGCTTTTGCACCCTCACATCTCTCCGACTCTGAGTAATGCGTTCTCGTTCATTATGTCTCCGCAGTTTGATGTGTTACAATATAAAATGAAAAATGTTTCAAATTATAAATTTTAAAAGTTTGTAAAATTGTACATCAATAATCATTATGGAATCAAATTCTTAAAAGCACATAATATTGTAGCATGGTAAATTTTTTAGTATAAAATTTTCTAAAACGCCCCTGGCCCAAGTATAACGGTTTTCCAGATTCTCTGTTTATTAGTGAGGTAAATAAAAGAATTGATAATTTCAGTTATTAACTACGACGAAAATATGCTTTTAGTTATTTTTACGTGTTACTTTTATTTTAAAAGCTAAAAGTGATTTAAGGTCGTTTTGCGATATAGCTATAAAGCATGTTTGCAACTTGATACGCGAGCTAAGAAACTGGAGAGGCCGGTATTAGGTCAGGTCGAAAAAAATTTAAATTTAGGGTTGGAAGATTTGGTCAAAGGAGACAGACGTCGTTATGTAATTTGCAGAAGCCGGCAAAATTTGTTAAAAATAGTGAATTTTACTCTATGTATTATGTCCGTTTAGAAAGAGTTATCACTATTTTTTTAAATCTTATCTATCTAATTAGTCTTCTTCGGTCCATCTTTGGACATACGCCTCCCCAATCCTTTTCCATTCCTATCTGTCTGTCGCTACAGTCATCTACCTAGAGCCCACGTACTTCTTGATATCATCTGCTCATCTCATTTGACTTATACGAATTTTGTTCCATCGGTCTTTTTTTGTCTTATATTGTGTTCGGCAAATCTCCATTTCAATTTTGCAACTTTTTGTCCAACATCCCTCACTTTTGTTTTCTCTCTTATCCACTCGTTTTTCTTTTTATCCATTAGTCTTATGTGCAATATTTCATTGCTCTTTGAGTTTTTATGATTTTGTCCATGTTTGCTTTTGTAAATGTCCACGTTTGAGAACCATAAGTAAGAACAGGGAGTACGCATTGATGGTATAGTTTGGTCTTAAGATGCTGTGGATATCTTTTATTTTTAAAAATGTAGCTTAGTTTGTCAAATGCTGCCCATGCCAGTCTAACTCGTCTCTTTATCTCTGCTGTTTGGTTCTCTTTGTTAAGTTTTAGAGTTTGACCAAGATATATATATAATCCTGAACTTGTTCTATTTCATCTTCTCCGATTCTCATTGTGATGTCTTTATCTGTATTTTTTATAGTTTTGGTCTTGCTGTAATTCCTAATAAAACCTATCTTTCCAGTTTCTACGTCCAGTTCTTTCATCATTTCAAATAATTTTTCTTGCAATCAGTTATCAATACGATAATATCAACGTACGTTAGATGGTTTAAGGGTTGTCCTCAAATTTGTATACCTTTTTCTTCCCATTCTAATCTTTTTAAAGTATCTTCAAGAGCCTGATTGAAAAGTTTCGGTGATATTGCATTTTTCTAAGTATCTAAGAGATTTGTGTCGTATACAACAAATTTGAAATATACCCACGATGGTTCCAGTTTTGTAAGAAGCCGAGTCCAAGGTGTATTTCGGTACCCCAACTTTTAACCTCAGATTTGTATTCGTCCTAAGCAGCCGTTTTAGGATACTTTTTTCACAGTAGGGAGATGAATTTCAAAGTTTGAGTACCAGTTCCTACCTCCAGAAATTTAAAGTAAAGTGTAATCTAGTGAAACTCAGGTAACTTTTTTTGTTTGAACTTTTAAAGTAACTATAGACATTTTTTTTGTAATAATAATATTTTTCTTGCATAACAATTTAAATTTTAATAAGTAAAATCTTAGGGGTGGTTAGCTGTCATTTTAATTGTTCTCCATTGTATAATATTTTGTTCACATATGACAGCTAGCTTTATTATTTTTGACATCTAGTATCTATCTAAACATATCTGAGATTTTTGTTTTGGTTTTGGAAAAGGTTAACCTCTGTACATAGTTTATTTAAAATGACAATTTTTATTTGTAATTACTTATCTCTGCCACAGTTTATAGCCCAGTAACAATTTTTTTGTAAGTTTTGTAGCATCTCTCACTTATAAACATAGTTTGTAAACGGAATGGGACATGTAAGTTTTGCTTTGTGATTTTGGTATAAATCTTTGTAAATATTAATATAGTATTTTTGTGTCATTTATATTTTGTAACTGTTTGTGTTAAGACAACAATAAATGTTTAATTTATTTCTCTAAACCATTAATTTTAGAAAAGTGTCCTAACCTTTTTTTTGTGTTTTTTAGAAAAGAAGGGTCATTTTCTTTCATCCAGCAAGAGATGCCCTCGGAGCGGTGTCCCGTTTTAAATAGAAAGAGGTCCTTCTTGTTGTTTCATTTACCCATTTGACCAGAAGGTTTATGTAAGTACCCCTTTGTTTCATTTATTTGTAGTTGCCTCAATCCAATCCCATTGTGCCATTTACTTATCTACGACTTAGCACTCTAAATAAACCCTGAGTGCCGTTCGCATAAGTATCGTTTATTGTGCTTGCGCTATGTCCACTTCCAATAATTTCTGTGTGGTAGGCAAAATATTTCGTTACAATATGAGTACAATGTTTCAGGCATGTGCAATTAGATACTTAGAAACATTTAGGTATGTTTTTAATAGGGTTTGCATGCTAGTACGAGTATATGTAATATCATTCCATATAATTATATGAGTAATAATACAGAACTATTAAAAAACTTAAATTAAGTCCCTTTTAACTAATTCTTTTATGAAATATACTTAAGATATACGAAAAAATAGAATACGAAAATGTTTTGAAGTTATTAATAAAAATCACATACCTAATTCCATACAATTTTCTAATTTTTTTGGGTTCGTAACTATCTAATCCTGACAATTCTTTATTTATTTTATTAAAAAATATCACAAGTTTATATTTTGTAAAAAGAGTCACAAATTAAACACAATATTATACATTGAAACCTGTGTAAAGCAGAATCGTATGGTTATGAATTAACTTTCTGTTATTGATATTAGTTTTCATTGTTAAAGACAATTCTGGTTACACAGGTTTCATTGTAGCATAAAAAGGGTTAGATCTAGTAAACACTTTAACATAGTACATGAAAATATAACAAATACAAAAAATATTTTAAGTTCGAAATATTACCGGAATACCACTTCTACGTTAATTGTTATGGTTTTTGTTAATAAAGATTAGTAAATTAGACATGCAAAACGTTAAATTAAAAAATATTTGATAAATTAACATGACATCAGTTAAAAATTATTTTTTCTTAATGGAAACAGTCTTTTTGGTTATTACTATAAACAAATATTTTTTAATGAAAAGATAACTCAGCAACATAGTTTTCTATTCTTCATATCTTTATTTTAAAACCAAGTGAAAAACTATTTTGTTCTCTTAAATAACATGTTCACTGCATTGCAGTGAACAATATTAGGAATATATGCATATTTTTCTATCTACTAACTAGATTGCTTGTTTCTCCTAGTCTCTAATTAATTGATTTTGCAAATTTATAAAAAATTCAGGAAAATGTAATAAAATAGGATTATAAGAGTAGTTCAAAAATCTAGGAAATATAAATTGTGTAAGTTAACCGACGAAATCGTATGCCTTTTTATGAGGCACTTAATAGTAATATTTTGTTTATGGACCAAGAAGTTACCTGCTTTCAGTATTATTCTAACTCGACATAAAAATGAAGACACTCCTAACTACCTCCTTAGACAATTACTTCAAGAAGCAGTAAATGCAACTCAGTACAATCAAGTTCTTTATGACTAAAGATGAAAAGAATACTGGCTGTGCTATCTGTACCGAAAACATAGCCTTAGCTCTACAACCACTTGCAGTATTCACACTGCAGAATTAGATGGTATCCGTAAAACTCTTGAAAATAGTTCTCCTAATACGAAATCTCTAGATATAGGCACTGATTCCCTTTCTTCAATTCAGTCTATTGCCAACATATACTCGTTAAATCCGATAGTCCAACTAATTCAATACATATGTCATTCAAACCACAGCAGAGGAACATCAATAACCATTCTTTGGACCCCGAAACTCGTTAAATCCAATAGTCCAACAAATTCAACACATCTGTCAATTAAACCACAGCAAACGAACGTCAACCACAAAACATTTGTACCCCATTTCTTGTAAGGATCAGTGGAAATGAATCAGCTTATATCGCAGCAAGAAAAGCAAGTTGTTCTGACTTACGCCTAGAAAAAATTTAACTTCATCAAGATCTAGCAGCAACTATAAAACAAAACACTCATACAATATGGTAAAATCATTTGAATGGACAAAACACAAAACTGCACATAATCAATCCCATTGTATACTGATTTGAGATACCTACAATGACTAGGAGGGACAAACTCATCATTCGAAGACTCCGAATAGGACACACTCATTTCATTCACGGAAACCTGATGACTTGTGAAAGCGCACCTGCTTATGAACATTATGATTCTCACCGCGTTACAGTAGAATACTTACTTGTTGAGTGCAGTTATTATAGAGTAGCGCATACTATAAACGGTAACCTAAAACAGATACTTAGTTTGCTAAATGTGTACAGCGCTCTAATTGACTTTTTAAAAGATTGCAGATTATAGTAAAATATTGTAACGTTGTTCTTAAAAAAAAAAAACAAAGTTTCTAACGCTATATTTTTCCAAATCTAATGTAACTTTTTGTATTTATCTCATATAATGTAATAATCTAATGACCATAGATGTGGAGACACGTTAATTTCAATAAAAAAAAATAATGTCATTGCACGCCAATCATTGCATCGACTCAGGTCTTCATTTTTAAGTATTTTATTATCAGTTCCTCTTTTCACTCATTTGGTATTTCTTCTCGTCAGCCATAACTTGTGTTATTTTATGCTTAATGCTCCTCGAATATTTCTTTGTGCTATTATTCTTGATAGGTTTTGTATGATTGTAAATTGTGCTCATAGGTCCGTTTTCTTACGCTGTTTTTTCAGATTAAAAAAAGTTAAAATCTCATTTATATAACTTCTTTTATCTTTTTTTTTTGCTTGTTTTTTTACTTCTGCGTTTTTTACCTTATATTTTCTTTCAAGTGGCTAATTTTCTTTGATTCTGTCTTTTATAGGATTTCTTTTTTAATTTTTTCCTTTTTTCTATCAGTTTTAAAGTATTTTTGTCCTTAGTCTTTGTCCTTTCTGTTCCCTTCTTGTGAAAAGGTGCAATTATACCTACATTCCAGTCTTCTGGCAACTTTATTTGCTTCTGGATCAGTTCTACCACTCTACGTATATATTATATCAGGTTTTTTAACCATGTTTTAAAAGTTTGCCCCAGGAGCTTTGTTTTTTCAATTTCTGTATAGATTGGATGACTTCTACCTCTGTTGGGATGTTATCTTTCTCCCTTTCATCGTCAATGTCCTCGAGTTGAATTTCTGATTCGTAGAGCCCTGTCTCACCTCTTATATTTAGCCTTTCCTCGAAGTTTTCTGCCCACCTTTCTAGTATCTGGTCATGATCACCAATGATCTCCCCTGTTCTATTTCTACTGATTGATAATCTTGGATTGAAATCTAGGTTTGTAGAACTTTTGCGTTTCTGCTTGTGCCTTATAGTTCTCTAGTTCTTGTAGTTGTCTCTCTATATGCTCTTTCTTCTTCTTTTTAAGTATTCCTTTTTCTTCTCGTCTCAGCTGCCTATACTGATCCTCTATTTTTGTCTCGTTCTTCGTCCTTGGAGTCTTCTATATGCCTGATTTTTTCTTTGCGTTGCTTTTTTTATGTTTTTGCTTTCCGATAACTTTAGTTGCCACTTCTTTTAATATGGCTCTACACTGTCTTTAATAGTTGTTAATATCTTCAACTATAACATCCGTGCAGCCTTCCAGCTTGCATTTGAGACTTTCCTTGAATCTCTTAACTATATCAGGGTTCTTAAACGCTTCTACTTTTAACCTTTCCTCTTTAACTCCTTTTTCTTTTTTTGCATTGTAGATTCTAGCTTTTAGCTTAGCTTGTAGTAGGTAATGTAAAACACAATTTTAAAGCTGCCAAACAGAATACTGTAAGGATCGACCTCAGATAACTTGGAATACTTATTTATAAAATAAAATAAAATTTGAATTAAGGTTTTCTTCAGAATAATTACTTGAGAATAATAATTATGATTGGGATCCAAAATTCGATTTTATAACCGGGACAAAAAACAACCATTAAAACCCGTTATTGCGAAGTAAAAAACCGGTTTTCAGTTAAAACCGGTAGGTTTTTTCATCCCTATTCCCTAGGTTTACACTCGTACTTAAAACATTAAAAGATATCAAGGAATTCTTATAATAGACACAAGCAAGCTTAAAGAAGCCAACTTAGAAGCATAATGCCTCCAACACAAACTGCGTATGAACTGCAGCAAACTGAACATCTCCACCAATGATAGTGAAAAGCACTGGGATTGACTAAAACTGTCTATTGGAAAAAGTGAATAACGTCCTTAACTCCTCTATAATTTTTCGAATCCAATTTGTCTACCTTTTGAAGAGTGGTATTAGGGTGCGTAATCTCCGTTCTTGTGGTATTTTGTTTTGATGTATTATCTTTTGGATCAGTTTTAATATTTGTTTGATCAGATCTGGTCCTTTGTACTTTAGCAGTTCGTTCACACAACAATGTGAAAGCGAAACCGGATTAATAATGAAATAGTAACCATGGCAAGAAATAAGGACAAGAGAAATGTTTTGTTTAATTTTATGACTTTTTCATAAGCCTGCTAAGATTTTTTAATCTACTTAAACAAACAAGCCAGTATGTGAGTTTGTCGTTCAGGTAATCCTTATGTTACTTTAAACAATCACTATACTACTGTATATAGTTTTGCCATTACAAAAGTAAATCTAAAATTAGACTACTACGTTAAATTTAAAGATTATTTTTATCACCCTTATGAAAGAACATGATCAAAGGAATTATATTTGATATAAAAATGATCATAAAGGAAAGATGATGATCTATGCGGTCATAACTCACTTTTATAAGAGAACATGATCAAAGAACATATTTAATATAAAAATGATCATAAAGAAAAGATGATGTTCAATGCGATAATAACTTTAACCAATAATATTTTTTAATTATTTTTTCTGTCTTTTACCTGAAGCTGGCCACTCACAACACAGCGGTGTCGTTCGACAAAATCGTCGATGATATCAATTCTGCAGTACTGCTTTATAGAAACCAGTTTCTATATATATAATTTTGTTGGATGCACGGTCACAGACGATCAAAATGTTTGTTAATTAGTCAAATTCGATAAAATTGAACGACGTCGCAGTATCGTGAGTGGCCGGCTTAAGGATCAGAACAATTACGTAACCATTAAGTATTTTCAATAATTAACTGTAAAGTACTTAAATAACTAATTACTAAATATTCCGCAAAGGTCGTATGATATTGCTGCTTATAGCTTCCGCTCAGCACCCATTCTAACAATATTATTTCCTATATCTTTAATCCTTTTGATTACCTTTCCAACTGTGTTAGTTCCTAAAATTACCTTAGCTCTTAGAACCGGTCCTATAGTAATAGCGACAGGCTATATCCTTTTTAATAATTAATTGTAAAGCACTTAAATATCTAATCACTAAAGCTTTTCCACAGTTCGTACTATAATTTTCCTATCACCGCTCTATATATCACCCGCCCTACATTTCCAATCCCTTTGTTTACCTGCCCAAAAATGTTAGTTCCTAAATTTATCGTAGCTGTAAGCCCCTGTCCTATACTATTAGCAAGGAATTATATCCCTTTTCTATAAAGCGTTTTTATTAATTGATTATAAAGCACTTAAATATGTAATCACTAGAGATTTCGCAAAGGGCGTACGATATTTTTTCTTATAGCCCCCGCAATTTCAGCACCCGTTCTAACCACCCTAGTCCCTATAGTTTCAATCCCCTTTATTACCTGTCCAAAAATGTTAGTTCCTAAACTTACCGTAGCTCTAAGCCCCTGTCCTATACTATTAGCGATTGGGTTATATCCAGGATTTGAATTTAATGGAGGAATGGGTGGCAACCAGACACGTGGAGTAGTATCAGACGTTGGTTTTGACGGTTCCTGACTCGTGTCATTGTCTGGTTTCGGTGATTCTGAAGTATCTTCATCTCCAAACCTATCGAAGATTATCATGGGAGTCACAGGTTCGGGAATTTTTGTCCAGTTGCTGTAAGTAGTGATGAACAGTTTTACATATTTGTCCTCTGGATCCCATTCAGCCTTGAGTAGCGCCCAAGTTTTTGGATATTCCTTCATTAATCGTTTGATAGTGCGCAGTGTGGTAGCTTTCTGTTTATCCGTACATCTTTTGCAATTTGTTTTTAAAGCGTCTGGTAGTATTTCTAAAATAAAATAAATATTAATATTCTAAAAGACTATTAAATAATATAGAGTGTGATACAGTGTAAACAAATCAACAGCATAGTAGATTCTATTAGAATTATTAATTAATCTATTAGATTATTAATTAAACAGCATAATATTACAACTTTGAATAAACTCCAATAAATATTACAGTAAAAATGATAATCATGATCTAGGTTGTGATGGCTCCTGACTCGTTTCATTGTCTGGTTTCGGTGATTCTGAAGTATCTTCATTTGTGTTTTTTAAGCGACTATGAACGTATCAGTGGGGTTGATATACGAAATTTTTGTATTTGAAATATTTATACTTTTGTAAAGGTTTTTGATGCATCTGTAACTCAAACATTATAGAAATTTATGTTGACTAGTTTCATTGACTATGAAAGACCAACTTGCTATTTCTCCTTAGATATCATTATACATTTTGTATTAAATTTCACACATTTTGTATTAAAGTTCATGTTTGCTTATTTCTGTATTACTAAAAAATGACTTTTGTTAGTGCTGATACCTTATACTGTGACTGTTGCATTGGAGCAATGTTCTCATTATACCACTAATGGAGAATGTTACTTGAGGGCAACATGTTCAAATTTCACTTTTTATACAAAAAGTTTATATATTAACCCCACTGATACGTTCATAGTCACTTAAAAAAACGCAAATTTTTAGATATTTATTTCAATGAATTTAAGGTGTGACAGTTACAGAGTTAAAAAATTAGAATTTTGTTGTTAGTAAGAAGTATTATTTTATGTTAAAATAAGTATACAAAAGTTAGATTCTTTGGTACACAAATACGTGTTGGGTTATTCCTATGTGATAATTTATTTTAGATAATCATTAAGTTAATGAGTTCTTGGTTAAAAACGTTTTTCAATTTACGTCAAATATATTTTGAATTGAACACTTTTAACAACAACTTGTTAGTTTTTGTTAATAACATCTTAATTTTGGTTTTTGATGAAAAATCTGGATACATTTCTACTTTAAAATAAACAGTAAAAAAGAACTCACGTTTAAATTTTAAGAGTTGCGCTAATATACAAGTAAACAGTTAGTGTAAAGATATTTTAGAGTTATTCAAACCATAGGATGACAGCCGCCCTTTTTACAAGATCCTTTAAGTACAAAATACTTTATGTCTAAAAGAGAGTGATTGCTAACATGTTAAAAAATGTTTTATGTTAAATAACCTAGAAATGTCTATAAGATCCTCTTTGTTACTTAAGTACATAGCTAATCCCAGATTAAAAATTTAAATAAGATAAGAATAAATCGTTAAATTTAATTGCGTTATTATTTAAAAAAATCTGTAATGCATAATAATAATTTTACAACGTGGAAGAACCAGTAAATATATCTAGTTTAACTGGCGCAAATGATGAAGAAATATAGTTGTTACTTATGAATGTTATCGGTATAACATAAAACAATAATCATGAAAATTTACTAATTGATAATAATAAAAATACTTAAAAATAATATTCATTCAATAGAGAATATTAGACAACAAATTTGATCAAATATCCATATAGATATAACTGGATTTACACGTCTTTCTCCCTTTTACTCGTAATTTGACAGATTATGTCAAAATAAAGGATCTCTAAATAAAAGTTCTCTGGTCTGTATTTAACTTAAATACAGGCATCGTGTATTTTATTAGTGAACAAAAATAAGGGACGCAAAACTGGGCATGCGTATATTTTAAAATAAAGGTGCTTTTATTACAAGACGACATAATACACTCTGCAATAACTATCTATTATTTATAAGTATCTATTACTTCCATTCAACTATCTCTATCAAAAATATGGTGCAAACTTTAATTGTTTATCGAAAACACTGTACTGTGTGAAATTGTACTGGCATAAAAACTGATATATTTAATAATTTAAAATTTAATTAAAAAAAAACTACGAAGAGAAATCCCAATCATACTTAATCATTTATAATGTGTTTCTTCAAACATTGATCTCCAATAAAATCGACCCAGCCGATCACATAAAACGAGATTTACGTTTCAAATTTGGATACGTTAATTATTTGAGTTATTGTACGTGAATTCTTCACCCGCCAGCCTCGGCAGTTTGTTACCGTCTTTGGGTCCACAGGTATATTATCATATATCAATCATTAAACAAAAGTCAGAAATTCGTAACAATCTCAACGTAGTGTATATCAGAAGAGCTTTACAAAGTAGTTTTAAATAAATCTCCCTTATTTTGTCCCAAATATTTTGTAGGCACATATTTAATATTTTTGCAGATATTTTAAATTGCAGTGGAGAAAGAGATATTTAATGTGTTAAATTTATTTACTTGTATCCTAAACCAGCATACAAAAAAAGTGGTACAGTATACGGTACTATAGACTAGCGCGAAGATTCATACTATGGTTTCTGTATGTTTAAAATTTAAACAATATTTTGAGAATTGAATAAAGTAATTTTATTAGTTTTTTTATATCATCATCATCATTGATGCTACAGCCCTATAAAAGAGCCTCAACCTTTTTAAGTTTATTACACCAGTCAGTTCTATCCATTGCCACCTTTTGCCAGTTTGCTGCGTCTATTTTTCTACCATCCTTATCTACATATACCATCCCTCCGTGTGAGTTTTGGCCTACCCCTACTTTTACTTCAAACAGGTTGTGAATATAAGGATTCTTCTAGAAGGGTTATTCTGCTGTAGTCTTGCCAGACGTCCTGCCCATCTTTGTCTTCCTATTTTTATAAGAGATACTACGTCTTTACCACCAAATATATGTTTATATCTGTGATATATCTCGTAGTTGTACCTCCTTCTCCAAACACCATATTCACAGATGCTACCGAATATTCGTCTCAGGATCCTTCGTTCAAATATAAGCAGAAGGCTTTCATCTGCTTGGAAATGGTCCATGTCTCCGATCCATATGTCAACGCTCTGGTTGTATAAGAATTTTGTATATGGTTATTTTTATTTTTTGGCTTAAGTTTCTGCTTCTTATATGTCTACTCAATCCAAAATAGCGTTTATTTGCAAGGATTATTCTTCGCTAGATTTCTTCCGTAATGACGTTCTCCATGGTGATCAGGGAGCTCAAGTATGTGAATTTGTCCACCACTTTAAAGGTAGAGATATTAACCGTGAATTGGTGGCTATATTTCTGGCTTTATTTTTGGGTGTTAATGCCATTCTGTTAGTTTTCTTCTCATTTACTTGCAGGTCTATATTTTTTGAGGCATTTGACAAGGTGGTATACATTTCTTTTGGCTTGCGTGTTGGATTTTTATATAGCTTTTTGTTATATGTTGTATAACGGACTCCGCTCGTCGCGTAAATGGACTTTTCCGACTGTTTACTGTGATTGAGAACCACGAACCACTATTTCGTTGTGCTACTTCCGTGACTCCCACCTCAGCAAGTTACTATAAAAAAAAGTAATAAAACACCAGCACAGAAGCTTCGCTTACAAAAAATAATAAAATTAAATAAAGAATTTGTTATTTTCATTGTAGACTGTGTACAAAATGAGCTCCTATAACGCCAACATAGACTTGAAGATGGTTTTTATATGATCTTATTACTTTTATAAATTAGACACTATGAGAAACCATTCGATACCATAAACCATCAGAAAATGTTAAAAGCATTGACAGAATGCCAAATATACCATCGCTACACTAACATAATCAAATATAGCTACCAAAATACCACAGCTAGCGTAAGACTATCTGAACAAGAAACAAATAAATTCTGTGCACAGCGAGGAGTACGGCAAGAAGACACAGTCTCTCCAAAGCTATTTACGATGCTTTTAGAACATACGTGTAAGAAGGCACATCTGAAGTAGTATGGTATCAACATAAATGGAGAGAAGCTTATTCATTTGAGATTTACAGATGACATCGTCTTTATAGCTGATTGTATGGATGATGCAATAATAATGTTTTAAAATTTAAATCACGCTTCCTTGGAAGTGAAACTAAAGATTAATATGAACAAGACGCAAACAATGACTAATCTGGTACTTAATCGAAATATTGCTGTAGATGAAAGGGATATTGTGCAGACTACATCGTATAAGTATCTAGGACATTAAATTCAGTTGGGCAGAGATAACCAGACATGTGAGCTCCCACGTCGCATAGGATTACCTTGGACAGCGTTTGTTAAATTAACCTATGTATTTAAATCGGATCTACCCATATGCCTCAAAGGGAAAATCTTTTACCAATGTGTGTTACCTATACTCACTTATAGAGCGGAAACCTTAACATTCACAAAAAAGGTAGTTAATAAGATTCGCTTGACTCAGATGACTGTGGAGCGCCAGATGTTGGCGCTCCCTCTCTAAAAGATCGAATCCCAAACGAAGAAATACGTCATAGAACAAAAACAACAGACTATATCGAAAAAATCGATATTAAAATGGAATTGGGCAGAACACGTCACCAGATTATCTGACAGCAGATAAACAAAACGTATTTTAGAGTGAAAACCAAGGCAAGAAACAATACGAAGCAGACGACGCTTACCAACTAGATATACTAACGATCTGAAGCGTGTTAGTAATAACTGACAGATGGAAAGAGCTAAGACCTATGTCCAGCAGTGGACGCATACAGGATGGTGATGATGATGATTACTTTTTGTAAGCAGTTGTGGCGTAATATTATGAAATACGTTTCTAATTCTGATCTTCATGTCATTAATTTTTGGAGATTCATAGTACACTAGATTTTTAAGATAGCCCCAGAAGAAAAAGTTTTACGTAATTCCGTCGATCTAGTTGGCCAATGAATTTGTTCTTCTGTTCCTATTCATTTCTTAGAAAATTGTTCATTTAGCTCACATTGGATAAATGCTTCGTGATGAGAAAGATGTAAATACCATGCTTGTTGACGGATTGCATGTTTTTGAGTAAAATATAATAACAAAAAATGTTTTGAACAAATTTTCTTTTGAGTCTTATAACCTGTTTATGATCATTTTACAAAAAAAAGATATCAAAGCAATATTAAATAGATAAATAACTGCAACTTTGTTTAATTCATTTAATTTCTCTGGGTTTTACAGCACTCTGAAGTTGACCGGGTTCTTGAATACTCATAGAAGATTACTCATACTCAATAATAGGATAAAAACGAAGCATTAGTCTTAGGTTTTTATAATAAATTGTTTTATTTACATAATATATTATTTTGTTAACATTCCTTTGGTATTATTATTTTATTATCTACCATTCTTTTCGACTACGTATGAGGTAGAGTCTAGATGCGCGTTTTTTAAGTGGTATTCCTATTATTGACAATTTCCAGGCGAGAAAATATTAAGCATAGTTTAGTACTTAAAAAGTTGTTTTTCATATATTGGTTTTTTCATTTTCTTTGATGGTTACCCCAGATCCTTAACTCAGGCTGCGGTTAAGGATGTAATTCAGTATCGAACGTGATTTTGTTTTAAAGAATGGAAGTTAGAGTTAGTGTCATTGTGGGTAATTCATCTTCAAATTCTTCGAATTTTTCGATTAATATTGATATTTCTATGATGTCACTGCATGTTTTACCAGAACAATTAAGTTAAATTGGAGAGCATTTAAGGCCTACTTTTCGGCAACTGTACATACTTTCATAGCTTCCCTTGATCCGTAAAAAATTAATTTCAGAAATTCATGGGGTGCTGGAGTTTTAATTGGTATTTAAATTTTTCCATGCCTTTTTAACCCCAATGTTCAGGATCACAATGTTTCCTGCTGACAAACATTCCGTATATTTTGTAAACATGATCAGGAGAAATTGTTGCCTGATGGCTATTAAAGAACCGTCTATGGCCAACATATATTATTACCGGAAGTACAATAACATCTTTAAAAAAATTACTTGTTCGTCGTAGATAAAGTATAATATGCAGCTCGTTACGGTTTCTGCACGTGTCACAGTCTTAAATCTATAAACAGAAAAATATTCCTGTCATGCTTGGCCTAAGGCCTTCTTCTTCGATACCTTGTACATTTATTGTTATCATCCATAATGGTTTGCGGCGTCCGTTGACAAACTTTTTCGTGGACGGGACTTTGTTACCATTGGTCGATGGCTTTGTTATGACATTAACTAAGGAAAAGAAGAAGAATTGACAGTTGACAAACGGTTCTGGTCTTAACTGAAGTTCATGCTCGACCGGTAAGCCGTGTGTCTTAAATGCGCCATACTCTGCTGTAGAGTACTGTCGAAACGAGCTGCATCTTGCAGTTGGAGGAAGAGATGATAAGTTATAATTTTGGTCACTATCTTGGCGAATCGTGTTATCTCATGCTGTTAGGGAATCATCTTTATTTCCGCCATATAAAAAGACAAAATAACGTTCGCCAACGACAGTAGGCAAAGATGACTCGGCTTTCTTACTGCGAAATAATGATATTTAGCTGGCTTACTTAGCATATTTCTGTAAAATTTCGATGAATTTAAGTTTGCCGATCTTCTAAGCTACTAATATTGTATCGCTTCCTAAAAAGTATATAAAAACAGCAAATAATCTGCAATATTGTCGCCATATATAAACTCAAAGGGCAGTATAATTGATGCGACTTATAGCCTTTTTAAGGTTTAAAAAAATTGGATACTTTGAACACACACATCGGGCTGCTTCCTTCCTAATGCCGTGACCAAGACAATAATATCAACGTCCTCTGCTGCAACAGTCACAAAATCATAGGCTTAGACTTCAGCAAGCGCAGAAGGGATGATGACTGTATCTGCATCAGATTCAGCGTGGTTTACACTAAAAAACACTTCTAATAGACCCATTTTGTGAATGTCTATTACGTTTGCTTAGTTGTTTTCATTACTAAGAAATTTACCTTAAAATAATATTGCTCTAATTAAACTTTATCTCTGCCTATTGTTGCTTTTTCGTGCGACGCAGGTGCACAAAGTGAGGTAAGTTTTATGGTGACGGAATGGGTCGATAATAAGTTAATAACAACATAGAAATGTTATGAAAATAATAAATGTATTCAACCCTCCGTTCATCGGGTGTGGTCTGTGAGTCTACGACAAAATAAAAATTTCTAAATAGCTGCTGCATGGCCGTTGGTCCTGACAGACCCCACCCGATCAAATGTGTAACAATATTTGCACTGCTTCTTAGTTGTATTTTTCTTGCAATCTTGTTTCACTTGGCAACCCTGTGCGTTTTTGTGAACTGGATTATTCGGTTGTTCCGAGATCATACGTCAGTTCACCGATAATTTTCTCTGTGGTCTGTGCGTCAGTTATGGATTAAAACTTGTTTGAAGTGGTTTACGATTGAAATCTCAAAACAAAGAAAATAGTAAAGTATATGAAAAGTGTTTACCGATTTTTGTAAAAAATCAATATAAGAATAATTTCATATTGATATTCGGTTGGATAAACATTATAAAGGTACGAACTAGCTGAATAATTGACTAATCTGATTTATTTGATAGAATATTGTATTTTAGCATTGTAAAATGGATCCTTATGAAGTGGAAATAGACGACTCTAACGACAATTCGATCGCGGATCCAGATTTTCTAGGGTCAGTGATTATGATACAGACACCGAGCAGAAAACTGAAGATAAGCAAATTCTAAATTAGAATGAAGTCGATAATGAAGAAAATGAAGAACAAATGGGTCATGACAGAAGCTTATATTTTTTTGGTAAAGACCGAACTACATGGAGAAAATTTGTCCCAACTAGACATAGTGACCCATTTACCTGGGGTTGTTGGTGAAGCGCGACACGCATTATCTTCCATTAAATGCTGGACGCACATGTTTGGTAACCGCATTGATATTATAGTTAAAAACAAGAATTTATACAAAAAAAATTCAGTTAGATATCAAAAAAAGGCTGAATGTAGACCTACTGACCCAGTAGAAATTCGATCACTGATCGGTTTATTGTATTCGGTTAGACTTAATCAAGCATCAAAAACAAATCTGGAAGAGTACTATTTGTCAAATTGTATGGGATATGAGATATTTCCTGCTAGATTGGCAAAACGTAGGTTTATATTTTTACTGAAGTGTATCCGTTTTGATGATACTACGACTCGAGACCAAAGAAAAGAAGTGGACAAATTGGCAGCAGTTTGTACTATCGTTAATAAGTTTAATGAAAATTGTAAGAAGAATTACTCATTGGGAGAGTTTGTGACTTTGGACGAAATGTTTCTTGCCTTTAGCGGTAAATGCAGTTATAAAATGTATATTCCCAACAAACCTAACAAATATGGGCTCAAAGTTTTTTCAGTTGTTGATGCCAAAACTTTCTTCACCTCGCACATTGAAATCTATGCTGCTATTCAACCCGATGACCTATATAAAGTTGACAGTTCTGCTGCTGCAGTAACTGAAAGAATGTGTTCACAGCTATCGGGTTCAGGAAGAAACATAATCATAGACCGTTGGTTCAAGGGATATGCAATTGCCAAGAAACTTTTAAAAGAACACTGACTTACCGTAATTTGTACAATTAGAGCCAACAGACGAGAAGTACCTGCAGAAATAACGTAAATTAAAAATAGGCAGGTATATTCTTCAGCTTTTGCATTTAGCAACGATATGACTGCCATATCATATATACTGAAGAAAGGAAAACATGTGATTGCTCTTTTCACTGTGCACAGAGATGATCGGATTGATGAAGATACTGATAAAGAAAAAACCAGAAATAATTACTGTTTATAATTTCACAAAGAGTGGAGTAGATGTTGTAGACA
The DNA here is from genome assembly GCA_918026665.1 of Diabrotica balteata. Taxonomy (NCBI): domain Eukaryota; kingdom Metazoa; phylum Arthropoda; class Insecta; order Coleoptera; family Chrysomelidae; genus Diabrotica; species Diabrotica balteata. The sequence continues at coordinate 44,063,203 of OU898283.1, read as the reverse complement.
GAATGATCACATCATATAATGTTTCTAGAAATACGAAACGTTGGCCAATGGTAGTAGTTTATAATCTCCTTAATCTCGCAGCAATTAATGCATTTGTAATTTACAAAGGCAACAACACAGATAGAGAATTTTTCAAAACGCGAAGATTATTTCAAAAAAACCTAGGTATGGAATTGGTACAGGAGGGTATACGATGGAGAGTAGTTGACACGCATTTGACAAAAGCTGTGCGTGCTTCGACCTTGAGACTCTCGGGCATTGAGGTGGACGTTGTACCAGAACCCCGGCCAGGTAAGAGAGGAAATTATAAATGTTGCAAAAGACGCAAAACTCGCTTTTTTGCAAAATTTTCAAATCCTGGATATGTATAGACCACATATTGGCATGCTACAAAGATTGCTTAGAAAATTTGACCACCAAAGTTTGACTAATGTAGTTTGTGTCCAAAATTTAATTTTTCAGTTTATATATGTTTTTGCAGTTCTAACTAAAGTTTTAAATGGTTTTCTTTGTTTTTGAATTATTTAATCGCTGTTCACAAATTTGAAAAAATATGCGTTGAAATTGTAAACATTTTTAAAATTTACCTAATACAACTTAAACATTTTTTGGAATTGTTTCAGTAATAAAAATTATATAGTAAATGATTTGTTTAAAATACGTTGATGCGAAATTAGCAATAAAATGTATGCTGTTGCTCGGGAGGCGGTATTTCATTTTGGTCCTCACAGATCACACCCGATCGAAAGTGTTTCAGAATGGTCATCCGATGAACAGAGGGATAAAAAGACATGAATAAAAAATATATAATAGATAGACTACGACCAATTGTTCCTTTTTATCGTAGTCTTACGAGTAAGTAGCAAATTACATTCTAGACAATGTAATTTGCTAGTTTTAATGTCAAAATAATATAAAACTTAACTTTAATGAACCACTAATTCAAAATATTCCCATACATTATACCTTATCCAAAAAATCTAGATAAATTTTAATTTGAATTTAGACATGGTCTTAGAACAACGGAAGCTCTATATCGTATCTGAACTGTTAATATGTGGGAAGATATCTTTTCGTAAACTACCTTCATTCAATAAGGAAAAAAATCGTGTGAAAGGTGTCTTTACCTATATACATTTTTTTCTTTGTTTAATAAATAATTTTATTTACAATTTCAGATATTGGGATAAAAAAAACTACTCTGAGACACTGAGACATCAAGTGCGAGAGGTCAGTAACGGAGTTATAAGAAAATTCCATAGATGTTTGTCGGCAAATAAATAAAAATAAACATACCTGAATTACCTTGATTTCTTGGTGGAAGGTTAAGAATATTTTATCTTAAAAATAACATGTACCATTGTGAGAAACTTTTGTACAAAAAATATTGTTCGAAGATATTTATCTGTAAACATACACTGTCTTTGTTGCAATAAGTAAATATTATGTTACAGTATATTAAGTTTTTGACATTTAAATATAAATTAGCTCAAATATCACCAGAAATTTTATCTAATCGGATTAACTTTTAATTTTACGGGAACATTTGCTCTTTTTTGTAATATATATTTTTTTTAGTTATAATAATAGGCTACAAGAAACGTATTTGGCTCAAATGTCAACCGCGTAATAGCAGGAAAACTATAAGGCAAGAACAGGAATTAAGGAAATGTAGTTATACACCAAAATTAGCAGTCGCGAAGCCGTTTTACCAACAAATTGGCAAGATATGTATAATTTAATTACCTTACCTTTAATTTATTAAACATTAGAGCAGTGACCCTTAGGTTAAAGTTAAGATAATGCTTTAAGATGGCGATAGATTAGTAATCCATTAGCAAAGTAGTAATGGAACAGGTAAAAAGGTAGCATCGAAAAATAATAGGGTGGACAAGACTGCCAAATAAAATGACCATTGCAATATTAAACCATCAATAAAATATTAAGAGGTGATGAACGATTAATTGAAATAAAAGACGACATCAAAGGCAAAACCTGGGATGTAACATAATTATACTCTACGAAAATCAAATTATAAATGAAGAATATAACAATATTTCAGATATAAACCAGGGTAAAACAAAAATTGGTATCGTCCACTTCTAAAAACAAATAATGGATCCAAGTGTTGCTATGTCAGTGGTAACAAACAATTTCTAATTTTATCTAGGTCTACCGAGGTCACTTTTTCCGAGCAAATTATAAAGAAATTGCTGGTATAAAGCATTCAAAAGCTGTTTTTAATGATTGAAAACTGGTACCTAGAAATCCCTAGTTATCAGTCATTTAAAAGTGGGTTTTAGCTATCTAATAGAAATTTCGACGAAATTTTCCCTGATCCCTGATAGTTAAGGCAGTGATAATTTGAAAGTATAGTAACGTAGTCAGTGGCATATTGTATCAGCTGGTCGTATCTTTCGCATATTAGTCAGTGTTAGTTTAGTATTTAATCAAAGGGGTTGACGCATTTCTGGTTGTTTAAGAGTTTTAGACTCTCGCGTATTGAGTATAACTAGCTATTTGTATATAGCATATAGTTTAAATTCAGCACAACTGTCAAAAGAGCTTGCACATACCCTGGAGCAGATGTCCCTTCTGACCACGTACTATTAGTGGCCGCCATAACGATAGCACAACAAGTCTGAAACTCAACAAAAGATAGCACTGGACAAACTGAAAGACCCAATGATACAAGCAGAAATAAGCAATGAAATAAACGCACAAATTCAAATATTGACGACAAACATTGCCGAAGATCTAACACCAACATGGAATACGATTACAAGTGCTGTAACAGACATCATGAAAAACAACTTAGGGTACAAACGAAATAACAAGAAACAAAAATGGATGACAGAAGAAATACTATTACTAATGGAAGAACGACGAAGACACAAGAATAACCAAGATGGCAGCAATACGTATGAACACATTAACAGGCAAATAAAAGCAAAAATAAGAATAGCAAAAAATGAATGGCTTAAGCAACAATGTATCGATCTAGAACATTTGCAACGACAGCACGACGACCATAATTTACATAAAAAGCTTACGGAGACTGCTGGAATATACAGAAAACGAAGAACAACTACCATAGTTAATCAGGATAACCAGATAGTGCTGGGTGAAAAGGAGAAAATTGATATATGAGAAAATTATATCCAGGAGCTCTTCCATGACGAAAGACCCATGAGTGAAGTTTATACAGACGACCAGCTGACTGGCCCTTCCATCACCAAAGAAGAGATAGAAAAGGCAATATTAAATTTAAAAAACAATCAGGCACCTAGACTAGATGAAATTCCGTCAGAAGTACTAAAATTACTGGATGAAAGAGGAATTTCAGCACTTCACAAAATATTTAACTTAGTTTATGAAACTGGCTGCTATCCTTAACAGTGGTTACGCTCTACCTTTATTCCCCTGCCCAAGAAAGTCAATGCAAAAAGAGGTGAGGATTACAGACTTATTAGCCTGATGAGTCACACTTTAAAGATATTCTTAAAAATACTACATCAAAGATTATACAAAAAATTTTAATGGGATATCAGTTACTCCCAGTTCGGGTTTAGGCAAGATTTAGAAACACGAGAAGTAATAGTAGCAACACAGGTGCTGGTCCAAAATTGTTACAATCAGAAGAAGGATGTGTTCCTATGCTTTTTAGATTACCAAAAAGCGTTTGATCGTGTCCAAAACCACAAGTTAATGCAGATCCTCAAGAAAGTTGATATAGACCAAAAAGACATAAGATGCATTGAAAACTTCTACTGGCATCCAACGATACAGTTAAAAATAGACAATTCTATATCCAAATCCATACATATAAGAAGGGGCGTTCTACAGGGATGTGTGCTTTCTCCTCTTTTATTTAACATTTATTCGGAAGCCATATTTCAAGAGTCTTTGGAGGATGCAAAGATGGGAATCACAGTAAATGGAGTATTGATCAACAACATACGATATGCTGATGATGGTGTCTTAATTTGTGACAACATAGTCGATCTTCAACAACTTGTCATTATAATCGGAGAATACAGTAAGCGAATGGGATTAGAGATTAATACCAATAAAACCAAATTTGTGAATGACAGATAATCCACTAACAAGTAACTTTTTTTTAATTAAAGGTAAAAATGAGAATTTTGTTGACACTAACCCGGTATGTAACGACTTAAAACGTTAGGACTTGATTTTTACTGACTGAGTCTCTCTAATCTGTTACATGCTTTTATAAATGAATATGAATAAACAAATAATTGTGACAGTTTATTTTCAGGCCACACATGCAATTACAATATTTAAGAAAACTAGCGTTCTTTACACTAGGCAATAAAATCCATTACTTAATAGATAATATTAAACATATTGCCAAGGCAAAGAACAAAGTAGGCTAGACCAAAAATAATAATGTCGTAAATTATAAACGTAATATCAACATAACATAGTACTAAATATAATGAAAATAGTCTTTGAATCGATCTATCTATCTATCTATACAGCCCTTAAAATCCATCCTTGGATATAGGCCTCCTCCTCCTTCTTCCATGCCTCTCTATCTTGGGCAATTTGCATCCATTTTGACCCGGCGTGTTTCTTCAGGTCATCTGACCATTGCATTTGTGGCCTTCCCCTTTTACGTTTGTGATTCCATGGTCTCCAATGTATAATTGTTTTAGTCCATCTTTCATCTTTCTGCCTTAGGGTGTGTCCGGCGAACTTCCATTTAAGCTTTGCTACTTGGGTTGAGACATCTTTCACTTTTGTTTTATTACGGATCCATTCGTTTCTTTTTTTGTCTGATAGTTTAATGTTCAGCATTTGTCTTTCCATGGATCTTTCTGTCTTTGCTATTTTTTCCATATTTTCCTTTGTAAACGTCCATGTCTGAGAGCCATATGTGAGGACAGGGAGTATACATTGATTGAAGACTCTGGTTTTTAAGTATTGGGGGTATTTTAAATTCTTTAGAATATAAGACAGTTTTCCGAATGATGCCCAGGCCAATCTTATTCTTCTCTTTATTTCTTCGGTCTGATTTTCTTTATTTAATTTAGTGATTTGGCCTAGATATATATACTCTTTTACTTGTTCTATTTTTGTTTGTGCCACTGTAATCATAAGTTCTTCTGGTTGATTAGTCATGGTTTTTGTTTTACTATAATTCATTTTGAGTCCAATTTTTGTCGATTCTCTATCTAGTTCTTCCATCATTCTTTGTAATTCTTCACTTTTTTCTGTTAGTAATACAATATCATCAGCATATCGTAAATGATTCAGATTTTGCCCGTTTATATTAATTCCCAAGTCATCCCAGTGTAGTCGTTTAAAAACATCTTCTAGCGCTTGGTTAAATAACTTGGGCGATATGGTATCTCCTTGTCTTACTCCTCGGTTTATTTTAATAGGCTCCGTTTGTTTCATTAGCTTAATAGTTGTTGTTGCCTTGTTGTATATATTTGTAATTAAGTCGGTATATCGGTAGTCTATTCTGCTGTTTTGTAGGGAATTCTGTACTGCCCAGTGTTCCACACTATCAAATGCCTTCTCAAAGTCAATAAATGCCATGTATAGCGGGATATGATATTCGTTAGTTTTTTCGATTAAAATCTTCATCGTTAAAAGGTGGTCACTTGTACTGAAGCTCTTTCTAAATCCGGCTTGTTCTCTTGCCTGGTATCCATCTAATTTAGTTGTTAATCTATTTGTTAATATTTTGGTTAACAGTTTGTACATCACATTTAATAAAGTTATGGGTCTGTAATTCTTTAGATCCTTTTTATCTCCTTTCTTAAATAGTAACAGTGTTATTGCTTCGTTCCAACTGTTGGGTATTTGTTTTGTCATTAAAATTTTATTCATAAGTATGTACAAAACTTCTCTAGTTGTTTTCCCACCATGTTTTAGCATTTCTACAGTCACCCCGTCTTTTCCTGGCGATTTAATGTTCTTCATCTCTTTGAGTGCTCTTCTTATCTCGTTCTTACTTATCTCTGGTTGTAAGTCGGAATTAACATTTTTTATTTTTATTTGTAGTTGCTTAAGGATTTCTTGGGTTGGTTTCTGTTTTGTATTGTAGAGGTTTTTATAATATTCTTGTGTTATCTGTATAATTTCTTCTACATTATTGGTCTCTGTACCTTCTTTGTTCTTTATACTATTAATTTGTATGGTTCCAAGCTGTGGTTTTAAGCACTTCATGTTTTTATTTTGTTCAATTGCTTTTTCTATTTTTTCTTCCTGTACTCTCCTTTTATAATCCTTGATATTCCTTCTGATAGCTTTGTTTACCTCTTTGTAATCTACTGTGTACACACAGTAGATCACAGTAGATTGAATGGATCATCTACCCTAATAGTACAAATCTTTAAGTGTCAATGTTAGATTTTAATTCAAATTATATTATCTAAGGCGGCGGTTACATTGGATAAGAATTCGTACGAAAATGTATTCGTACGAATTCGTAGGAATCAGTTCTTAAGAATTTAACAGGCGTGTGTGGTTACACTAGATAAGTTCATTTTATTACTAACTGCAGTGTGAAGTATGGAGTATATCTCAGAATTGTATGTTTCTGAAACATCACCATTAGTGAAATAATTGTTATTAAAAAAAATTAGAAGCAAATGGGTAGATAACTATTTTATACAGAAATAAAAAGGACAGTTTGGAAGGTCATATGAAGAATTGAGAAAAAACGATGAAGAATATTTCGAATACACGAGAATGACACAATCCACATTCGACTATATATTAGAGAATATTGAGAGTCACATTTCCAATTACTCGAATTTTCGAGAGTGCATATCCCCAAAGCATAAACTGATATTGACATTAAGGTAAGTAAAAATTAAATGTTTTAGAAACGTATATTTTTATTTACAAATTATGCAAAATCGTTTGGCAGAAAGTTGATTACATACCCTGCTGCAGTACCATCAGTACAATTATTTAAACAATTTGAAGCTGTATGGAAGTTAGACTCCTTTGGTTCCTGTGAAGGCGTCAGTGGCTGTGAATACTCTGTTGTGATACTGTTTACTTTTTTGATCCCGTAGTGATCTTTTTTCGTGCACTAAAGTTATTAGTACCTACTTCGCAATCAATCTCAAAACACAAGAAAACGCGAGTTTGTCGTACGAACAACTATTAACAAACAAAATATTTTAGTCGAGTTGAAAACACGTACGAACTCGTACGACTTCTTAACAAATGGTCGTAAACAATATAACCAGAAGCAATTCAATATACTGATTTGTTTATTACTGACGATTTCTTACGATTTTCTACGAATGCGTACGAACAAATTTTCGTACGAATTCTTATCCAATGTAACCGCCGCCTAATGTGGGGCACCGATGGTTTTTTAAAATTGAATGCAGGGATACAAAATTTCGCTCGAAAAAAATATTGAATGCGATAGATTTTAGAATTGATAAACGCGTAACAATGAAAAAACTCTACAAATGTCTATATGTATATAAGTTGTTACTTATTTGTTGAGTACAACTAAATTGAGTTGCCATCAATTTAAGAATACATAGGTAATAATGTAAGTACCCAAGTCCGTAGATCTTCGAAAGAAATCCAAAAGAAAAAAGAGGCTTAACTAAGATCCAGAGAGAAGCATCGACAAAAATATTTCTAGTAAAGCCTGGAAAACCTCTTCGTTATCATGACAAAATGAAAGAAAACAATGATGAACAAAAAAGGATTTTTTTTTATTTAAACAAAAATGACCTTGCATCAACTACTAAGAGTTATTAGCAGAGGGTACAAACACAAATTACAAGTATTTAATTTCATACAATGTATATTATGTATAACTTCAATATATTCTATTAAACACTGTAAAATTTAATGTCTTTCAAATATTTCAGCACTTGGTTGAACTGGCAGCCTAGTAGATGTTGGTAGAAAGGTTATTTTTCGTTCTTTCTTGGGGGTATGTTTTGTATTCTAACAGAATATGTGTCACAGTGATTTGGATCTTGCAGTTGTGGCAGAAAGGGATGGCTTCTTTATTTATTAAGTGAATATGGGTTGGTATAGTATGTCCTAATCGTCGTCGAGTTATTATCATTTGTTCACAACGTTTGAGTGGGAGCGTTAAGGTGGTGCCGAAACTTTCTATAACATCTTTTAATTTGTTGGATGTGGAATTCCAGTTACTCTGCTATAAGTTGTTAATATGTTTTTTTAATGGAGGTTTTTAGGTCGTTTCTTGTTATTATGTGTGACACAAGGACACTTTCATCTAATGCAGCTTCATTCGCAAGTTGGTCCACTGCTTCGTTTCCCTTGATTCCCACGTGTGATGGCACCTATCTTCTTGTTCTTGTAGTGCCTATCCGTTTCAGATGTTGGCGACCATCATGGCAATCTGCACTTTGCACACTGCTGCTCTGAAAAGATTTTTGGTTGTTGTGTTGAACCACGTTCGTAGATTTTTCAGCCAGGAAATCCTTTGCCTTTCGGGTCCCCGTTTTCCTTTTATTTTTTTCTGCAAGATTAGTTACAGCAGTCCATATATTTCGCTGCTCCTCATGATGTGACCGAGGTATTCGATTTTGGCTGTTTTTATTGTGGTTAACAGCTGTTTTTCTTTTTTCATTCTCAACAGACCACCCTCATTAGTAACGTGGTCTAAAAATCAGCCGTGGATCAAAAGCCTTAATTTTCTTGCAGGTGGCGTCTGTGAGAGTCCATGACTCAACTCCGTACAATAGTATAAGAAAGATGTAACATCGTAGTAACCTGATTTTTATGGGCATTGATAAATCATGACATTTGAATAACTTAGCCATTTTTTGAAATGCAGAGCTTGCTTTCTCTATTCTACATTTGATTTCTATGGAATGGTCCCAATTTTCATTCACGTTCGTACCAAGGTAGGTGTATGTTTTTACTCTTTTTATTTATTGACCGTTTACACTGATTTGTCCAAATTGCTGTTCATGTTTAGAGATCATCATGCCTTTTGTTTTCTTAGTGTTTAGTGAAAGTCCGTATCTCTGACTGACCTCTGTGATTCTGTTCATTAACTCCTGGAGTGTTTCAGAACTGTCAGCGAATACTACCGTGTCATCCGCGTATCTAATGTTATTGATAGATTCTCCGTTAATTCGAATTTCGGCTTCAACATCACCCACTGCTTCTTGAAAGATTTCCTCAGAGTATATGTTAAACAACAGTGGTGATAGTATACATCCCTGACGGATGCAACGTTTGATTTTGATATCGTCGTATTCTCCTGCCTCTGTCCGGATAGATGATGTTTAATTCCCGTAGAGATTGCTGACAATTCTTAAATCACAGGTGTTTATTCCAATATTGGTTAATATCTCCATCAGCTTGTCGTGCTTTACTGTATCGAACGCTTTATGGTAGTCAATGAAGCACGCATAAATGTCGCAGTTCACGTCTCTACATCGTTGAAATAGCACTAGTATATTAAAGAGAGCCTCTCTCGTACCCACTGCATTCCAAAAACCAAACTGTGTATGGCTGATTTTTTCTTCGCATAGTCTATATATCCTTTGATGTATGATTTTTAGAAATAATTTTAAAATATGACTTATTAAGCTGATGGTTCGAAAATCACTGCCGGGTACGGATTTTGTTCTCTTTTGTAAAGCAATAAAGACTTCAGCCATGTTCTTGGTATTACTCCGCTTAAATATACGTCATTAAATACTTTTGTTAGGTGTTGAATACCGTCGGTGTGAAATAGTTTTATGAGCTCAGCATATGCATTGTCAGGTCCAGGAGCTTTGCCATCTTTTAGTTGTAATATGGCTTTTTGCACTTCATCTGATGTGATTGATAAGTGGTCATCACATACCTATGTAGGATGGAGGTTGTTCGGATCTAGTATCATCAAAGAGTTCTTGTATGTATTTTGTCCATATGCGGATTTCTTGATTTTTGTCTGTGATGATATTCCCCTGTTGGTCTCGTAGTTTGTTAGCTGTGTTGGATTTCTGAAGCCCAGCTGCTTGTTTCACCTTTTTATGCATGTTAAACGTATCATGTTTTTGTTCTAACAACTCTATCTCTTCACACTGTGATTTTAACCAATTTTCTTTGGCCTTTCGTATTTCGGTTCTTATTTGTCTCTGAATCTTGTTGTACATTATTTTGTTGTTCTTTGATTTTCTTCTTTCTTCCATAAGTTGCAGTATATTGTCATTCATCCAACTTTTTTTCTTATCTTTCTTTTCTATTAGATGTTCTTCTCTGATCTTGTTAAAGGTTTCACATATATTTTGGAGTGATTCTTCGGCATTATATGTTTGCTCCATATTACTTAGCTTTTCTGAAAGAATCTCTGCGACTGTTTCTTTTGTTTTGTTATCTTTTAGGCTTCTCATATCGCACTTTTTGTAACTATTCTTTTTTGTGACCTTCTTGAATCTAAACCTAAATTTACCAACAGCAGGAACATGATCTGATGATACGTCAGAACCTGTGTAGCTCTTAACTGATAGGCATCCATTACGAAATCTCTTGTTCACCATTATGTAATCAATATTACGTGTCCTGGTTGATCTTGCGGGGAGACCCAGGTATAGGCACCCATAAAAAAATATTTCTGTTTTTTGTTGATAGTAATATGAGTTCATTTTTTATTAGCATTATAATTTCATTTGATGGATACTATTGCTGTAAAGCTTTTAGTGTACTTATTGAGTCAGATATTATAATATAATTAGGTGCGTATTTTCTTCTGCAAACTTTCAGTGCCTCTAAAATAGTCAGTGCTTCACCAGTAAGTATGCTACAATTCAGTTTTTGATGCATCAGTGTAGATATGTTCAAAATTAGGATATAGGGATATTATTTCATGGTATGATTGATGTATTACTGTTGGGTTAGTCGATGTTTTGGGATACTGAGTAAGGAATGTTTTTACAATTGGTGGACTATTTGACCAAGAGGAATAGTTTTCGGTTAGATTTATGATTGCACTAAACTGCTCACAGTCGTAACCACTGAATTTGATTCTTTCATAAAAAGGGAGCGTATTCATTGGTTTATTTTTATAACTACCGATAAATTTAGGTTTTAAGATATTTGAATTCATGGCATTTTGATGATTTGATGATATACGAGTTGCATAATTTAGTGACAATTGTTGCCTTCGTAAGTGTTAAGGTAATTCGTTAGCTAATACTTGAAGGTTATTGATTGGGCTAGTTCTAAATGCGCACAAAGCAATTCTTAGTGACTTTGTTTGAATTGAGTTTAGTTTTTTTAATGTATTTTTTTTTTTTGGCAGTACCATAAAATATTGAGCAGTAGTCTAATTTGCTATGTATAAGTGATTGGTATAAGTTTAATAGGGTTCTTGTATCTGCTTCCCACGTACGGTTTGAGAGAATTTTCAGGAGAATAATTCTAGGTTGACATTGTTTTTGCATAGTATGTATATAGCTTTTCCAGTTTAGGTTGTAATCTAGAGTTAACCCCAGGCAATTTATTTCGTTTGTTTCTTCTAGAGTATGTCCATTTAAAGTTAGAATAACGGTATTTATGTTTTTCCGTTTGCTGAATATTATGTACTGTGTTTTTTCAGGAGAAAAGTTAAAACCAGTTTTGAGTGACCATTTTCCCAGCGTGTGTTAAAACTTCTGTGTTACTTCAGCCGCACATTCCACACTTCTGCTTTTGTGGTAGATGATCAAGTCGTCTGCGTATAAATTAACTTTAATCGGTAACCTTATTTCGTCCAAGTCCATAATGAATTGAATCATTTTCTGCAAATGGTTGTCGAAGTTAGCAAATTACTTTAGCATACATATTTTTTTATTAAGTTCGATGCATCAAATTGACATTTCTTCTCTGATAAAACGGTAAGTTTTTACTAGATGAGATAATAATGCTGTAAATATATTTACAGACAACGATAAAAAAGTGGACAGATTTTTTGTATTTTATCCGCTTTTTGACGGAATGATTTATTCATTAAACGATAAATTCGACCAAGAATCAAAAAACAATATTAATTCAGTAGGCAAAACCATATCGTTAAACAAAAATGAGCTAGGAGATCATGAGTTAAAATACACCTCAGAACATTTTGATTTGATTTCGTCAGAATTAAAAGCTAATGTAGGACTTTTAAAAACAAGAAACAGTAAATATTTTCCATAGCGATAAGTGGTATTTAATGTGTTGTTATAATAATTTAATATAAAAACAACTCGTTTTAAAAATATACATTTCTAACAAATATATTTTGAGTTTAAAAATTATTTTAAAAAATTGTAAATTGTTTTTCCTATATGAAAATATCATTGCTGTAAATTATATGTGGGTGGCACGATTTTCAGCTTTGTAACCCACATGGCCAAATGACAAAACCTGGCTATGCCTATGACGAGCAATACTTATTCTTGGAGTAGATAATAAGAATGAATAAAAAATCCACTAGTTGCGCAACACTATGGATAAATATTTGAAATAAAAGACAAAACAAAGGTAAAATCAAAGTGGGTATGGTCAACCATATTGCTAGAATATACACTTATATGAGCAAAAAGGACAACCAAATGAAAATCATAGATTGAGAACAGAGAACATTATTAGCAAATAATATTTTAAAAGCAAACAGAACAGAAGACTGAAACGTAAATGATGTCACGTTGTACTCAAAATGACTGGAAAATGAAACTAACTAACCGATAACTAAAGCAGAGTGGATATTATCTAAATTAAATTATAAAAATTTTAAGGAAATTCAAATATAAGATTGCATTAAATACTTTCTTTAATGCTGATTGTATATAAATGTTCTACATTTTTTACAATTATTGAGGAAATACATATATAATACCGTTGAATGAAAATAACAGAAATGGTTAATAATTTAACAAGTTCAGGAAGCAATGCTTTATACTAAATGGTATTCTTGCAATTTCCTGTTGTACTACCTTGACGTAATTCTATGTACCACCCAGAAATTATTTTATACGACAATGTAACAACTTATTGTCTCTTAAATGTTACATCACCTAGTTAAACTATTTTACTTCAATTGTGATAAGCTGTTCATAAATATAATTAGTATATTAATTATCTAGAGAAATTTTCTAGAGTAAAATAAATGTCGATATCCTGAATTAAGTCGAAATTACACTACATGATTTATTATGTGATTTGTCATATGATTTGGTTATGAAGTGAAATTTACATATTTACAGTGTGATTTGTCATAAGCACTGTCATGCGGCTCGTCATAGCTTGTTATCTACAGGAGAATAATAGCACGGTACCTATTCCGCATGATAAAATCATAAGATTTTTGGTAATTTGTATAACACCAACATATTTAAATATCGCGCCTTATTCTTATGTCAATTCAGCGACATTTCCTTACCGAGAAAAAACATATTTTATTTATTTATTTATTTTTTGTCTATTGCATTGATATTGAGCCCATTGTCTAATCTGTGCTATTGTGTCGTATTCTTCTTTTAATAATTATTCAGTTTATTTTATTCTTAGTTTAGTGTTTTATTGTCTTCTTAGTCATAGTGTTGCCGCAGTATAATGCTGCCGCAGGTTGCCGGCAACCATGCAGTGGTTGCCGGCATATTATTATTAAAAGTCGGGAAGCCAATGCAAGCCAAGATTTATGTTCCAATCTAATAGCTATTATCTGCACTGTGTCTTGTATCTCTATGACATAAACAAAAAAAATTAATAAAACCTCATTGTCACTCATATCATAAGTCATAACTTATCATTCAGTGTAAACATAAGTTTTTAAAACATCATAGAAACGAGGAATTGTAACAAATCTCATATGATATTGTCATATCATAAAATCATGTAGTGTAAAGTCGACTTTATTTGAACTCTTCGGATGACTGGGGATCGATTTGGTGCGGGCACATAGTTTATTCGTTAAGTAACAGGGGAAAATGCCAGTGGTTGGCTGTATACCATGGTTAAAAAAACCTTATATAGAAGTAAAAATATCTTGTGTATAATGGTATATTACTTATAAAAAATAATTTAAAAACTTTTATCCAAAAGGATTACAAATGTTTAAAACGTTTTCATTATTGAAACCTTATTCTAGGTCTTCCTCTTTCTCTGACCAATGGATCTATCAGAGAGCGTTTTTCGAGCTAAGTTATTTTGTTCCATCCGCATTACATGCCCTATCCACCTCAGACGTTCTATCTTAATAAGTTTTATGATATCTGGTTCCTGGTATATACTATAAAGTTGTATCCTCTCCTCCACACTTTATGGTGATTTATTACTTTTCAGTACTTTTTGTTAGAGTTGAGGTCTTTGAACCATATATTAGCACTGGGCGTGTTATTGTTTCGTAGAGTTCTATTTTTTTTTTATTTTTTTTAATTCACAAGGAAAAAATTTCTGTAGCTGGCTGTATACCACGTATCACAAAAAAGAATTTATATCTTTGTATGTGGGTATCTTTAAAAAACCCTTAAAAGAGCTACATTGAATAATACAAACAAACGTTTTCGGAATAACAATTCTATCATCAGGTTTAAAAAGTACAAGGTTCACATGGCTGAGCCACCAAAATATGAGGGTAAAAACCCTTTAAAATTTGTGTTATTACAAAATATTGTACATAATGTTATTAAAATATGTGATGTTTAAATTAAATTTGGCTTCAGGTAACATATACCCATGGTTTCAGTTCCAGTGTCCGGGGAGTAAACCTCTTCAAACGGACTACAGCGGGTCACTGTATCAAGACTCACAGAAAGTGAAGCAGCTAATAATATGCTAATAAAGCATCCATAAGCAAACCTGGATATCAAACGACCATATTACGCGCAACCAAATTCACCACATCATTGTAGATGCCCGTTATGGCAACAATAGTATAGATGTAAGAAGCCTAAGAGGAATAGACGGAGGGAGACACAGATCATTACTTAGTCAGAGCAAAAGTCAAATCCAGAATATCTAGTCACAAATACAATAAAACAACAATCGACTCACAATGGAACATGGACGAAATGCACAATACAAAGAAAAAACAAAACTATAGAAAACAACTTGAACAATTAATGTGGGAAAATTTAATTTCCCTATAAAAAACTGTATTAAGTATCTTGGTATGTATCTGGACAGGAAATTGTTATGGAAAGATCACATTCATCAAATTCTTAAAAAATCGGAAAACTCAATAAACATTTTAAGAGCTTTCTGTAAAACAAATTGGGGAGCAGACCCAAATATTGCTTTGATGTTTTACCGTAACATGATTAGGCCGATTTTCGACTATAACTGTCATTTATTTGGATCAGCGGCCAATACACATCTAAACAAACTTGAAGTTCAAAAAAATAATTGCCTGAGATTACGCCTAGGTTATTTAAAATCCACTCCAGTCCAAATAATGGAAAATGAAGCGGTGGAACCTCCATTGCATTTACGCCGCCAATTCCTTAGCGACAAATTTACAGTCCGAATTATGTCCAAAAATTGTAAATACCTTCAAGATCTTAATGAACTATCAGTTTTAGACCTTACCCATAGGTACTGGAGAACTAAAAAATCTATACCTTTGGTAGAAAGCTATGTAAGTACTGTAAAATACAACGATATTCTCTATAAAAGTCAAATTCCGCCCTACTATGGTGAAATGGCCAAAACACTATTTTCTAGAAAAGTTAGGATATGTTACTTAAACTCACATTTACTCCCAAATATGTTTGACATAATTATTAAAGAAAAATGGACAAATTATCAGTACATTTTTACTGATGGGTCAAAAGATGCAAATGGAACGGGCTGTGCAATGTTCCACGAAAATAAAAATTGCCATCATCAGTATAGCTTACCCAGTGAATGCTCAATATATACAGCAGAAATGATGGCAATATTGTTTGCTCTTCAGTATGTAGTACAAAATCCTACTAACAACTATGTTATATTTACTGACAGTAAAAGCGTGGTAGACAGATTTAACAACATACAAACAGTCAAACACATAAACCACATTGAACTGAAAATTCTTAAAATTCTTTATGAAACTATACAATTAGGATTAAATGTAATAATTACATGGATCAAGGGCCATTCGGGAATAAAAGGCAATGAGATCGTTGACAATTTGGCTAAATCGGCATATATGCTTGGAGTAAAAGTAAACAAAAATTTAATTCCAGCGACAGATATTGACACCGTTAGTAGACAAAAACTTAAAAATAATTTTCATTTACATTACACAGAATGTAAGACTGGCTTAAATTTTTATCATTGTAATACTAGGATACCCTCAAGAAGATGGTTATACACAGAATCTAATCGACATTTTATAAAGACCATTAATCGGCTGCGAGCAAATCATGCTCTTACGCCATCTTACATGCATGGAATCGGCTTATCAAATACTCCCAATTGTACTTGTGGCAAAATAGGCGATCTAACACATATTATATTAGAATGTGATTTACAAATTAATAATATAAACGAACTTTATAAGGAATTAATAAATTCTAAGTGTTGTTTTCCAATAAACCTTAATCTTTTAATATTTTCAAATAATATGGAAATTCTTCATTGCATTTACAAACATGTTAAAATGTGTAAATACAATATGTAAATAGTATATAGGCAAAATCTGTTAATATGGTTTGAAAAAAAAAAAATATATAACACAAATTAAGAAAAAAAAAACAAAAGAATTAAGAAAATAGATATAGAACAAAAAACAAAAAAAAAACTAAATACAAAAAAAACAAAAAAAAACAACAAAAAAAAACAAAAAAACAAAAAAAGAAAACAAAACAAAAAAAGACGAAAAAAAAAAGAATAAAAAAAAAGAAACAAAAAAAAATATCTCAAAATATAATTTATGTATAAATATTAGGTATATGTAGTACTAACATTGATAACTTATAACAAGAAAATTTTGACTATGAATCTGCAATCACTAATAATTAAAATTCAATCGATTTTAACAATAAAAACAAACAAGTCTGGCTAATTGGCTCTGCCAAAAAAAAAAAAAAAACTTGAACAAACCTTGAACTCTGAAAGAGAATACAATGATATATCTGATAGGCTGATGAACAGCTGCCGAAATAATAACCAAGACAGCGAACAAGAGCTTTGGAAAGAGTAGACAGAAGAGGGCAAAAACATGGTATGACGAGGAATATCGGAAACAGCTGGAAGAAAGACAAACAGTAAGGAAGACTTGGATACAACTGCAAATAGGCCAAAGTAAAAAGGAATATGACGACTTCCGAAAAGAAACAAGAAGAATAATACGCACAAAGAAGGAAACCTAGGAACAACAAAAATATGAAGCTATGGAGAGAGGCCGGCCCAAACCAGGCTTCAGAGATTTCTATAAAGCAATTTCCTCTGAGAAAAAAGGACATAGAATGAATTCCATCCATACACTGAGAGACAATCAAGGCCATATGATAATCGGAGGTAAAAAAGTAACTAAAGAATGGAAAGAGTATTTTAGGGACCTTCAAAACATCATACAGGAAGAACAGCACAAAGAAGAGATCTATATCACAGCGGAAAAGCCCGTAGACTGCATAACGAAAGACTTGTGAAACTGGTATTGGAGGAGATTCCCACTGGCAAAAGACCACTCGGGCGTCCTAGAATGCGATAGAGAGATAACATCCAAGCAGATCTCCGGAAAATGAACATTCCATTTGACCCTAGGTTGATGGAAGACCGAACAAATTGGCAAAAAGTTGTACAGTCAGTCAAGACCCACCCAGGGTCGTAGCGCTACGTGATGATGATTTTCCACATCTTTTGTAACTTGTCAGTTAAAATGTTACCTTATGTTTTTCGTTGTTGTAAAGTGGAAATATACTTTCAGGTTTTTTCACTGATGATGATCCTACTGGACCGTAAACACTTTGAAGATTTGTAATCTTTAAATGATTTTTAATAAATATACTATTATACACAAGAAGTTTTTACTTTTATGTAAGTTTATTTGTTGTTAAAAACAGGAATACACAAGGAATCTACGTTCCTGTAGTTGGCTGTATACCATATATTAAAAAAATTATTAAAAATCCTTTGTAAAAGGTACATTAAGAACCCAAACGGACTAAGTTACACAGACAAAACGTTTTCGAAATCCATATTCCATCATCAGTGTCCTCGAAAATATGTAACCACTTAATTAAAAAGAACATAGGTTTAACATTTTGACTAAGTTTAATACAAAGTTTGGTTAATACTTACTGGGAGTACATGAATGTAGCCACTAAATATATGGGTAAAAACCCGTTAACAAATAATTAATTACATTAAGTTTACAAAATTTCTTATAATGATTTAAGATGTTAAAGTTACCGTTGGATTAGGTAACATGGCGACATATGACTCCACGTTGAAGTTGCTAGTCCTGAGACGGCGTGTCTACGAAGACTGTATGGGAGCAACTGAATGGCAATGACATTTAATGACAATGTTGTTAAGTTATGACGGAAGTTGTAATAGAGCAATCAATATAACTGTATGTTTCTAATTAAGACAAAAGTCAACGTTATTTAAAATTGTAAAAATAAAATAAATTAATATAACAGTATCAACCATCAATGTTGTTGTTTTAAATTAATGTATATAAGATGAGATGTGGAAAGAAAAATTATGTGGTTGTAGGTAGGCAACCAACTAAATATGTGTGCAGTAATGTAGTGAAAAAGGTTTTAGTATAAGGCCCTTTATGTTTCTCAAACATTTGGTACCCAGAAAATAGAAACTAGACACATGTGTGAGGTTGAGTTCTAGAAATTTTATTGTTAATGGTTAGATATGAATGTATTTATTTGAAAATGAAAGTGTTCTTAAATGAATAAAATAAAACTTTTTTAGTATAATGTTCACATGGTATTTAACTGATAACTCAATTATAGAGGCCCTGTATGTCAAAAAACAACATTTGGTACCTGGTAAATGTGAAACTTTTAAGTTATAAGTTCATGGACATAAATATCTGAATAGGTGGTAACAGACTAAATGGTGTGGAATTTTTTTGTATTAACTATTATATGAAATGAACAAAAATTTTTATTTGATGGTTGGGGCATGGTTATGTAGTATCTTGATAGTATAGTAAACTACTTATAACTTAAAGAAGGTCCTATCTGTCATAAAGCAACACTAGGTACATGAGAAATATAACAGGATAAGTTATAAGTTGAATTACTTGTAGGTGTAAATTGACTTTAATTGTGATGATGGAATGGTTGGCTCTGTTGAAATTAAGTAGAACGAAAAAATTTTATTGTGTCATCTTTACTAATGACTAAGTTGTGTGGTTTAATTTTATTCATAATGGATATGAGGGTCTTGAGGTGTTGGTTGAACTATTATATGAGATAAACAAAATTTGATGATTGGGGCATGGTTTTGTAGTATGTTGGTTTTATAGTACTCAAATTATAACAAAAAAAGCCCTATCTGTCATAAAGCAACACTAAGTTGCAGAAAAACAGGAACGGTTGGCTCAAGATAAAGCAATTTATAAAAGAACACCAGATTTTTCTAAGATAAACCAGAACTATATACCAAAAGAATCTCTCGAATTTGATTGACATTCATATAAATTTAAAATATTTATATGGTAATTCTTGTTTATAGACAAACTGTATGGTTTTTGTTACAATATAATAAATTCATAGCGTTCCTCATTACTAAAACTATTACATTACATGATAATCAAACAGGAAAAAAATAGTCCATAGTATTTAAAAATTTCCTTGACAAAATGTAAATGTACACGCCGAAAGAATAAGAATGTACTTCCTATAAAACAATAGCTTATACAGTATTAGTTTAATTTTATTATTATGCAGTGATTATTCAATGTAGGGTTATCCATTTTTTATGTAGGAATTTGTTTTTTTTATTTTATGTTGATTAAATGTTATGATTGTTACGATGTTAGTTAATCACAAGATGATTAACAAGATTTACTCATTCATAAAATTAAATTGCTAATTATATTTTGATCTCCTTACCGATTTTAAAATTCATAAATCTTAATTAATTTTAAACATAGTTTACTGGTTAAACATAGTATAGCAAATTCACGAGTAAATGAACTTTATGGTTATATTAATTATCAGAGAAATAATGGTGATTTGGAGTGAAAAAATGTCGCGACTTAAAATCACTACAGAATATGTTCAAAAACACCTACAAACCTTTTTAAAAAAATAAACATTAAGGCATTTTTTATATTTAAACAAAATCTTTGTTCGGGCTGTTAGGCCGTTGTCTTCTGAAATTATAGTGTATATTTATGTATGAGAGAGTAATAAAACAATAAATTATGTATGCAAATCCCTAAACTGTTGATACGGGTGACTCAATGAAAAACAGATATTTGTCAACAAGTTTACAGAAGTATATAGGAAAACAATTTTAAATTGAGTATGACCACCAGGTATAAAGGTTGGAGCAGAATAGAATACAATAGTTGTGAGGGTTACTAATCCCTAAATAAGGTTGCCAGTGTCGGAGTGATGGAGGTTATCAGGTACTAATGAATTTGCAAGAAATGTAAGATGTTTATTTTATTGGTTATATATAACCAATAAAAGTTTAATAAGTACTATTTGCAAAATAAAGTTTAATTCTTTAGATAAAATAAAACATTTTATTTTATCTGAAATGAGTGCATTCCACGAAGTAAGGGTTTCAACAATCAAACATTTAATTCTTTAATTCCAGGAATCTACGACCAGGGCCGTTCCTGGCGGGTATGCAATGAATGCCCTGCACGCAGGCGCTAAATTTTAGGGGCGCCAAATATTTGGTTACCGTTACAAAAATATTCTTACTTCTAAAACAAAAAAAAGTCAGTGTTCAGTATTTCCCCGGTAAGCGCTATAGCAATCACTTCA
Source organism: Diabrotica balteata (assembly GCA_918026665.1). Lineage (NCBI taxonomy): Eukaryota > Metazoa > Arthropoda > Insecta > Coleoptera > Chrysomelidae > Diabrotica > Diabrotica balteata. Next base: position 44,042,309 of record OU898283.1, on the reverse strand, counting down.
TCCGTTTGCTATTCACTATTATAATACCAAAATTACTAATTAAATTACCAACCTACAATTTTATTAGTGTCAGCATACGACGCGCCATCTAATGCCGCACGCCACTCACTTTTAATGTTTTGTGTTGCCGGCATGCCGCCCGCGTGGTTGTCTTAAGAAAAGTTGCGCGATGCGCCTGCCTCTGACGAAATTGTCGTTTGCGCAGCAAACCATAACGTTTTAATTCAGTCGTTAGATTTTGTCTTATGGGTTAGGATGTTCTGTTCGCAATATCATTGCCATTAAAGTTTATTGTAAATACATCAAGTTTATTGTAAATTGTAAGTTTAAGGCGGCAAATAAACTGCTTAAAGTAAGTAAAATAAGTTAACTTATTTATTTAAATAAAATAAAAAATAAAGTAAAGTAGTAAAATTTAACAGTTTAAGAACCTTAAAATTATTCTTCGGGTCAGTTAAGTATCAATGTTTATTTACAACCATGTATGTTATGTTGACATTGAAGACCTTTTATAAAAGTTTGAAAAACCAAATTTGTAGTTTTAAAATCTATCCAGGAGGAAAGTGACATTTACCCGGATGAAAAGTGTATGACATTAATTTTCCACCCAGGTAAATTTTAACATCCTACGAATAACCAAAATGTTTGTTTAAATTTTATTAGATTTTTTTTTAATTTGCATTTAAAAGATATGGTTCTGAATAAAACAGTACCTATACAAACCTCGGTGAAAAAATTTCATTCCTGTCTCGACGCTATACGCCTCGGTAAACCATGTTTTTCTCTTGTTAAGAATTAAACACTTCAACTCAGTGTATAATATTATATATTGTGAATGTATATAATATACTATTATTTACAACCATATACGTAAAACATCACTTATGACATTTTTGAGAGTTGGAAAGTTCACCTTTTGTGACTGTTCTGATTTTCAGATAAAAATTGATTACCTGTTTAATTTCTGCCCAGAACAGCAAAATATTACTCAATTATTTTGGATGAATATCCAGTTGTAGCGATGTTGAGCAGCTGACGGTCATAATTCGCTTCGTTTATTGTTCTCCATATGAAGTCGAAATTAGAGAACACTTTCTGGGTTTTTTCAAAGTTTTAAATACTACAGGAGAAGGGCTTTTCCATTTTTTTAAAGAAGAAATATTATCAAAATTTGAAATAAACCTTGATAACATGAGAGGTCAGGGTTACGACAATGGGGCAAATATGTCTGGTAAGCATGTGGGCCTTCAAGCTCAGATTCTAAAAATTAATCCCAGAGCAATGTTTTGCCTTGTTCAGCTCACACTTTTAATTTAAGTGTCAATGATGCAGCTAAAATTTCATGTGAAACTGCAGGTTTTTTTTTCAATTATTCAGGAGTTGTTCAATTTTTTTTCTTTTTTTTTCAATTATTCACCCTACAGATGGGACATTTTAAAAAGGAATGTACCAAACTTAACTTTAAAATCAGTAAGTGAAACACGATGAGAAAGCAGAGGCAAAGCCATTCGCCCTCTTAGGTTTCAATTCCTCGAAATGTGGAAAAATTTACATGATTTGGTGGAAGATAATTCAAGAGATATGAACACGAAACATTCAGCAAGGTCACTATTAGACAAAACTAAAACGTTCAAATTCATTTTTTCTATTATAATTTGGCATGATGTGTTAAAAAAAATTAATATAGTAAGTAAAATGGTCCAGAATCCAAATACAACTTTAAAATGAATGCCACACAGAAATAAAAAATCTTATTATTTATTTCACTGAAAAAAGGTTAGACAAACATTTCGAGATTTTCATGAATGAGGCTGTAGCAGAAGCAGAAAAAAGTGATGTAGAGCAAACATTTCCATTATTAAGACAAAGAAAGACGAAGCTTCAATTTTCGTATGAAGCTACAGATGAAACAGTATTCGATCCAAAACAAAAATTTAAGATCAGTTTTTATTTTCAAATTTTGGACACAATTCAATCCCTACAAAGACGCTTTGGGGGAATAGATAAGTTACACGATTTATTTGGATTTTTGGGTAATTTTCAAAATCTAGATTCTGATGTGATTAAAAGATCATCTATGGATTTGGATTTAGCTTTACAAATTCAACATGCAGGAAACGTATGCAAAGATATTGATGGTCTTGATTTGCATAATGAAATTCTGTCATACAAAGTTCTTAACCTATTCACAGACTCTGGCAAAATTTCGGATTCGCCCATAGATATTTTAAATTATATAACAAAGAAAAATTTACAATCCATGTTTCCAAATCTATTTATAGCCTTGAGAATATTCCTGACCCTTCCAATTTCGGTGGCATCTGGCGAAAGGAGTTTTTCAAAGCTAAAGCTAATAAAAAATTATTTAAGAACGTCAATGTGCCAAGAAAGGCTATCAGATTTGGTAGTCATTTCAATTGAAAATAAAATTTGTGAAGCCATTGATCACAATGAAATGATTAATGAGCTTGCATCTGTGAAAGCACGACGTGTCATGTAATTTCAGTATTTGTTTTATTTTTCACTTGGTAAACAAAAGTTTTTTTTGCATTGAGAGTATCTCCTTTCCGTTATTGTTTCATGTTATATTCCAGAATGCCTTAATAATTTGCGAATTGAGTGTTTTCTTTCTTACTGTTAACTTACATAATAATATTATTTTAAAATGACCTTTTTCTTCATTTAATTTTGAAAATAAAACCTTCTTTCAAACATGATTCGTTTTATTTTTCTTTTTACATTCATATCATATTTTCAATCATATCACAAGAACATGTTATGATATAGGTATCTTAAAAACATAATATGGGGGCGCACAAAAAATCCTGCACGCAGGCGCTCACTACCCTAGGAACGGGCCTGTCTACGACAGTAATTGACTCGATAATTACCTTTTAAACTTATTCCACAGAAAACGTGATAGTGGGTTTTTCCATTTTGTAGGAAGGTCCAAGTGGCGTATTCAAAATTCTTAACAGTTCACTAAAAGTAGGTACTTCAGTTGCAAGGTGCAGTTTAGTGTTTATACTAGTGTTATGGAAAATTTGGAAGTGCCGTGTAAACGCCGAAAAATTGGTCCTTTAAAAGTTAATGAAAAAACATTAATATTTGATTGTTTTAAATCATTTACAGACAAACGTTTATGTGAAAGTGTTGATGAGACCGTTGAGTTAGTTAGCAGTACACTTGGTGTTGGGAAATCTACGATTTACAGAGTTATTAAAGAAGAGAAATGTGGTAGTTTTCAAATGCCACGTAATGCTCCAGGGAAAATTTCAAATAGAATATCATTTTAAAGAAGGACTTCGACGGAAAGTGCATGAATTCTTCTGTAGACAAGAATTTCCAACATTGGATAAAGTTCTTGTCTCAGTTCGAGATGATAAGGATTACCCAGAAATGAGTCGAAGTACGTTATGGAAACTTTTAACAGAAATAGGCTTCCGCTGGAAAAAGAATCCCAGAAAGTCTATTTTATTAGAAAGAAGCGATATTGTCATATGGAGAAGACATTTTCTAAGAACCATAAAGGAAATGAGAAACCAAAAAAGAAAAATATTTTATCTTGATGAAACATGGATCAACGGGGGTCATACAAAAAAATTAATTTTGGCAGGATGAAACAGTTACAAGTCAAAGGCACGTTTGTGTAAATAACTTATCTACTGGTTTAAACCCACCATTAGGAAAGGGACGCAGGCTGATAACAGTACACATTGGCAGTTCAGACGGTTTTGTTGAAGGTGGTTTATTAACTTTTGAATCAACTCGTACCGGTGACTACCATGAAGACATGAACGCTGATGTCTTTCAAGAATGGTTTGAACAAATGATAGATCTTGTTTCTAAGAACTGTGTAATAGTAATGGATAATGCAAGTTATCACTCCAGACTTATAGAAGGACTGCCCACAACCAAGTGGTTAAAAAAAGACTTGCAGAATTGGCTGAGTTCAAAAAATATTACGTACCATCCCGGATCTATAAGAAAGGAACTTTATCCGTTGTGTGCCCTTCATAAAAAAAAATTTAAAAAATACGAAATTGATGAAATTGCCGAAAATCGTGGACAGTACTTAGATCCCCACCATATCATTGTGAATTAAACCCGATTGAACTGGTATGGGCACAGATAAAGAGTGAAGTTTCAAGAAAAAATACCACTTTTAAAATTCATGATGTTAAACAGTTGTTTTTGGAGGCCGTAAATAATGTAAAACCTGAAAACTGGAAAAAGGCAGTAAATCACACTATTAAAGAAGAGGAAAAAATATGGAAGCTGGACAGTATTACTGATAAAATGATCGAGCCAGTTATTATAAATCTTGGTTCTGAAAGTTCATCTTCTGAATCTGATTTGTATTTGTAACAAGTAGCTGTAAGTTTTATATTAATATTTTTATTCATCTATTTAACATACCTTAGACGGTTTTAAAAACTCTTTTTCTCTTTTGTAATTTTTAAAAATTAAAAAAAAAATGTGAATTTTTTAAAACCCTTTTTAATGTAGGCCAGTCAGTTCTAATATAGTGTGTGATAAAAGAGGTCACTTTTGTTTACATACACATAACACTTTATAACACTGAAATAATTCATTTATTTTTTACAATTATTCAAAGTAATTTTTCAATTAATCTTGAGCACGCCCATGGAGTGGTCGGAGATACCAGTTAAAATTATGCTAATTACTCTCTCGTTCATAAAAATAAACTATAGTTCTCGACGTTTCTCCAACACTAGGAGTTGACATCTTTTGGAGATGTTACTGCTTCGCTTGTAAGTAAAAACTGACAGTCAGTTAGAGAAGCAGTAACGTCTCCGCAAGATGCTAACCCCTGTGTTGGCGAAAGGCTAAACGTCGAGAACTCATCTCAGAAGGTAACGGCCTAACAGCCCAAACAAACACTTTAACAAGTTAGACAATGATTGTGAAAGCCTAACGCATTAAAAAAATGCGTTTGTTTTTCTCTTCATTTTCAATTTATAGGGTGAATTTTAAATAAGAATACCTTAATATTTCGGAAACGACTTGCACGATTTTTATGATTTTGGTGCGTAAGGATCTTGTGATGAAGTCGACACTAGGGTAGTATTTATATTGTTCCCAGATCTTCAGTTTTTCTTAAAAACGAATTAATTTTCTTTTTTAAAAGTGATCATTCTGTACATTATTTTGGTTTATTTAAAGTCACAATGTGTTGTATAAATGAAAAAGAACAATGTAGGATTTTATTGATATGGTGATATGCGTAGAAATCAACATGAAACGAGTAATATCGTTAATAATTTATATCTTAACCGAAATTCCATAAAAAAGTCTATTGTCAGTAAATTAATAAAAAGTTTAGTTAAAATGGATCAGTAAAATATTAATCGAAATCAGGGCTCAAAAAAACTGCATCGGCTGAAAATAAATCTATAGATGTTTGTGTCCTGTTAGAAGACGATCCAAACTTAAGTACTGGACATTAATATTCAGGGAACTTAGGATTTTGCAAACATCCTTAATGAAAAGTTTACGTAAAACTAAATTTCATACATTATTATCATCATCACTGGCTCGACAACCCTTTTTGGATCTTGGCCTGTTCCAGGATTCTTCTTCTTTCTGATCTGTGTTTTTTTTTCTTCAGTTTTTTTTATTTTTAAGGTTGCTATATCATTTTCTATTTGTTCTAAGTATCTCAGCTTCAGTCTTCCTCTTGTTCTTTTTACTACTGGCATCTTTTTAAATATTTTGTTTGGTATTTTGCCTTCTTCCATTCTTTCTACATGTCCTATCCAACGCAACCGTCCTATTTTAACGAATGTTATAATATCCAGATCCTGGTATATTTTGTATAGTTCATCCATACAAAATTAAATTATTTGAGAAGTTGTCAGATGATGATTTCGATAGACGTTTAGAATTTGCAGACATGCCTTTAGATTTATAATGAAGATAAAAAGTATTATTTTAAAAGTATGAAAAAGGCCTTTATTTCTGTTTCTCAAAAAGGTTTGTAGGTGCTTTTAAACATAATCTACAGCGATTTTAATTCGCTACATTTTAAGACTCCAAAATCACTAATACTGCACTCGTTCAATTTTTAAAATGTCGCAAAAAAGACATGATCACCCCCTATCCGGTTGGCAGAACTATATTTTTCTTCAACATTAAGTAATTAAAACCAAAAAATGGTCTGAAAAGGGTGCCCTCAAATTTTAAAAATAACTTTTTTTCTTCAGTACGGTGCATGCCAGCCAAGTTAGAAAAGGAGCATGTTAACTTGAGAAAGGATCACTACAGTAATACCACCAATTTATTGCGATAATGTTAGAAGATTCCAGAGCAACAACTAATACATCCGCGGAGAAATCTAGGCTACCTGAGAACAGGAATGTAAAACGTTTAAAACGTTTCATACAACAAGAAAAGTTAGTAATAGAAATAGCAAATGAAGTTAGTAGGTATTGGCATAACTGACAACAGAAGAAAAAAATATGATAAAACATGTGCACAGAATTAAAGGCAACTGTAGATATGGATTTCTTACTACTGGTCGTCGTCAGTATGATGGAGCCAAGATAGAAATGAGCATGTTAACTAGAGAAAGGATAGATTACGAGGATGAAGGGGATACTTGTCTGAGAGAACTAGACAATTGAGAATACTTGAGGAAGATATGGGTTAGATAATGGAAAGGTATTCTAACAAACAAAATTGAAAGTTGAATCATAAGTACAAATAAAATAATACAATTAATAACAATATTGTACAGATAACTTTACAAATCATCTGAAAAACTTTAGAAGCAATAAACCTAAATGTACACCTCATAGAAGTCCTTTGAAATACACTTATTTGAAACAACTGTAATAGATGTGAAAAAGTGAAATTTCTAAAAGTTCAAAACCTGAAAATCTTTAGTAGGTATACTTATTTATGCTTAGAATACAAATTTATACTCATCCATAAAAAAGGTAGTAAAGTGGATATTTAAAAATACAGAATATAAATCAACTACAAATCAAATACAAAATATTCACATGATTATCAATATCAATAGTAGATTATCAATAAAGCTTTAAACGCTTTACAAAATAGAGTGCAAATAATATGAAGGATCGCTGGTTCTAACTTTCACAGAATTGAGGAAGACTTTTTTTCAATTTTTTCCAGGTCAGTAAAAGAAGCTTTATTACTTCAAAACTTCAAAATTCCCCATTACTAAGGGACTTATCTAACTACGCAGATTCGCAGACAATATCGCTCTAATCGCAAATGAATATAGTATAAAAATAAAATTAAAAAACCTAAAAACATATACAGTGAGAGAATAGATGACCAATATGTTAAAATAAATAACACCAAACTTCATAGATTAGTATAACATGTTACTACAAAACTGAAACACCAAGTTACCAAGAAAGAAAGAAATAAACTCAAAGTTACTCAACTCTTACTGTATTGGTTGTGGCATGAACTGACTGGATGGAACTAGTAGAACTGCCGGATAATAGCAATTGAATGCAGTCAGTTCCAGGTCCACTTTACAGAAGAATGAAAAAAACAACCATAATACTAACGAAATCTTGAAAGTAGGGGGCCAGCAGATCGAAAGAGTAAAAATGTACACTTACCTAGGAACACTTATAACAGAAAATAATGACTACACTGCAAAAATCAAAGCCAAAATCGAAAAAGCATGTTCTAATTTTATGAAAGGGAAAAAGGTCCTATGTGACAGATTTAACATAAGCTTTTAAAGTACATGGAGTGCAATCATGGACGTTAAATCTGGACACAATGAGACGACTTAACGCCTTTGAAATGTGGTCCAATAGAAGAATTTTGAGGGTTCGCTGGATAGATAGAGTTACGAACAATGAAGTACTGAGAAGAATAGGTAAAAAGAAGGAAGTTTAACTTACAATTAAAGAAAGAAAGCTACAGTATCTCGGACATGTTATGCGGGGCGAGAAGTATGGCATCCTGCGACTCATAATGTAAGGAAAGATATATGGCAGAAGGAGTATCGAAAGAAGACGAATTTCATGGCTCTAGAACCTAAGAGAATAGTTTGGAAGCAGCTTAAAACAACTATTTAGAGCTACTGTCTCACAAATTAAAATAGCTATGATGATTGCCAACCTCCGTAGCGGAGATGGCACCTGAAAAAGAAGAAGAAGAAGACGGAAAAATGTATCAAATAATTACTCTTTTAAGAAATCCCCCTCTCTTTGGCCAGCACCGTAGGAAGATAGGTTGATAAGAGCAAGGGCACTTTCTTGTCCTCTTGGAACATGACATTCGTTATGAAAGCGAATGAAACTGCATACAAGTTCATCAGCATGAAAATGCAGAAGGCAACGGCAAATCACTACACTAAAGTCTATAAGAAAATCTCCGGGCAAATAGAGCAGAATAGAGCAAGCCAGAAAATTGTTTAAAAAGATGCAAAATATAATAACCAATAGAGTAAAAATACGATTATTACGCTATTATATATTCAGTATTTTATTCTATGAAATTTAAGCATAAAATCTGAAACAATGTATAAAAAAATTTGGGCTTTTGACACCACATATACCGCGGTATATTTAGTATATCGTGGATGAACACAGTAATAAATCAAGCAGTTTTACAACATCTAAACAAAGTAAGATACCACAAACAAAGAAAAATTTGAGTAATCGGTCTGTGTGATAAGAAATCCGAAATACAAGTAACTATTCAGGTAAAAGTGGAAATGTGGTCATGTACAAGAAAGAACATCTGGTCTCCAGATCGTTCTCCAGTGGTATGCTGTCAGCAACACGATACTATTTAGATCCGTTTTGGACAAAGTAACGATCGTGCAACTGGTAATGCTCTTGGCGGACAGTGCACTTGAAGAAGAAAGAAGAAGTTAGTCAAATTGGATACTACAAATGAGTAAAAATAATCGCAATAGAATAAAATCAATTGGCAGAGTTAAATGCTCATAATGCAAAATCAAGAGACCAAGACAACTTCCAAATTTCATACTGAACCATAATCTAAGGAAATTAAGTGCACAATATTGGTTAAAGAAGCAAAAAACAAATTATCGTTGGCAAACACTTGACATTTGAGCCATAGCTGTTTGTGTTTCTTTCGTCTTTATATTTGGTATGTATCCCTACACTATAATATATCCCTACAGTGCTTTGTTATTAAAGGTACATGTCTAATTATATTAATGATGTAATTATCTAGGTGTCTTACCTATAAATGTTTGGCTACACCTTCAAATTTATGCAATTATGTGTATATTATATAATTTTGCACTTCAACATAAACAAAAAAAAAGAAATTGGCCACAATCCTAGCAAACTTATTTACATTCGAATAATACAAACTATGCAAATTATCAATTCGAAGACGTTTAAATTCAATCGAGTGAAAGTGAAACTTGATATTTAAACAATCCAAACCTCATTCCACTAAAAGTAACATGTTTGTTATTTAAGGAAGACACACTTAAATAAACATAGGATAGTGTAAAAGATTTTTATTATTTAGGATGTCTCTATTTTAAAATATCTTTTAGTTATTAAAGAGGAAACAAAAATATTATCTAGAATTCTAAACAGGTTTAGAATAAATACATAATTTATACGTAGTATTTCTCTTTTTTTTTGTATTACTTGTTCTCTATAGTAAAAGGCGCTGTAAACAGTTGGAAGTGTCCATTTACGCAACGAGGACTCAAAAATCTCGAATAAGGCTATATAGAACACTGATAGTCCCCGTTCTCACATATGGATCAGAGGCATGGACGCTAACTAAAACAAATCAATCCGCTCTATCGATTTTTGAAAGAAAGGTGCTATGCAAGATATTTAGAGCGGTCTGTGAGAACGAAATATGTAGGCGTAGATATAACTTTGAACTGCAGAATATCTACAAGCATACGTTTGGTGGTAAAGATATTACCACTATAATTAAGCGAAACCGCCTGCAGTGGGCAGTACATGTAGCCTGGACCTCTGAATCGAACATTATAAGAAAGATTCTAACAGCGCAACCCGTGGGAATGAGAAGACGGGGTAGACCAAAGCTGAGGTGGATGGATGGGGTAACACAAGATGCCTAGGAGATCGGAGTCGGCAACTGGAAAATGCAAGCAAGGGACAGAACAGAATGGCGTAGAATGCTTGAGAAGGTCGAGGCTCTCTAAGGGCTGTAGCACCAAGATGATGATGATGAATTAAAAAAAAATTATTTAAAATTTACAAATACAGTAAATATCGTATGAACCTTAGTTAATAGTAACGCCTACTGTACCTCTTTTTTTAATAATTATGTATCTTATAGTAAGTGACACAACGAGATGGAAGTATTGAAGCCAAGCGTCAAGGTAGGTTACCGAGGTACGAAACAGCGGGACGCCGTGTGGGTACAAGTTCCCATTATTTTAATTTATCAATAATAAAATTAAGTTGTAAATCATTGTGCTTATTTCAATGCCTACGTCGGCATCTTGAAGTCAGCCCAGCCATTATTATAGGCTATTCCACGAATATACGACTGTTTTGGTTTACTGCGACAACGAGTATTTTACTGTGCAAGTAGAAGTATGAAGGTCAATTAGTCTAATCATTATTCCAATAAAAAGGGTCTACTAGTATGACATCTAAATTAAAATTATTTCAGTTAAAATCTACAAATAAATACAATGACGTCTATGAAGCCAAATGTGTTCATCAGACATCTGGGTGAGCTTTCCGTGAAATGTAAACACCAAAGAGGCGTGCCGGGTTTCTTTGATATAACACATTTTATTACTTTATTAGGTATTATAACTAATAGAAAGAAATATACTATTTTTAATATAAATGAAAAGTAATTGGCAGAACGATGGTTCACAAACCAGAAAAAGGATCTAATATTTCACTTTGTTAGTTTTAAATATTTGTTTGCTTTGAGTTTATGTACTCTTAAAAGTAACAAAAGTAACGGGTATAACATACTGGCTATTGATAGTTAAAGTACCGAGTCGTTACAGATATTAAAAAGTAACGAAAATTTATATACAGTTTCATATATCGCCGACTGATTATGGCTGTGAATCTGATCGTTGATGATAGTTTTAGAAGAATAAGAGAATAAGTGAATAAGTAAGTTTTTTTGTTTTTTTAATATTAATTGAATATTCGACTAAAAAATTTATACTATTTGATCACTTAAGTATTGTTATATTTCGTTTAAATCACATAATTCAAAAACCAACTTATTTACAATGAAATAATTGAAATGAAAAAATAAACTCCATGATAGTAATTATATACTTCAAAATCTGAATTACAACTGTTTTATAAACTATTAACTTTATATTTATATCATGACTTTATATTTAAATCTAAGGTTTATATCTGTCGTAACAGTATTTTAAAAATGGGGAGAATTTACTATTGTACAATTCAGTACATTGGACCAATTGAATCGACACCTTAAAGCGAATTTAAAATAGTCGTATATTCGTGGAATGGAGTATACCTGAAATTGTATAAAAAAAATAGATTTTTATCGGAAGCGATAGTTAGATCTTTGCCCAATTTTTTCTTCTTTATCCAGACTGGCAATCTGCAGCGACAGTTACTGTAACTAATTCAAATATCACATACTACAGATGGATAGTGTAAATGCAACAGTTTTTGGCCATGAGTGAGTTATTGGCTTCTAATTTGTTTTGATTAAAATGAGGAAAATATTGATATTTTGTTAAATCTGACTACTTTTTTAGACATCATGTCTGCTAGAGTATGGGACATCCAGTTTTAAGTTAATTACCACGTTTAAGCCAGTATTCGACGTTGATTGAGATATTATTCTGTGCTAATAGTTTTCAAATGAATTTTTGTTATTTATTTAGAGAAACTTAAAATTCTCTTTCTATTTTATGGTTTATGTTATTGTCAGAATATAGTGTCTGTCCTGTCCGAAATTGCAAAACGAATCTAACGCTATTTATTCAAATAGCGTAAATTTTAAGGTGGCCAACTACTAATGCATGAAATTATCAATATATCAATTATTTTCCATCTAGGCCAACAACTGAGACATTAGTTTTTAGTAAGAATCTAGTGATTGACATATGTTAATGACTAGTGTTTTATATGTGGTCAATAACCAATTATTATATTTTTTAGCAACTATGCCAAAACGATCTAAAACTAAAAACACTTTATAAATAAAATTATAAAAAAAAATATATAAAATAAAGTATTTCGAAAACGATGTTCAAAAAGCGTTGAGTTAATTTACGATGGTATAAGTGAGTGAGCGAGAAACATCAAGGATTTTGAATATTCCCGGAGCCACCATAAGTTACCATAAAAGTGAAAAATTTCACAAGATAACGCATAGACCAGATCTATTTCTTTCGAAGAATGAAAAGGAACAACTTAAACTCTGGATTTTTCATTGTCAAAATATAGGACGTATATACTGTTCGTGTTGACGACATTAAGGACTCAGTTAAAACATTTTTAGAGAGTAAACCTAGAGTAAATCCATTTGTTGAAAATAGACCAGATAGAACATGGTGTTCTCGGACGCGACTAGTTCACGTCCGAGACGCATCGCCCCGCCCCTTATTTTTCCCGTTGGCCCCTCCCTGACCTGGAAATCCCTAATCGCTACTTCAGAAAGTATAAAAATAGGCGATTTTCAGGTCAATCAAGTCAGTCCTTCACGGGCTCTCCGAGAGCTTAGTGCTCTCGGGGCTCTGCTTTTTCTTTTAGCCTACCCTATACTCTGTGGCTGAGATTTTTATTCAACTTTAAACTTGGTGTTTTATTTTGACTATTTAGTCGTGTAAGAAATATCTTGCCTTTGTCAAGGCAAGCCACCATAGACTGCATCCTGATGTTTATTTCGACTTATAAGTCATGTAAGAAATAGCTCGTCTTTTTCAAGACAAGCTCATCAGAAGAAAACCTTTTACGAATCCATACCCCGCAAATGGATTCAAGTAGAGGGGCTTTCGTCGACGTTTCCGAAGCCCTCTACAGAGCACACGGTGGTACAGAAGGTGATTTAGGCCCTTTCCATTTACCCCGAGGTGACATGGCGCCCGACAACGTGGTTAAAATCCGCATCCACGACCCAGCTCGACTCACAGCAGAAGGCTACAACCATTGACTTCAACATGGGTTAAAGTCAAGAGAAGAACGGGGAGAACCACGGAGTGTTAGAAAGCTATACTCTAACACTCCGACATCGAGGCCTCCTGCAGACTGGATGCTTTCGACGTGCAGGCACCTTTGACGAGACAAACTTCTTCTGAGTCAGAAGCCCCTGATGCCAATGGAAGTCCAGAAGTAGACCCAGTCATCGTCCCCTACCGAAAGTGGTTGGATGACCACGTAGGCTTCGGCACCCTGGAACTCTACGAAACCCCTGGATATGGCGGATGGTACCCGGACGACCAAGAAGAAGACGAACCCGTCGAAGGAGTTGGCACACCGATCGAGGATGGACCTGTAGGAGCCGGAGATGCCGTCAACATCACCGACCTCACTATCAGTGCTGTGTAGTGAGTTTGCTCAAAGACAATTTGTTTTACTTTTACTTACATTTTCATGTATTTTTTTTCTATATTTCGTGCATCTTATGTATTTTACTTATTCTTGTGTTGCGTGGTACATGCATTGTAATTAATTTTGTAATTAAAAATTTTGATATTTAATAAATTTTTTCCCGGCCACAGAGTCTCCAGAGGAGGGGGGATGTTCTCGGACGCGACTAGTTCACGTCCGAGACGCATCGCCCCGCCCCTTATTTTCCCGTTGGCCCCTCCCTGACCTGGAAATCCCTAATCGCTACTTCAGAAAGTATAAAAATAGGCGAATAGCTCGTCTTTTTCAAGACGAGCTCATCAGAAGAAAACCTTTTACGCATCCATACCCCGCAAATGGATTCAAGTAGAGGGGCTTTCGTCGACGTTTCCGAAGCCCTCTACAGAGCACACGGTGGTACAGAAGGTGATTTAGGCCCTTTCCATTCACCCCGAGGTGACAATGGCTATCTGCATTTTTAAAGCGCAATCCCAACATTTCCCTAAAAAGTTCAAAGGGAGTGAGATCAGCAAGTTCAAACATTAACCAAATAGACATTAACAAATGGTTTGGCAACATTAAATCTTATCTAGATAAGAAAGGAATTGAAAATATTCTTTAACATCAGGACCCAACTAGGATCTATACTAGTGACGAGACATGACATGTTTTTATTTATGTCCCAAAAATAAAAAGGTTTTGGCTATGCAGGGTTCCAGAAATGTCTATGAAATTGTACATAACCCGATGGTTAACTTAACAGTTATCTTCACATTTTCTGCAATACGAAATATTTTACCTCTGATGACAATTTATCCCCATAAGAGATTGCTTAATGATATATTAAGTGCTGTGCCGAATTTGTGGGGTATTTGTTTAACAGAAAATGGTGGGATCGATAACAAAAACACTTATTATTCCAAATACAACAATTTCTTATAAACAATTTTGTGAAATAGTTGGCAATGACAACAAAGTAAAGTAATTTTCGAGATAAATGATATACCTGTAATAATAGATGATACTTAAATTGTAAACATACCTAAAATCGAGAACGCAACCTTATATAGTACCCAAAAAATGGTGAAATTTTCAACATGCAAAGAAAAGAAAACCATAAAAATCAAGTTGAATTAAGTATGATAAAAACGGTTAAATAAAATATCTAAAAAACACGAAACAACCCTAAACATTTCCGAAAATATACCTGTAAATACTACAAGTAAATTTATTGCGACTTACTTAGTATGGCCAGATACTCCAGCACGAAAAGGCAAGAAACAAATCAAAAGAAATATAGAAAAAGAAAAATGGAAAAGAATGGACAAGGAGGATAAACGCGAGCAGAAAAAACTCAAAAGAAAGAGAAAAAAAATTATAAAAGAAAACCAAGAGAAAATAAAAGTCTGAAGAGGAAACCCAGACAACCCATAGAAATGACCTTAACAAAACTAAAAAATATGTAACAGTTTACTTTCCAGTTCTAAAATATTAAGAACAGTTAAAGAAAGCATTGAAAGTGTTAACACCTCTACACCAGGAAAGTAGAAGTGACAATATAGAGGTTTTTGAGCCTCCACCATCTGAATTTGTTAAAGTTCCTACACCAGAATTTCATTCTCACACATAGTCATCAAGTTCTGTAAATGACCAAAATAATATTAATATTTTCAAGCATTCACCTACACCACAAGCAATTTATGATTATCTCCAAAAATATTTTTCTCCCACACTAAATCTACCAAAGTTGAGAAAAAAATTGTCCTGAACAAAGATTACAATTCTGTCTCTGATAATTTATTATCAAATATTACTTCACACTTCGAAAACCGTAATCCGTTATCAAACATTTTTTTGCGCTCTAAAAATACAAACTTGGTATCAAACATTCCATCACATTTTAAAAATCAAAAAGTTTTTAACGGTGTGTGTTATCTATATGTACTAAATATTACCGAGTATATGGAAAGCATTAGATGCCAAATGTGTCTTAGAACATGTCATGTAATTTGCGTCACTAGTTTCTATGGGGACACAGATCAGTATATTATGTTGCGAATAAGCAATAAAAGTTTTTTTTTGACATGCTGGTTTTTTTTGTGCAATTTTTTATTAATATGATAATATATAAGGTTACCTAGGGAAAATGGTCACAAATTAAGGTTGCCAGCTCTTCAAAACGCGAGTTATCAAAGATATTACATGAAAAAATATCATTTAATAAAACATATATGACAAATTTTCACAAAACACTATTAGAAGGCATTGATAATATTCTTAGCGGGCAAAAGGTACGCCAAAGTATCTTGTCGGTGTCATAATCATGTTCAACGACACGAAAAGCCCCCGGATAATGAGTTTTTGCTAATTATATAAAGAATTCTCACAAAAATCTAGAGGGCCTTGATACTACCCTTGCCAGATTCGTGTTTAGCGATCTTAAAAATCCCCCAGTAATAAAATTGAAATCTTTTTTATCAATATTCATCGAGTTATAAATTTTTTTAGTTTAAATACTTAAAAATGTATTTTAAAATGCCGTTTTTTAATTTACAAATGCTGTTTTTATATCTTCATGATCAGATTCGGCCACAAAGCTTGTAAAGATTATTAAGAATTAAATGCTCAAAACCAGATTCAAATCCATCTTACTTTACGGAAAATAGATAGTGCAGTGCTTTATTCCCTGAACTATAAGTAATAAGTATTTTCCCGACAGTATTTAAATTATAAATTCCTATAGTGCTAATTTACTGTAAGTTAAAATGTTAAAAACTAAGTTAAAAGAGTACACTTATTTCACCGCTGAATAAATCCCAATAAACCTCAAAGCTCCGTTTTCTAACGTTGTCAGCAAAGACTTCTTTTCCTTTTCTTTTTTAAGGCATGGGATTCTATCGAGACATCGCATATCGCTATGGTGACCCCGCAGTACGAGCACTCAAAGATTGGGCTAAGACCAAACATAAACTTGCAAGAGAATACAACAAGAGGTGTTTTCTATTACGCTGTAGATCATCCAACATCACACCTTCACACATTACACATTCCACTTCATCCATCACTAAATTGTTGCAAAGACAGGACATCCAGTCGAACAAGGACACTTTACAATTTACCAGGTTAGAAAACAGAATCTTGAACTTAGAAATTTCTAATTGTATTAAAGTCATTAACAGTTTAGAGTCCAACTTAAATAAATCAAAAAGAAACATCATTGAACTAACTTCTGAATTCATTTTTAATAACTTTTCTAGTAAACAACAAGTATCATATAACAGAATTTTTCACAAAACCAAATTAAGCAACACTAACAAATATAATAGGCTATTCAATCTTGAGCTGAACTTAAAACTTAAGACAAAACCGGGTTGGATTAAGAACCTTTCCAATGTAACTTTACCAGATGATATCTCTAGATTTTTGTCTTTGGGTCCTAAGTTCAGCATAGAACCAATCTTAGGGAAAGATATCCCTATTAAGGATATGTTAGCTGACGTTGAAACAATCTTACATTCAGTCACTGATGTGCATCAGAGGGACATACTTATAGCTAGGTCAACATACATTATTACTGATTACTTACATAAAAACAGTAACAAAAATAACTTTAACTTTTTCAGAGCTATGTTACAAAAAACTCGCAAGTTTCTTAGTGAAAACACTAACATTATTGTCATGCCTTCAGACAAATGTAATGTAACTGTAGTTCTGGAAAAGCAGAGATATCTAGATCTATGTCTTGAATTGCTAAATTCCGATAATGTTTATGAAAGGTTGAACAGAGATCCAACCAACAATGTTCAAACCAGATGTAACAACCTCATTAAGGAATTGTGTAACTCAAGGCAGATAGATGAAGCTACAAAGAAAAAACTAACTAGCTACAAGGATGTTATACCTAAATTTTACGCTCTGCCCAAAATCCACAAACCACAGCTTGCAGTTCGTCCCATTGTTGCATGTATTGGTGCCCCCACCAACTTATTAGCATCTTTTTTAACTGAAATCTTATCCAATGCATATGTGTCAAATGAATATTACATAAAAAACTCGTTTGATGTTTTCAATAACTTTAACAACTATCAATTACCGGATGGCTATGTGATTGTCAGTCTGGATGTAGTTTCATTATTCACCAATGTTCACTTAGATGCAGCTTTAACAGCTATTGAAAACAATTGGAATTTTATCAGTTCTCACTGTAATATCAACTTGGAGTACTTCAAAAAACTCATATCTTTTCTGTTTAATAACACCTATTTCACATTCAATAATACTGTGTTTAAACAAACACAAGGAACTCCTATGGGAGCTACTATCTCACCCATTTTGGCCTGCTATGTGATGGATCATCTATTAGATATGGTTATCCCAGAATTGTCCTTTCATATTCCTTTTGTAAAAAAGTATGTGGATGACTTAATCCTAGCTATCCCCAGTAATGGATCCACAGAAATTTTAAATGTATTTAATAGGTATGATCCTCTACTACAGTTCACAATCGAACATGAGGACGATCTATGCTCAGTCCCCTTTCTTGACACCCGGTTCATTAGAACCCCAAATAACTCCCTTGTTATCGACTGGCATAGAAAACCTCATAGTTCTGGACGCTTCCTCAACTATTGGTCATACCATAGACATTCAATAAAAATCAACCTACTTAAACAAATGAAGGCTAGAATCATTTCCATCAGTGACCCTTCTTTCCACCAGAAGAACCTAAGAATCCTGTTCAACCTGTTCATGGACAATTCATATCCAAAACCCTTAGTCACCAAAATTCTATTTAGTTTGACCCCTAACATAACACGCCGAAATGATGAGATACAAATCAATGCCACAAATGGAGAACATAATACCAATTGCTCATATACCTCACTGAAATACATCAAAAGCATAACACCCAGACTAACAAGACTTTTTAAAGATTTCACCAATTTGAAAATAGCTTATAAAACATCATTAACGGTAAGATCCATATATTCTAAGGTCAAAGATAAAAGTAACATCAAAGATTGTTCCAACGTTGTCTACCAAATCCCTTGCAACAACTGCAATTTAATATATGTGGGACAAACCACACGCAACCTAGGCAGTCGCCTAATCAGTCATCGCAGCGACAGTAGACTATACCCAGAAAGATCTGCACTGGCAGAACATGTAAATAAAGAACATCATATTATGAATTACGATGCAGTTAAAATTTTAGCTACGGAGTCCAATTACAATAAAAGACTCTTTTTAGAAATGGCATTCATTGCACAAAACTCAAATGCAATGAACAAAAGGAGTGACATTAATCAATTGAGCACTATATACTCCTACCTATTATATTTGGATGGATCATCACATTTCAATGATGTTTCAATGACTGATTCATTGTAAAGTTTCCAGGCTTCGTTATATTTTTCACAGTTTCTTTATTAAATTTTGTGTTTTTCCAATACTACCTTTGTCAACAATTTGATGTGTAACAACAGTAGTACCACATAAGACAAAGAAATAAGAAGAAGTACTGTCATTTGCCATGTCCAGGAATGACAGTTACTCTTAACCTTTCATTCAACAGTGGGCCGGCACACGTGGCCGTTGAAAACTTTTTAACTGTCTTTTTCTTATGTGTTAAAAATATAATAATTTATTAAGTGGTCTTATACACCATGAAAGTTTTATATGTGTTTAATATTTTAAAATTTGACTCAATCAATGAGTGGTGCGTAATATTGTCACCTGTAAGTGAAACATCCACGAAAGACGAACCTCAATAACGTAAGTTTTTATCGTTTTTTAAATAAAACCATTTTCTACAACTAATTTCGAGGATGATTTACTAACAGTCGCACTTTATTTTCAGTTTTTCCTGATGATGAAAATAAACATTTTCGAAAGCTTGAAACTTAGTTAAAAGAGTACACTTATTTCACCGCTGAATAAATCCCAATAAACCTCAAAGCTCCGTTTTCTAACGTTGTCAGCAAAGACTTCTTTTCCTTTTATATATATATATATATATATATATATATATATATATATATATATATCCCAGACAGATGCAACAGATTATCTCAATATCAGCAGCAACCTCCATTGGGAGTCTTATACTTTTATACAGGGTATTTGTTAAAAACTTTAACATCACACCGTCTTTGTAACAAAAATTTAATGTTATACCATTTTAAGGGATTTTACCCCAAATATTTAGTGGCTTTACTCATGTATAACGTGGTAATATAATGGTGATGGCCTTTTTAGATCGAAAACGTACTGTAATGTAGCTCGAAAGGGTCTTTTTAGTAATACGCCTTTTATAAAGGATTTTTAAATAAAACTTTTTATTGACTAGACTATCAGCAACTATGTATCATCTTCGTAACGGATGTTTTTTATTCATTCTCCGTTTACTAAATTACCTTTATCTGTATCATGTAGGGCCTCTACTAAGATTTCCTTAGAGTGTATATTAAAAAATAATATTATATTAATAGAGTGTGAGTATGAATAATAGAGTAAGGAGGTACAAGGTTAGTAACAGCCGGAAATGTTACAATGCGCTTTTTGAGCATGCCGAGAAGGCGTTCTATCGGAAACTTAATTCCACTGTCGAAAGTGCCAACAAATCATACCCAAGTCAAGAAGAAATTCAGGAGTTTTGGGGAAATCAACTTTCCACATCAGCTGCTCTTAATACCTATGGTGGATGGATAGAAGATACGACGCACAGCTGTACCACACAACACTACCGTACAACCGTATATGAACCTTTCACCACAGAAGAAGTCTCTAATATCATTAAACAGCTTCATAACTGGAAATCTTCTGGACCAGATGGAGTTCAACAAGTCTGGCCTGGCTTAAGAAGTTCTGGAGTGCTCATGAGTGCTTGTCAACACTAATTAATCATGTTATTTCTAATCCGCGGGAAATACCATCATTCCTAACTCAGGGAACAACTTATTTAATACCGAAGGATTTAGCTAAGTACTGCCCAAATACGTGTCTTCCAACTCTGTATAAATTGATCACATCCTGTGTAGTTCAGCGTATCTATCAACACTGCGCTTTAAACAATATCATAGAACCTCCACAGAAAGGGCTAAGGGTTCTATAGGTTGCAAAGAACAACTTATCTACTCAGTCATTTCTAACCAGGCATACACCAAAAAAGGAATCTCTTCACTGCCTTTATTGACTATAAGAAAGCCTTTGACTCAGTGCCGCATGAATTGCTGGTAGATATATTAAGAATATATAGCGTCGGTGATAAGAATATATAAGAATATATAGCACTTCTTAAGACATATAATGACAGATTAGAAAACTAAAATTCACCTCCAAACACCTGGTGAAAACAATATCGAAACGAAAAATATCGAAATTAACCACGGCCTATTCCAAGGAGAACCCACTATTCCAACTATCGAACTCCATTGACTGTTGTATATGGATAATTTAAAACTAATGGCTTACACTCAAAATCACTTAGATCAAATGCTAAAAACTGTAGAAACTTTTTAAAATGATATCAGTATGCACTTTGGGTTAGAGAAATGTCGTGTATTAAATATAGTCAAGGGAAAGGTTTAGCCCGGAGGATTCGATATGCAAAAAGGCTATGCGCGAAAATGACATGCATAAATATCTAGGAGTAAAGCAAGCACGGAAAATTGAACATAAACAAATGAAAATCGAATTAACATCAGAGTTCATACGAAGGGTAAAACAGTTACTCTGTACACATTTTAATAGTAAAAATGTGTTTAATGCATTAACATTTTGCTACGCATTTTCCGCGCTTAGCTACTCATTTGGGATTATTAAGAAGTCTAAAACCGATATAAAAACTCTTCAGCGAAAAGTACGAACACACCTCACAAAGGCACAAAAACATCATTATCGAAGTGCAGTAGAAAGAACGACATTACCGCGGTATTTAGAAGGACAAGGACTTATTGATACAAGCGAGCAATTACGAAAACAGATTAATAATTTAAGAACTTATTTTCAGATGCAGGCGGAGAGATCTTCTCTCCATTGCGCGATTTGTGCAGTAGATGACACAACACCGATGAAACTTGGGGAACAGGAAATGCGCATAAACCATCTTACTAAGAACGACAAAATGCGCATGTGGATGGGTAAATCTCTACATGGGCGACGTCCGAATGAAGTCAATCAAGACTATGCCGACAATATAGCGTCGAACTATTGGTTGACATCAGGAAAGATGTCTTCTGAAACAGAAGGTTTATTACTCGCCATTCAGGATCAGGTTGTATCAACCAAAAATTACCTGAAATATATCGTCAAAGGCCCTCAGGTGCAAAACGACAAATACCGATATAGATGTCAATCCCAAGAAACTATCCAACATCTTACCGGGGGCTGCCAGGCATTTGCTGCAACTCAATATAAGGAACGGCATGACTCAGTAGGGAAGATCCTCCATCAAGAGCTAGCTTTTAAACTGGGACTTCTACAAACAAAGCATCTCCCATATTATTAATACTTTACTAAGAGCATGCTTGAAAGTGACAACTACAAGCTATACTGGGATCTCACTGTGCTCACAGACCAAACTGTAGCACATAATAGACCAGATCTCATGCTAGTTAATAAACTAACAAGACAAACAACTTTAATCAATGTGGTGATACCTAACAACAATAATCTGCGTGTTAAGTATAACGAAAAGATCGCTAAGTACAGAGATTTGGAAATACAAATAAGAAGACAATGGAGAATGGAAAGAACCCAGACTATACCCATTATTTTTTCTATCACTAGAGTTATTCCGAAGAACCTCCTAGAAAACATAAAAAAGCTTGGTCTAAATAAACATCTATATAAAATCATGCAGAAAGCTTTGCTACTTTCGACGTCCAGATGCGTGAGAAAATTTTTGGGAGATACACCGACGTACCAAGTCACCTAGGACTCGATAGTATGGAAAGAGTTTAACCAGAGCTCAATTCTTTTGATACAGTAGGTATCTGGGATGAGTGAATTTTCTCCTTAGAGGGAGTGTAAGCCGTATGGCTAAATCTAGAGTGTATATTAAATAATAATGTTATATTAACAGAGTATATATTAAATAAATTATTTTAATTGTTTAAATAATTAAATTAAAAACGAACGCCTTCTTGTAGTCTCTAAAGCCGAGGTTTCCAACCCAAGCAGATCTCTAAAGCAGAGGGTTCAGCGCACACCAGTGTGTGGCAGGTGTCTCTGTAGGTGTCTCTGTAGGTGTGCCGCGAAATCTTACTTTTTTAAATATTATTTACTTTTATAATTCGCCGTGATAATAACTTTTACCGACTATTTGTCATTGAATAAATCTTCTGTTTTATGCTTGTCTGCTATTTCAATAGTTACACACTCGAACAACAAAAGGCGGTAGCAGCATTATCGTATATACAAATTACCAGTTGTGGCGATAGCGTTTGAAGACACTTACATCTAAAAATGAGCACTGTTGGAAAAACATCGATGGTTACTTACGATTAAACATTGAAACCGTATTGTCGATGGCAATACAACATTGAGCCTAAACATCGATGTTTTCCAACACCATTATTAATATTTAACTCGATACAACTGAATTAAAATTATGTCAAAATATTATTAATTATATTAATATTATATTAATATATATTAATATTATTAATTAAATATTATTTTTAAAATGCCAAAATTTCTTGGACCTAACCTCGCAAAAACATATAAAATGGTTTATATCGCATTAGATATGGTGTTACTATTACTACTTTTAATTAGATGGACATTCTATTTTATACTCCATTATTATTTATATTTATTTGTCACCTCTGTTATTTAATGTATAAGGTAAAAGCATCTGTCAGGAAGCCCTTTTACAAGCAAACGGAGGAATCGTAATTAATGGAGAGATTGTAAATAATATTCGATACGCGGACGACACTGTACTAGTTGCAAGAACAGTAGAAGAATTACAAAGATTACTTACAGACATAAATATTGCTTGCAACAATTATGGTATAAATATCAATATTAAAAAAACCAAGTATATGGTCTTCAGTAAAAACATGACACAACCAGCGTATATTAGTATAAACGGCACTCAAGTTGAAACAGTATCAAGTTACAAATACTTGGGAACTTTAACAAACGAAACTGGAGACCAAAACAGTGAAATAAAAAGACGTGTATCGAAATTGCCAGGGCCACCTTCATAAAGATGAGAAAATTCTTCTGCAACAGAAATATAAGCATCCCTCTACGATTAAGAATGCTGAGAGGCTATGTATTTAACACGCTATTATACGGTGTAGAGGTCTGGACTCTCAAACAGAACAACATGAAAAATATTGAAAGTTTCGAGATGTGGTGCTACCGTCGAATGCTGAAGATTAGTTGGGTTGAAAGAATAACAAACTGTGAAGTAATACGAAGAATAGGAAAAGACCCAGAGATTTTGTTAACGCTAAAGCGAAGAAAACTCGAATATTTTGGTCACCTGATGAGAGGACATAAATACGCATTACTTCAAAATATAATGCAGGGAAAAATAGAAGGAAAACGGAATCCAGGCCGTAGAAGAATGTCATGGTTGCGGAATTTGAGAGAGTGGTTTGGCTGCACCACTAATGAACTCTTTAGGTCAGCCGTAAACAAGGTCAGAATAGCCTTGATGATTTCCAATCTCCGATAGGAGTGGCACAAAAAGAAGAAGATTATTTATTATCAACTCGTCCCTTTTAACATAAAATAAATGTTTGTATGTGCATTAAAATTTTGTTTTCTTAATTTCCCTAATTAGTTTTCATAATGAGCAAAGCATTAACTCAATGAATTATGTTTTAAATTATATTTTTAAGAAAGCAACATAGTAAAAAAAGCACCTAATAATACAATATGATTATACTCATTATAGAGATTATTTACCAAAGTGTGCCGTGGCTGAACGAGTTTTTAAGTTAGTGTGCCCCAAGGTAAAAAGATTGGGAACCGCTGTTCTAAAGAATGAATCTATCTATGTAATCTATCTTTTTAGCTTTGGAGTAATACGTGAATAGCATTTTTGTTCCCATTAGTTTATTTAGTCTCCTGTATATTATTTTTAAAAATTCCTTCTGAAAATGTGTGTCTAAAAATATTATAGAATGGTCTTCAGTGCTACCATTTAAAGCAATACCAGGATTAAAAATTAATGTGGGTGGCAGCAATCCTATTGATTACTTTAACTTATTGGCAAGTGAATTATTCTATGACCTGATTATTCAAAATAGCAATTTAGCAAAATAGCAATGTCGTTGATATTCTTTCTCAAAGTAAATCTGAGAAAAGTAGAAGATTACAGCTTGGAAGGATCTAACTGTAGAAAAATTTTAAATTTTTCTTGGTTTGTTTGTTTTACATGGAAACCATAAAAATTATTCGTATGAATGATTATTGGAAAAAAAATCATTTGTTTAGTGTTCCAGTGTTTGGACAATATAGAAACCGAAATCGCTTTATGTTACTTTTGCGTGCCTTACATTTTAACAGTAGTAGTAACAATGATCAGTCTATACTTGCCAAGCTCTCCATTGTTAGATTTTTTTAATATTTCGTCAATTTCTTAAGGGCAAACGACACAAATATGGTGTCAAACTGTATACTTTGGTAAAATGTACCAGGATGATTTAATGCATATTAGTTTATAGTGGAGCTGGTGACTGCGTAGTTGGAGGACATAATCATACGGAAAAAGTAGTGCTAAATTTGATGGATTCGAAAATAAATGTTGGCACACTTTGTATCATAGTGTTCCATCTTTTAAAAAACCACTTTCGGTTAAAACTTATCTTATAGGAACATTAAGAAAAGAAAGAGCGCACTAAGTTGTTTCTCGAAAATTTAAACAAAATGATCTGGTGAGTGCTTACAATAGGATATGTGTGTGTAAATGAAAAGATCATGAAATGGTTCCAACAATATTTAGAAAAGGAATTGATAAAGAAAAGCCCCGTTTAGTCGCTAAACATATAAAAACAAAGGTGGCATTGACTTAGGCGACCAGATGTTAATTTATTATAACTGCGAACACAAAACTATGAGGTGGTACAAAAAAATAGGCATACAAATTTTTTAAATAACACTAATCAACGCATACTATTTCTATAACAATTATAATACAAAAATGTCATTGTACTAATTTCGATTGTCGGTATTTGATAGTCTTTTGGGAATAAACCCAAAAATCCCTTAAGTCAAAAAAAATTTGACGTTTCATTTGCCGTCCCATTGCCCTAAATCAGCTAATGGTATTACAAAACGACGACGGTATTAATATTGCTGGCAAACTAAAACAAAAAGAAAGGACTTATTGTTTTATTGTGCGGAAATCCCTGAACATCCGGGATTGTGCTTAGAAAATTGTTTTAGACGTTTTCATGAAGAAATTGAACATTAGGTAATTAGTTTGTTTTCTTAATGTTAGATTGTTTTGATTACTTATGTTAGTTATCTAGGTCCATAATTATATTTTTTCTCAATCAGATTATTATTTTTTTTTAAGTTCAACCGACACATTTTCTGCAATGTGGCCACCAACGCGACTCACGCGGTGAGTTTTTTTGTAACCAAATTAATTTTTTGTACCCATATTTATTATAAATGACTTTTTAAAGTGTACCTTAAAAATTAATTAGTTTACACTAATACATCTGAACGGACGGAGCTGAACGTATTAGGGATATGGTTCGTGAGACTAACTGTTGTATATTCCTCACTTTTTTTGCGTTTGGCTTTAAGCTAAGCTTTAAATGTTGATTTGGGCCAAGATGGGAAGATATTTTCAATATTATTAATAATAACGTAGTATTTAATAAATATAATTTATTGAAATTTTTGTCTTAGCTAGATGAAGTCGACCTAAATCCAGTGGTGTAGAATTTTTTGTAATTAGACATTTTATTCCATGATATTCCCAAAGAAGTTGGTTAAAATCGGTTGCCACTTTTATTTTTTTTTAGGTGTTTCCAATTTAAGTACGACACAATGTATAATTATTATTGGAAAAAAAAACATCACCAAACAATTCTTGATATTTTTTAACAAAAGAATCAAAGATAAAAATATCTTCTCAAGCCTTATAAACGTCATTAACTCAATTCTTGTTATTTTATATAATTAATTAATTAATAATAACAGAAAAATTTCGTATTTCAATAAAAAATATCAAGTTGCTGTCTATAACAAAAACAATTCAAATACTTTAACTGCCTAATTAAAAAAGTTCCTGAACTCGTAAAGAGCTCTAGAGTGTAAAAGGTCAAATAACAATGCTCCAAACTTCGGAATAGTTTTTAAATAGTAATTATTTAGCAAGATGTGCAACAAAATTTTATTTAATGATTTTGAGAACAATGCGGTTGATGAAACAGATAGTGAAAACGACAGTTTCGCCAGAAAACGTATTTGAAATAATATTTCTAAAATATTGGTAATTATATAGTGCTGTTATAAATGACACCGTAGATAATGTTCTTTTTTATATGCACACGCGTTTCGCAAAATACTTTTACTCATAATAATCCTATTATACACAGGAGAAGAAAAGAAATACTATTGATCAAACAAATTTAATATAATTGATGTAAAATCAAAATAGCAATAGTTAAAAACAAAGAAACTGTTAGTAAGAAATATCTATGAACACTGTATGAACTAGTTTTAGCAAACGTTGAGGAAACTAGATTTCTACGTATGATTTTTGATTCAAAACTTACTTGGAACAAACACATTCAATTACTTAAAAATTATGTTTACAGAACATAAATATTCTTAAAATACTAGCAAATGATAACTGGGGAGCAGACCAAACACAACTACTAAATATTTACAAATCCTTAATCCGCAGTAAATTAGATTATGGATCAATTGTATATCATACAGCTTAGGACTCAACATTAGCTATTATGCAGTACAAAATAAGGCACAAAGACTAGCTCTAGGAGCCTACAGAACCAGTTGAAAGTATTTATGTCGAGGCAAATGAATCTCCACTTTCTATTAGAATATTACGTTTCAGTTTACAATAAGCAAGCAAGATATCAACTAATTCAAACAATCCAGCCTACCCCTATGCTTCTCCACACGTTACCATTATTACAATTGGCAAGTTTACATTTTCGGGTATTATGCATACCAATATTGATTATGCTACCCCTTGGACCATACAAGTTCCATATTGTAACACAGATCTGTCAACTTGTACTGACAATACACATTCATCTCTTTTTCTCCAATACTTCTACAATATTAAAAATAAATATTCATCCTGTCAACTAGTTTATACCGATGCATCAAAAACATCCGAATTGGAAACAGTAGGATCCGCCATTGTACAGAGGATTCTGTGCTCAAGTTTCCACTACCTAAAGACTACTCTAAATACATTCTGCTGAACTTTTTGCGATATCCAAGGCAGTACAACAAACTCTTAATCGACCTGAAGATATGATAGTAATATTCACAGATTCCTTAAGTGCAATCCAGCGAATTCAGAAAATATATCCGAATTATCCGATTTTAGAACAGATTAAAAAGACCTTGTGACTCTACAAAATATTTATAAACAACTACATATTGTGTGGATACCATCCCATATGGGGATTACAGAAAATGAGATAGCTGATCAAATGGCCAAATAAGCTTGTAAAATGGAGAGATCCGATGATAGAAATAACCAAATTCCTCACTCAGATATAAGAAAATGCATCAATGAGTACATAAAAAACTTATGGTTTTGAAGATGGCAACTCATACCAAATAATAAATTGCGGCAAGCAAACCCAGATTTATCAGCGACAACAACAATTTTAGTAAAGCGAAGGGACTAGGTTCTACTATGTACATCGTATCCGACACCAATATAACCACATTGTTATAGACTGACCATTATATCAAATGGAAAGAAAAGCTACTGGATTACCAACTGATATAAAGTGTGCTTTAGACAGTGCAGATTGTGACAAAATCATTAGGTTTTTAAAGAAAACGAAATTGTATAAACAAACATAAGTGATACTTTAGAATAAGAAAAATTCTAAATTATAATTAACTTTGTAAAAACTTTATAGTTTATATTATACCACCGCTAATAAACTTCGATTGTTGATGCGGGTAATTCCCATTCTTCTTATTCAAGTTCCACTCCTATCGGAGATTGGAAATCATTCTGGCAATTATAATTTTATTGGTTACTCGCCTGAATAGTTCAATTGAACTGCATCCAAACCATTCACGGAGATTGCGTAGCCACGAGATTTTACGTCTTCCTACGCTTCTTCTACCTTTGATTTTACCCTGCATTATATTCCTTAGTACTTTTCACCTCTCATTATGTGCCCTAAGTATTACAGTTTCCTGATTTTTATGAAATTTAAAACTTCGCATTGTTTTCCAAGTTGTTCGAGAACTTGTTCGTTTGTTTTGCGATCCATCCATGATATTTTCAAAATACGTCGGTAACACCACATTTCGAATGCTTCTAGGTTTTTAATGTTGGATTTTTTAAGTGTCCAAGCTTCAACTCCAGTTCTGTATTGTTAATCGAGCAAGCCAGACGTATTTACTTCGGCCGGTGATTTCGAGTGTTTAAAATTTTTACAAAACGATTTAAAAACTCATTAGACTAATTCTGTAAAAACATAGTGATAGTGATAGTGTAAAAAATTTCAATGAGTGTGCAAGACGGGGGGCTACCCCCCGATCCACCCGATGATCTTTTGTTAGATTCCCCAGATCAGCAAGACATGAATATGCAAGTCACGGATTCAGGTATATCAAATTCTCACGAAAATCAAAATGTAAGTAAACCAAATTTAATTACCGAGCAGTCTAATACTTTAAAAGACGGAAATCCACCTCAATCTCAACCCGAAAGGCAGAAACAGGTTTTTAATTATGGCCCAAACGATCAGGGCCCTTTCCATATTTATGTGGAAAACAAACAAATAAATTTTTCAAGTAGTCTAAATCCTTTAAAGGTCGGGGATATAATTTTAACAAATTTTCCTGAATTGGACAATAATATTTTAAGTATCGATGCAATAGGTCGCAACAGAATTCGAATTAAAATGAAGGATTCAAAAAACGCTAATTACCTTATCAGTAACAAAAACGCTAAAGTATTTATTGATAATAATTTGGATATTTATGTTCCCAAATTTATTGTTGTCAAACAAGGCGTAATACGAGATATTTCGACGGAATTTTCTGAAGATTACCTTAAAAATAAAATTAAATCTTACGAACCCCATTTACCGTTCGAAGTTTTAAATGTTAAAAGAATTAATCGTAAGAATACAACAGGGGAATCGCCAGAATTTGTTCCAACAAAATCATGCATTGTTAGTTTTAAATCACAAACATTACCTAAATATGTTGTTATTAATAAAGTCATAAAAGAGGTAGAGTTATACAAACAAAAAGTTCTACTTTGTTTTAATTGTTTGCGTTACGGGCATCTAGGAAATCAATGTAGATCTCGACCCAGATGCTATAAATGTAACAAAGATCACAACTCGAAAGAGTGTACGGAAGTAGAAAAAACAAAAAAATGTTTTAGTTGCATGGGAGAGCATTTTACTATTGATTTGAAAGATTGCCCGGAATTTCACCGACAAAAATTAATCAAAGAAACTATGTCATCAGCCAATGTAAATTATCATGATGCTAACAAATTAATTCCCAGAAACTCTTACGCTTCTATTACTGCCAATCGTTCAACTACTACTAAAAATAACCCAAACGAAAGCATTGCCTTTCAAAAGATTTCCATTCCACAACCAACCCGTATGGAGCTTCGACCCTCATGTTCGACTCAACCTCCTCCAAACTTCAATTTCTTCGGAGAGTCATCTTCACACCATTCACAAACTCACAATAGAGTCTTTAACAAAAAATCAACAGTTGAGTTTCATAAGATAGTTAAAAGGCTGAGGCCAAATAGTCCAGACCCAATTGAAATAACACATCGAGAAATAATTTCTCAACCTAGGACTATAGGTCCAAATTATAGTATTCTAACCAACCCTAGTTATGTTAAAAATGTAGACAGTTCAGTTTTTTCAACTCATAATTCAGGGTTAACTTCAGAGAATCTTAAAATAATTTCAGAATTAGTGGCAAACATTATCTCTACAATTAAGAGAACTAATAATTTTAATATTACCAAAACGGAACTAGAGTGTATAATTAGTAAACAATTAAATATAGATCTATCAGAAAATATATCAAATTCGCAGATTTAACACAAAAAATAAATTCCATTCAATGGAACTGCCGATCAGCAGTTTCAAATAAAGAAAACTTGGAATTCCTTCTTCATGAGAATGATGCAGCTCTTGCGATGTTATCTGAAACTTGGTTCAAAGAGGGAAAGTATTATAATTTTAAAAATTACAATATTAGTCGTAAAGACCGTCCAGACGGTTATGGAGGGGTGGCCATATTAATTAAAGCAAGCATTTACTATAAAAAATAATAATAAATACTAAAGTAAATTTTTCTCATAAATGTATTGCTATTAATCTATTACCTAATAAAAAAACCATTTATATAGTTTCGTTATATATTGAACCAAGAAAGAAAATAACACTGCAAGAGTGGAATGAATTTTTTGCTAATGTACCAAAACCTTTTCTAATAGCAGGTGATTTTAATGCCCATCATGTTTCTTGGGGTTGCGATTTTAATGACACATATGGGAATATTTTATCTGATGCAATAAACCATTGTAATCTTATTCTTCTAAACAGCGGATATCCAACATTAGTTCCCTTAAGTAGTAAAAGCGCAATTGACTTAACTCTGTGCTCTCAAGATATTGTACAATTTTTCACATGGACAACTATAGAGGACCCACATGGATCAAATCACCTACCCATATTGATAACACTCAATGTTAAAGATGATCATGACTTAGCTGAACCATCGAAGCACAGTATATGGCAGTTAAAAAATGCAAATTGGAATCTATATGTAAATAATCTTGAACACAGATATATTGCTCAAAATTACGATGAACTCATTTATATGATTAATGAAGCTGCAGAAATTGCCATCCCAAGAAAATTTTCAGGTCGGACTAAGCACCGCAATCACTGTCCGAAGCCTTGGTGGAATGAAACATGTAAAAATGCTGCTCATCAAAGAAAATTAGCTTTTGCCAAGTATAAGAGAACTCCAAATAGAGAAAATTTAATTGAATACAAAAAAATGGATGCTTGCGCTAAACGCACATTCAAATTAACAAAAAGGGAAAAATGGGTTGAATACTGTACAAGCTTAAACAGCCATACCCCAATTTCACAAATTTGGAAAAAGGTAAACAATTATAAAAATCGGAAAGTCCAAAACAAATTACCAATAGACCCAAATTCAAACTGGATAGAAGAATTTCATATTAAAATTTCACCGCCATGGGTACCAACCAACCGGGATGAATGTGATCTCCAAATTTCTTCAGTACCAAGGAATACGACCTATCTTAGCGAAAGATTTTTGATGTGGGAACTGGAACGATCTATCAAACATACCAACAACAGCTCCCCTGTTATAGATAATATTTCATATTCCATGCTTTATAACTTACCAATAAATCAGAAAAAATCTCTTTTAAGTATATTCAATGCAATATGGACAGGATAAACATCGATCCCTGAAAGTTGGAAGGAGTATATTATCATCCCCATAAAAAATCACGACAAACCGGATTGCATTCCAACCTCTTATAGGCCCATATCATTAGCTTCATGTGTGTTGAAAACCTTCGAGAGACTTATCAAAAATCGTCTTGAGCAATGGCTAGAGAAAGAACATATTCTACCTGATATACAATATGGCTTCAGAAAATCTAGGTCAACATTGGAAGCATTAACAGTAATTGTAACAGATATTCTAGCTGGATTTACTAGTAACCTCATGACTATGGCAGGTTTCAACGATATTACAGGTGCATTTGATAACGTTAACCTAGATGTTTTAACCAATAAATTGATTTCGATTGGATTTAATACGCAATTAGCGAACTTTATAACTTCGCTATACACAAACAGGAAAATACATATAAAAATAAATCAAGTAACCACTAGACCTAGAACTACGAACCTAGGACTCCCCCAAGGAAGTATTTTAAGTCCAGTTTTGTTTTTATTATATACAATGGATGTCAGTGTTAAACTTCATAACATAAGAACAATACAATTTGTAGATGATATTGTTTTTTATTGTACAAGAAAAAACTTTGAAACTTGTGAATATGAATTAAATAAAACTTATGACATCTTCAACGAGTGGCTGAATGAAAATTATTTTACACTCTCTGAACACAAAACAGAGGTGTGTCTATTTAGCCGAAGACGAAACATTGAACAGGATCATGTAAAACTGGGACCTTATAATTTTCAAATACAAAATGTTGTGAGATACTTAGGATTATATCTTGACCGGAAACTGTTATGGAAAGATTGTATCCATCAAATAACAAAAAAGTCTGAAAATGCTATTAACATACTGAGAGCCTTTTGTTACACAAAATGGGGGGCTGACCCAAATATCGCCTTGTTATTCTATAGAACCATGATAAGATCAATCCTGGATTATGGTAGTCATTTGTATGGATCAGCGGCACAAATTCATTTAGACAAAATAGAAACCCAAAAAAACAAAAGTCTAAGAATATGTCTTGGATATCTCAAGCCAACCCCAATAAATATTATGGAAGCAGAAGCTGTAGAACCACCGTTACAACTAAGAAAGCAAGTAATTAGTAACAAGTTTATCACAAAAGCATTTGCTAAATCCGCAAGTTATATAATTCCTATCCATGAACTGTTATTTCAGTACTCACACAGTCTTATTGGCTAAAAAAGAAAACTCCGCTAATTTGTGAAAGTTATACCTCTCTTTCCCAATTCAGGTCGGTACTGTACACATCAAAAATCCAAATAATAGGTATTTTCAGAACATCCGCATGTCCTTTTCTCTAAAAAAATTAAGACGTTTCAGATTGACAAAAACGACCACTTCCTCGAAACGGTTAATCAACGATGGCCTGACTATTATCAGATTTACACCGATGGATCAAAACAAATTCGTACAGGTGCCACTTTTTACGATCACACCTCAAAATATCATGAAGAGTTCAGATTACCAGATGAGGCAACGTTATATACAGCAGAAATGTTTGCAATAAGTGAAGCTCTAAAATATATACTAAGGATGTATAGACTCAAAAGTATTATATTTACAGATTGCAAAAGTGTCATAGAGAGACTAAAAAATATAAGTGCGGCCAAGAACTTAAGTCATCTAGAAGTAGAAATACTACAGACCAATCACGAAATACTTAGCTCGCAACGGGAGGTGCTAATAGTTTGGATCAAAGGGCATTCGGGTATTCAAGGAAACGAAATTGCTGATAAGTTTGCAAAATCCGCCTCAGACTTACACAGAGACTCTATTAACCAGTGTATTCCATATACAGATCTGAATTCCACACTTAAAGTTCAACTTAAGGCTAAATGGCAAGAACTATATGACAGCAAACAAATAGGATTAAACTATAAATCATGTCAAGTCCAAATCCCAATAATAAGATGGTTCTACAACGAAAACAACAGGAACTTTATTATTACCTTAAACAGAATAAGAGCAAATCATGCAATGTCACCAAGCTATAAATGTAAAATTGGTTTAATTGATGATTCCTCATGTTTATGTGGGGAACTTGGAGACTTAACACATATTCTACTTGGTTGTTCATTAAATAGGCAAAGCACAGATAAATTTTATAATGAAGTTATTAATAACAAAATTTTCTTACCTATAAATTTAAATTGTATAATTTTCAATAAGAATATTAATATATTGTACTGCTTATATAATCACACCAAACGGTGCAAAATGAAATTGTAAATTACTAACCACCTCTTTGTTAGCAATCCTGTAACCAGTTAGATTTTGTAAGTGGGCGACGAAAAAATTAAAAAAAAAAAATTAAAAAAAAAATTAAAAAAAAAGTGCATATAAAAAAAAGCAAACAAAAATAAAAACAAACACAAAGCAAAAAAAAAAAAATTGAAAATAAAAATATATATATAAAAAAAAAACTACATTCTACATAGAAAAAAAAAATACACTGCTCACACTCTACTAATACTTTAACCATTGTTATTGTGAAAAAGGATGAGTATTCTTTTAAAGTTTTCTTTTTTAAATTATTATAGTTAAAAAAAAATCGTCTGGCTAATTGGTCTTTACCAAAGCCATCTAATTAAGTAAAAAAAAAAAAGCTTCAACTCCATACAAAAGGGTAGAGAAAATATAACATCGAGGCATTCTTATCCGGAGCGATATATTGATATCGCGATTACAAAAAAGTTTTCTCATTCTATTAAAAGTTGACCGCGCAATTTCAATGCGGCATCTTATTTCTTTTGTCTGATCAGTATCTTCTGTGATCCATGCTCCAAGGTATTTGTACGAAGATATTTGTTCAATTCTGTATTATCTAGTACTAGCTTAACTTTGATGTTTTGTGCTTTTGTAAATACCATGAACTTGGTTTTCTTCAAATTGATTTTTAGTCCATAATCGTTGCAATATATATTTAGTTGTTCAGCAAGGTGTTGCAGTTCTTCTAGTGTTCCTGCCAGAAGGACGGTGTCGTCAGCATATCTTATGTTATTAAGTGGCTCACCGTTTATTATAAGGCCCTCACTGATCTCGGCAAGCGCTAATTCTGATATGGCTTCACTGTATAAATTGAATAACAAGGGTGATAAAATACACCCTTGGCGGACCCCACGGCGAATCTGGATATCCTTGGTCAGTTCGTTTTCAACTTTCACTTTTGCTGTTTGATTCCAATAGAGGTTACAAATGATTCTAATGTCTCTACTGTCTATGTTTTCATTTAATAAAATTTCTTTAAGTCGATTATGCTGCACTCTGTCAAATGCCTTCTCAAAATCAATGAAACAGGCATATACTTCCTGATTAGTATCCAAACATCTCTGCGAAAGAACACTTAATGCAAACAGTGCATCTCGTGTTCCCAGTCCTTTCCTAAATCCCATTTGTGTATTACTTATGCCTTCATCTAATTTCTTATGTATTCTATTGTGAATTACTTTTAAAAACAATTTCAAAACATGACTCATTAAGGCTATGGTGCGATGTTTATTGCACTCCTTTGCATTGGCTTTTTTGGGAAGCAGTATGAATGTTGATTGGAGCCATTCTTTAGGTATTATACCTGTTCTATATATGGTATTGAATACATCCAAAAGAAGATCAATAGATTCAGTATTCACAATTTTAAGTAATTCGATAGGAACTTCATCAGGCCCGGGAGATTTACCACCTTTAGCTTGTTTTATTACATATTCAATTTCTTCTCGCATAATGTCAGGCCCAGTATCATCCTTAAATTCTTTTGGTGCTTCTGTTCTCTCTTTGTCTTCAAAAAGTTGTGCTATATATTGTGTCCATCTCTGCATTTTTTGGTTTATATCTGTTATAAGTGCACCCCTTTTATCTCTTAGTTGCCTAGTTTGAAGTGTTTTTCTCATTCCTGTGAATTCTCTAATTCTTTTATGCACGTTAAAAAAGTCATATTTTTTCTCAATTTCTTCTAGTTCTTGGCACTGCTCATGTAACATTCTCTCCTTAGCTTCTTTTATTCTCATAATTCCCATTAATAAAAAAAATTGTATGAGCGCGATTGGTACTCATAACTATTTTGTGCAGTAAGATATAGTGTTAATTACTTTGACTTCTAACTTACGATTTTAGTATGACAATGAGTAAATTTGGTATCTTGGTTTGATATGTACGTACATGATACATAAAAATACCATTAATGGCCGTAAGTGTAATTTTTCACAAAAAGTCTCACAAAGTTTTGATAAATTTTTTATTTAATTAAAACAACCTTGAGTACATTTGAGTCGTAGGTGATGAAAAAGCATTTAATAACGTATTGTGGCATTTGTTCTCTGGTTCAAACTAATTAAAAGTAATGAACAATTTATATAATAATAACAGATATAGAAGATCAAGAAGAACTTTAAATATCAAAGAATATTATGTTGAAAAACATTGAAAGATGAAAAAGAGCGAATCTTTGTCTAGCTATTATACTTGTTCGACAGTACTTATAAATCAGCAATCATACAACATACGTCTCAACTGCATGGCACACGTGTAAAACCAACAGAAAAAGATACAGACCGTCCAAAATTACAAAGAGAATCCTCAGAGCAATGAACGAAAGAGCGCACGAGATATTCAACAATCTCAGGAACTAGTTGAGAGTTGACAGGATAAGACGAAATTAAAAGAACAGTACATAGACTGCCCAGACAGCAGATAGTTAGATATAAAGGAACCTTAGGAGAATACCAAAGTAAGAAAATAATCTCAGAATAGTCGAACGGATGCAATAACAGAAGACCCCCACAAAAGTAACAAAAAAAAAACGAAAAATTATTACTTATCCTATATTATATTGTATTTCTTTATTTTTTATTTTTTATTTTACTAACCATTTGAACCATAAAAATCAAAACTAAAAAATATATACAGAGGGTGTGTAATGACGATATACACCTAGCAATGCACATCTATTGCTACTCTCTTTCTATTATTATTCAATATTAATCTCTTACTAACCACCTTCCAGAAAGAGTGACACAATACAACTACCTCGACTCCATAATAAATAAAGAATGGACCAATAACCACGAGATTAGAGTACGCATCGGAAAAGCTTGATCCACCTTCAATAGGATGGGGGCCTTATTTAAGAGTCACCACCTCTTCCATTATACAAAAGTAAAAATGCTGCGATGCTACGTCTTTTTTATGATGTTAAATCGTGGACCTTGAACGAAGATATGTGCAGAAAACTGGAAGCATTTGAGATGTAGCTATATCGTAGAATACTTAAGATCCCGTGGAGTGACCGAGTCACAAATGAGTAGGTCCTTAGAAGAATGAATAAGAACCTAGAGGTAATGACCATTATCAAATCTCGAAAATTACAATTCTTTGGACATATTATGCAAATTGAATCCAGATATACTGTCCTTAAAGTCATCCTGCAAGGAAAAATATTTGGAAAATGAGCTCCAGGAAGAAGAAAAACATCTTGGTTAAAGACCCCCAGAATCTGGTTCAATACAAAATCTGTACAGCTTAATGTGCAAAATCTGTGCAGAACGCCATAATTATCGCCAACATTCGTAACGGATAGGCATATCAAGAAAAAGAAAAATCACCTTCTGTTACAGCAACTATTAGAACAATCACAAATATGTCAAGTAAAAGCTGGTTTCGGTCATATTCACATACAAGCTGCCCTTAAGGCAACTGACCATTGAGACTTAATGCCCTTCAGGCGTGGTACCCTTCAGGTAGGTTAAAGGGTCAAATCGCAATGTCGATAAGGGTCGATGTTATGTACGACAAACGTGGTCTGGATGCCTAGTCCGTTCGATTGCTCAGCAGGTGAGGATAAAAAACACAGTCTTGGAACACAAGTCTCAAGTCATGTAATCAAGTAACTTTGCTTATTTATGAAAAGAAAAGCTCTTCTAGCTATCTAATGAGATATCCTCTGTTTTACTTTATGTGATTAAGTCACCTAATTTTACGGATAGCTAGAAGAGCTTTTCTTTCTATAAATAACCAAAGTTACTTGATTACATGACTTGAGACTTATGTTCCAATACTGTGTTTTTTTTTACTCGCCGGCTAAGCAATCAAAGGGACTAGCCATCCAGACTACATTTGTCGATGAGTGATATTTAAAAAGGTACCTAGGAGCAACAATTACCAGTGAAAACACAGGAGAACGGGAGGTTGAAATACGAATACTGGTGGGGAATAAATCATTCTTTGCCATTCAACATCTAATGAGGTCAAAGCTTCTCTCAAGGCGTGCCAAAATCCAAATGTACAAAACCATAATACGATCAGCAGTGACATATGGAAGTGAAACATAGACATTGAGAAAAAAAGAAATCAATAAGCTATTAGTATGGGAACGCAAAATCCTGCGAATTATATATGGTTCTTGCAGGGACTGCGTGACAAATGAATGGAGGAGCAGATACAACAATGAAATAGAGACTTTCTTCGGGAAAGGAAACATCGTAAGATACATAAAAGTCAATAGATTAAGATGAGCAGGCCACGTGGTACGGAGTGATGAAGACCAGATGGTAAAAGATCGACAGGAAGGCCTAGAAAAAGGTGGAAAGACGCAGTCAGGGAAGACCTGGAGAAGATGGAAGTAAGGCCATGGGAAATAATAGCACAGGATCGGAATCAATGGAAGGCAATAGTAAACGCGACAAAAACTCACGAAGAATTGTAAAAGTCAATGATGATGATGATGATATTTAAAAGGGGGAATAAATATAAATAAGACAACTGTAGATCCATTAGCCTGTTATCAGTCTTGTAGAAGCTGTTTATGAAGATAATTATATTGCTGGTAACAAAAAACTGAATGGATATCAGCCCCCGGAGGAGATTTTCCGATTATATTACATTATTGGCAGAAGACAGAGAAGAATTGCAGGAAATGGTATTAGACGTGCTTGCTATTATGCTAATAGAATGTATGCTATCATATGCTAAAGAAAAAGAGAGTCAAAAAGGCAAAGTATTTTGTGCTTTAACTATTTTTCAGAATATTACAAATTTCATGAGGGAATTGAATCATCAATGCCAATGTGTTGTGGCGAAAAAAATACAGCAACTTATACTAGCTAAAAAAACTTGATTTTCATGGAACACATCGTGAGAGGAAAACATTATCAATGACTTTAACTTATTGCAGAAATATTGCAGAAAAAGATAACTGGATTAAGATTAATAGAAAAGACAAATGACAAAGTGACAAATGAAGTGTCTCTCATATGATGTTATCATATTGTATCTGAAGAAACTAGTAGACTAGCTGTCAAATCGAGGCTCCAGAAAAACTTTTAAAGATCCTGGACCATCCTGCTGCAATACATGAAATTTTATAAGAAACAAGATTAAGAAGTGTTTGGGAAGAATCAATAATAGCTAATAGTTTTTAGAATAATAAATTTATAAAAAAATAATTAGCAGAATTAACAGGTTTTTTAGTTAAGTGACTCCGTTTACAAATAGTAAACACTATAAAACTTATAAAACCTAAACTAGCTGTAAGGAAGATATGACGTTTCATCAAGGACCAAGGATTCTTGTTGCAATTAAACGAAAAATTAAGTTTTGGTAAAAAGATATAATCAAGTTCCAGAGACAGATAGTAATTTACATAAGTCAAAAAGATAAGAAAAGAGAAAAGAATCTCTGTAGCTTTATATAAACTATTTAATCAATGTCTTTATGAAGTTTGTACATTCAAATGCTTAATTTATTCGAATGGAAATCGGTATGTCTAAAACACAAAAATGTAATTTTATTCAAATTTAGTCTGGTTTATTTCAATATTCACTTTGTTTATTCCATACAATATAATATCTGTTTGCGTGAAAACATTGGTTCAAAGCATATATTCTGATATTCGTATTAATATCCCCAGGTTAATTGAATTAATTATATTAGTATTTAAATTAATTAAGCTGTGTTCAAATGAATTGACTTTTACTTTAATGTCAGTACAACTTTTAATATTTTCACAGGTTTTTCTTTGTTAGAAACTATAATTAGTTTACAGTAAATAAACCTGATTTAGGAATTTTAGAAACAAGACACTTTGGTAATTATGTATATTATAAATAGATTATTACTAAATTATTTCCAAATCAATAATTGTTGAAATTTCTACAGAAAACATCAGATATTCTAATATCGGTGTTTGATAAATTTAAATCATTTATTATTTAAAGACCCTTTTATTCAACAAAAAAAATGAAATATATTACAACGCCTTCTCTTCTTCATAATATGACTTACATTTTAGAAATCTATGCAGTAAATATAAAAAAACCACAAATATTAGACAAAATTTCAAAAACTGGTGTAAAAATGATGATAACGATGGTATCCATAATTTTTAAGTATGGTGCATCAAGCTAGAAGTAGTCACATGAATTTAGTAAAGCACCACTACACGTGCAATTGGTGTAATTAATGTTAGAATACCCTGAGACCTCAGAGCAACAACTAACACACATCCACGAAGCATGGTGCTATATATTAGCACAGAGGAAATCCCGACAACAAAGAAACTTTTTAAGTTTACCGAATGATGCACATGCTATTTTAAAACGTGTCTTAATTTCTTTGCTTGATTCTACTTTTGATGTTATCTATGCTCCTAACTATTTGTAGGTATACACACTCTTAAATACAGTATTCCCAACAATTAATTGGATGCTTGCATCTGTTGATTTAGTCACGATCATAAATTTAGTTTTTTTCAAATTCGTCCTTAATCCGTATTCATGGCAGCATTCATTAAGTCGTTGCATTACATTCTGTAAATCGTTGTTGTTATCCATCATTATTACTGTATCTTCTGCAAAACGCAAGTTATTCAAAACTTCTCCAATGATAGAAGATAATATTACTTTCTATTGAATCTGAGAGCGCTTCTTTAAATACCGCTTCACTAAAGACATTGAAGAGTGGTGATAGCACGCCACCCTGGTGGACTCCTCTCTGTATTTTAATATCTCGGGTGTTCCGTTTGTCAACTCTTGCTTTGGTAATTTGTTTTTAATATAGATTAGATATAATTTTCATATCACGACTATCAATATTTTTGCTTTTTAATATTTCTACGAGCTTTTTGTGTTGAACTTTATCAAATTCATTTTTAGAATCGACAAAATATAGATAAATGTCCTGATTCATTTCCATGTATCTCTGGGCCAGCTTATTCAAGCCGAAAAAAGCATCTATTGTGCTTATACCATCTCTAAAGCCAAATTGTGTGTCAATAATTTCATATTTAATAGTTTTAACAATTCCTCTGTGTGTTATTTTGAAAAAAAAATTTAAGTGTGTGACTCTGAGCAGGATATAACAGCTACAGGTCCATTTTAGCTATTGTCTATGGATTGTGGCAGTCTAATTAGATTATAGAGTTCAACCTTTACATTAATAACATCTTCATCAATGAGTGTTAATAATTCGTTGGCACATTATTTGATTTGGTAGTTTTGCCATCTTTTGTCTTTTGATAGCCTAGATGACTTCTTTCCATAATATTGGTGGTGCGTTATCGTCTGTGGTTTCTAATGATAATTCTTCTCTTTGATCATTAAATATATTTTGGATGTAATTGGTCCAGTGACCCAATATCCCCTTCATATCAGTAATAATACCTTCTTGGTCATTTTTAAGGATACTCTTGCTTGTGGTTTTTCTAGAACCTGTCATTTCTTTGAGATTTTTATCTAAATTTAAGCTATCATACTTTTTATTAAGATTTTCTATTTCCTTGCGTCTGTCGGAGAGCCACCTGTCTTTTGCTTCTCGAATTTTTTGTTCTGATGTTTTTCTGAATTTCTTTGTAATTATTGAGGTATTTTGTATTACGTGTTTTTTGTTCTTCTATAAGTTGAAAAATTTCTACTGTCATCCAAGGATTTGTTTTTTACTCTAGTGGTTGGAAGGTTTCTTTTCCAACTGACTCAAGAACTGTTGAAATTTTTTCCCATTTTTAGTTAATAGTTAGAGTTTCTTTATTATCATTTGTATCAAGTGTTGCCTTGTTTGAGCTGCCTTGTATCCATGATTTTCTTAAAGCTAGTGTGCTTTACATTCTTTAGTATCACTCTTATCGACAAAACAACCGGATTGTTATCGGAGTATATGCGGAGTAACGGATTATATTACGATAATATAATCTACTTGATTTATGACCATTTTACTATTTTTGTTTTCTGGTGACCTTCATGTATATGATCTACGTTTAGGCAGTTTAAACAAGGTATTTGCAATTATGAGTTCTTCATTAATAAAGAAATCAACTAGCCGATCCCCACGCTCATTCCTCTCTCCGAGTACATATTGCCCAACCTAATGCTCCACTTTTGTTTGGCCTAATTTAGCGTTTAAATCTGCAAATATAATATTAATATTATCTCTTTTAGTCAGTTTTATGACGTTGCCAATTTAGTCATAGAATTTTTCGATGGTTATAATAGTCCTGGTAATTTGAGTAGCTCAGATTTTGATAGTGAAAAATCCTAAATTTATAATTGTATACGATACTTAAATTAATGCTTAAATAAATATTTAACATTGTTAAAAGGTTAATTTTTTGAGTTACATTTTTTTTTAATTTAGTTTGATAATATGTGTAACCTGCATTTAGTCTTATTACGGTTATTAGAGTTTTATGGTATTGTGTACGAGCTGTTCGATCTTGAAACCATTAACATCCTTAACAGTGGTAAAAATAAAGCTATTAATTAATTCTATAACACTAAGTATACAAAACGATATATATATTCAGTGTTTAAGATCATAACTCATTTATCTAAAGTAGATGTTATTGAACAACCTGTAGTTTTCCAAAAATACCGTTCAGACATGTATATCTTCTTGTTTTTCTTTTACTTCTTTTTATGTAAACATTACTCTGTCTCTTTGTTTGTCGCTCCATCATCAACGTGATCTTCCTACTGATCCTTTTCCTATTGGGGAACCGTCTCTTGTAGTCTTTTCTTCTATATTTGTTGTCATTCGGCTTACATGACCGTTCCATTCTGAAACCATCCTGAGCCATCCTGAAATCTGGAAAACCAACAGACAACCCAGCGAGTTACCGCCCCATCGCTTTACTCAGTTCAGCTTACAAGCTCCTCGAAAGACTGGTCCTGAACAGAATCGGTTCACACATATGTCGCCGACGCTAATTTACATCGATTGCGCTCCAGAAAACCTCCGACTAGAAATGCAATAAACTTGAGTTCCAACAATTTACAAATGAACTCCCAGTGGAAGAACATGCAGAGCGACAGACCGAACCTAATAATGAGAAACACACCATGCGTCACAGAAACTCCACCAGGTTTTGACCTCTCCCGAAAATCATGGTCAACTCTTAACAGGATAAGAACGGGTCATGGAGTCTGCGCAGATTCCCTTTATAAATAGAGGATGAGAACCTCTGCTGAGTGCGACTGCGGCGCCGAAAAACAGACCGTCCAGCATATGATTGCCGAATGCCCTCGGAGGAAGTATTATGGAGATCCTCTAGACTTCGCCTCTGCAACACCTGCGTCGATTCTTCTTCTTCATGTACCATGTCCTTTCAGAACGTTGGTTAGCATCATAGCTATTTTAATTTTATTCACTGCCACCCT
The DNA here is from genome assembly GCA_918026665.1 of Diabrotica balteata. Lineage (NCBI taxonomy): Eukaryota > Metazoa > Arthropoda > Insecta > Coleoptera > Chrysomelidae > Diabrotica > Diabrotica balteata. Next base: position 43,998,385 of record OU898283.1, on the reverse strand, counting down.
AAATAGCATGCTTGTATCTAGACCATACCAATCTCGCAAGTTCTTCAACCATGAGGTTCTTCTTCGTCCTGGACTGCGTTTGCCTGCTATTTTTCCTTGTATGATATTTTGTAGCAATATATATTTGGGACCTCTCATTACATGTCCGAAATATTCCAGCTTTCTCTGCTTGATGCTTTTTATGATCTCAGTAGTCTTGCTGAGAAGTTCAAGTATTATTGAGTTACGAATCTTCTCCACCCAGGAAACTTTTAAAATTCTTCTATAGCACCACATTTCGAAAGCCTCAAGGCGATTTAGATCCATTTTATTCACAGTCCAGGACTCGACAGCATAAAGTAAGACCGAGAACACGTAGCAGCGAAGTAGGCGGATCCTTAATAGCAGCTTTAGGTCTCTGTTACATAACACCTTGGACATCCTTCTAAAAGCAGCTCTAGCCTGCTCTATTCTGGCTCTAATTTCGCCGTGATTTTCTGCATTACAATTTAATTGCTGTCCAAGGTAGACGATTTTATCAACTTGCTCAAGTTTGGTATTATTTACATATATAGACGGTTTTATATTCTGTTGTTTACTTATTACAAGTATTTTGGTTTTCCTTATGTTCAGATCAAGACCTGCCTCCCTACAACTCTCAACGACACTATCAAGTAGTGTTTGCAGATCTTCTTGACTAGAAGCTAGAAGTACTGTATCGTCCGCATATCGCAAATTATTGATGACTTCGCCGTTCACAAGTATTCCTTCTTGTTTTTCAGAAAGCGCTTTTCTGAAAATTCTTTCGGAGTAAACGTTAAAAAGCAGGGGTGACAAGAGGCATCCCTGCCGTACTCCTCTTTTAATATTGAGAGCTTGTGATTCCACACCATCTACTAAAACTGATGTTGTTTGATTCCAATATAAATTTGCAATTATTCGAACATCTCTGCCGTCCAAGCCTATGTCTTTTAGAGCTTCGATCAGTATAGAGTGCTTAACACGATCAAATGCTTTTTGAAAGTCAATAAAACAACAGTATATGTCTACAGATATATCACGACATCTTTGAGCAAGTACGTTCATTCCAAACAGTGCCTCTCTCGTTCCAAATCCGTTACGGAAACCAAACTGAGTGTCATCCAGGTATTCCTCACATTTATTGTAGATACGATCATGTATTACCTTCAGAAAAATTTTCAATATGTGGTTTAACAAACTGATGGTTCTATAATCAGCACAGGTTTTTGCTGTTGTCTTCTTAGGTAGAGCTAGCTATAAACAGTAAGTTAGACCAACCATTAGGTAGTTGTCCGCTGGTATAAATGGTATTGAAAAACGAAGTTATAGCCTCTAAAACATTGCTATCCTTTATAAGCTTATATATTTCAGTTGGAATTTCATCAGGACCAGTCGCTCTGCCATCTTTTGATGATTGTATGGCCTTTATAACCTCACAGCGTGTTATTAGGGGTCCGTCGCAGTTAGTAATATCGGGAGGTGAACTACTCCTATCGTCTTCGAATAGGTTCGTGACGTAATTTTCCCATTCTTTAAGTTTGTCCTCTACTTCGAATATTACTTTACCATTTTCATCCCGTAGCAATGCATTTTGTTTCTTATTGAAGATACCAGCCGCTTCTTTTACTTTTTTATACATGTTAAACGTGTCGTATCTTTTTTCGAGTTCTTCAATGTCATGACACTGTTTGGCTAGATGTTGACTCTTTGCTTCTCGTATTGTACGTCGAATTTCTTTTTGTATGCTATTGTAAAGTGTTTCGTTGGTTTTTGCTAGTCGCCGTTGTCCCATCAAATCCAGTATATCATCTGTCATCCAAGCCTGCTTTTTTGGCTTTGACCTGCCTTGTAAATTTCTCACACAGATTTCTTTTACTGTCGTTACGATTTTATTTAAGCCCTCATCGACGTTTTCACCAATATTTTCCCAAATTAAATTTTCGTTCAGTTGTCTTTGAACTGATTCCTTAACTTTCTCATCTTGTAGTTGGGCTGTATCAATCTTTTTGCGAGACTTTTTTTTTATCACCTTTTTTAATTCAGCGTCGATTGAATATATTAATACATTAGATGTTAGATTGTAACATATATGTGATAATGTTGTGTATCAAATTGCCATACGCTAAATAAATAAATAAACCGTTCCATTCTACTTTTCTGTTTCTTACCCAGTTCTAGATGTTCTCCACCTTGCATTTAGATCGTATATATGTATGTACTTTTAGCTCTGTCCCATGGTGTTTTACTATTGGGTTTTTTTGTTTGTTTTTAAATATTTACATCTCTGCTGTTTCTAAGATCGTGTTTGACCCCTCTGTGTTAAGTCGTGTTTCTGACGCGTATGTCAATATGCCGTTCATTTCCTTTCCAATATTTTTATTTGTCCATATTGTTTCATTCAGGCAACCTGCGGCTCTGTTTGCTCTATTCACTTGATCTTCCTTGATCTTGCACATCCGTTTAGAGCTTTTCATGGCTAGATCATATAATACCTAGATATTTAAACGCCACCACTTGGTCTATTATCTAATCTTTTAGCTCCAGTTTACATGTTAGTTAATTTGCTGTTATGACCATACATTTTATCGTTTTTTGAGGAAATTAACATGTTAAATTTTCTGGCGGTTATTGTTGTTATAAGTTGTTTTTCTTCCATTTGGTATCCTTTTTTAGTGCTTAATTTTTTTATTATTTCATCCATAATCAGGTTGAACAATAGAAGATAGTTTTGATTATTACTAGAGGTATCCCTCTTGCGTACAATAAGTGATTAACGTTCTTTAATTTGACCCAATCAAAGGCTTCCTTAAGGGATACAAAACATAGATATGCCAGTTTATTGTACTCTATTGATTTCTCTTGCACTTGCTTCATTATAAATATGCCGTCAGTGGATGATCTTCCCTATCTAAAACCTTATTGTTCTTCTGCTAGTGTTATAAATGTACATTCAGTTACCAAAATCTAACAAATGAAATAAAAAAAGTATAAAAACGATTTTAATATTAGCCATCATTTAATTCTTATAACCAGCATTCGTTTGGCTCACATGTTTTAGTTTAATTAACACAACAAACGCATAGCAGCATAATATGTTAATTTTTAATTGTAAGTAAAGATTGCTGGTGAACGGCACTTTTCTCATTTTATTAAATATTAATCTTGCTTGTCCAATGTTAAACATTATTTCTTCTATATAGTCGTTATCCTTGTTAACAATCGTACCAATATATCTATATTTATTACCTTTTTGTACCGTCGCCCTTTTAAATTTTAAGTAATTGTCGTGGTTGTCATAAATTGGGTTTTTTTAATCGCCACAAAAATGTCCGCTCATGTCGTACTTGACTGAAAAACTGAAAAAACAACTGACTAGTTGTTTTTTTTTGTAAAAATTATTGCGTTGAACTGTTTCTTTCAGAATATTTCTCTATAGTCCTTCCATTATTGATATACTTATTTTTTAAACTATCTCCTTTCTTAAAAAACAATGTTATATATGTGTCCCATCTTTTTAGAGTTGTTCTTTGTTTGCAACTTTCAAGAACATCTATGCTTTTATAACTTTAAAGATACAATTCCGACAATGACTGCTGACGGCAGACAGAAACTGCAGACGAGGGTTGCAGCTGCCATCGGGTAGCAGTTGTTGTCGTATTGATTCCTAAGTTAGTAGCAGCTACTTGAGTTACCTCTCATAAAACAGTTGAGGTTAGGTATTACATAAAAAATATGGATAACAAAATCCTGCAAGTTTTACTGCAAAAAGAAGAAAATGATGACTATTTGTTATTGTATTATAGCTTTAGGAGATATCCCACACAACCAATAAACATCGTACTTGACTATACTGGCTCTTATGAAACATTGATCCAAATATTTTATTCACTTTTTATGCTATCTCCTTCCAAACAATTTCTTTGAGCTGTAAAGGCTTTTATTTCGTATTTTAAAGTCGAACAAACAGGGATATTTGGACACTAGATCAATAAAAAAACTCTTTCTTTTTTTTTCAACTTCACGACGGTACTAACGGCAGTACTGTGTTTGCTCAAGTGAGTCGTCTGCCATCAAGCGGCACAGCAACTGATGTTCTATAGTTGCTGTCTACCGTCTGCACTCATTGTCGGAAACGTACCCGATACTTTCGGGATTGGGCTCTATCTTTTTCTTATCTTTTTGAGTTTTCCTATTTTTTTAATTGTGTTGTTTCTAGAAATGGATTTGTGTTATTTGGCATGTTTTTTTTTCTCAGAGTTTTTATTTAGTTCTACATTTTTTTTAAACTAAATATTTCCTATTTAATTTTTTCTTTTCAGTTTTCATTTAATCCCTTTGATTTTACTTTCTGACTAAGAGTTCAAAGTCCTTGTTCTTACTAGGTATATTTTTAGGTTAAATAACTAAGGCTATTCTCATCATTCGTTCCTTTGTTGATTTTTTTACGTCTCAAAAAAAATGTAGATATCAGTGTTATTTTAGATAAACAATGTCATAAACTAAATTGTGTAAAAAAGTTATGTTAATAACATCTTAAAATGAAGGATGATTAACAGAGAAACAATTAATTTTATATGCTAAAAAAAATATTGTTTTAATTAAAAAAAAAGTTTATTACTTGGAAATTAGACATGAAATTTTTTAAACAACAGTTAATTTTTTACACATTAACTATTCAGTTTATTGTTGCAATGTAAATTAAATTGTTTAATGGTAAAAAAACGATATAAAACATGATCATCAGAACATAAATAGTCACAGGCAAAATTTAATTTAAAAGTCGAACAAGCTGAATTTGTTTTAGAACAGCTCAAAAGCAGACACAGTTAGTGGATAAGTTATAACTGAAGTCTTAAATCAAACAAATTACCTATTAGGATTTACCCCATTAAGAATATTGATCAAAATAACGAACAAGGTTTCCAACAAGTTTTAGAAATCCATTTGTAAAGATCAAAAACGGAACTTTATTGAAATTTGATATATGACATTAAGAACAAATACAAAATAAATAACTTTATAAAATTTATAATTTTAAAATACTTGAATTGTTGGCCTTTTGATCCAGGAAATCTCAAAATTTTGTATGTAAATTTTAGACATTTTTATTAAAATCACGTCCTATTGCATAATAGTTTTACCTCTAAAAACTTTTAGAGTAGGGATAGTGGCAAACCCTATAAATTAAAATAAGAAATAGGAACATGTGATGCTAGGAAAGACATAAGAGGCAGAAACACGACCTGGAACAGAGTAGACAAAAAGCGTGTTAGAATCAGCAAAGACAAAAAATTGATGGAACAGAGCTAGAAGTACAATATGACATAGATGCAAAGTCGAGAACTCAAGGACTGGGTAAGAAATAGAGTAGTAAAGACGGCAAGAGACGGTTCTTCAATAGGAAGACGAAACCAGTGGAACGACATATATACCATAAAAAATATAGCTACTATAGTGAGTAAATTTTAAAAATGGTTATTAGCACTTTTTGGGTAGAACGAACCGGTCTCTCACAAACAACGCTCGAAACGACCGTCGAATATGAATGTCACTTACACGCACAAAATTAATCTTAAATAAAATTTTCTTCACGGTAATAATTCGATATCTTTCGATTTAAGTGTCCTATCGATAAACTAAAGATGTATTTTTGAGGTGAAGAGTTCGGCTTTTGTACGCAATTTTTGGATTTGGATGCAAATAAACTTAGATTTTATAAAGATGTGGCGATTATGCTTAGATTTTATAGGATAAGTGAAAGTGGCGCGATTTTTGTCATTTTTGATAATTCTCGTGGGATCAATTTAATGTATCCCTTTCATTGACTGGCCACTATGACGTTTCGATAACTAGAGCCTACCCTTCAAAACCTATAGGATGAAATTTTAGTTTTGAGTTTTGGCAGCAAATGTGAGGCATTTGAAATGTGAGGCTTAAAAAAAGTTGGAATTAAACTTCCACATATCAAATGATCTAAAACCTTAAAATTTTTTTTTTTTCAATTACACTAGTAGGTTTTTTAAAAGAACCAAACATTTTTGTAAACTACACCCAACATTGTGTTCATGGATGAATTTCCTGTGAGGTGCGATCATTTGTAATGTAAAACAATAAATTCTGCGTTTTTTATTCATATTTTAAACGCCGCATATTTGTTGCCATGACTCAAAATTGAAATTTCATGTCATAGGTTTTAAAGATTGATCTCAAAAAACGAAAATTTCACTACGACTGGTCAATGACAGTGATCAATTTTTAAAATCTCACGAGAATCGTAAAAAATGGTAAAAATCGCGCCACGATTATTTATTTAACACCTTTATAAAAACTGAATGTATTTTCGGCAAGATACAAACTTTCTATCTGATGTCTGCAGTCTTTATCTTTAAAACAGTCTCGATAGGACACTTGAATCAAAAGATATCGAATTTTTACTGTCGAGCTGATACAAATTTTATTGAACATTGATTTCGCGCACGTAACTGACATTTAAAATCGACAATAATTTTAAGCATGGTTTCTAAGAGAACAGTTTATTCTACATAAACATTTTTATCTGAAGCTTTTTTTTACCGTCTACAGATTCTTGGTAAATTGATTTTTTTGCGTTTTTAGCCCCGTACGAGCGGCGTTTTAAGGGGAAGCCCAAAAGTAAAAGTAATAAACCTTTTTGCATCTTTTTTAGGGTCTCAAAATTACTATTCAACCCCCTCTGTGGCTCAGTGGTAAGAGCGCGTACCTTTAAACCTAAAGGTCGTGAGTTCGAATCTCATCTGGGTGGAGAAATTTTCGTTTATTAAAAAATTAATAAATGAAAATAATTTCTATCCTTGGGCGATCGGTACTCACCGGAGGGACCGCAGACGTTCGGATACAATTAGCGTCTCTTAGCAAAGACAATGACGTCGACTTTGCTAAGTATCAAGACAATTACTCTACACACACACACACACACTACACTAGGTACCTGATTGTACCATGCCAATGATCTTGTTCGTATGATTTTAGGGGTCAACTCTCTGACGACTGGACTAATTAAAAAATGAGCCGCTTATGAACGCAATTAAAAAAGTATTCACGTAGTGTGATAAGTTAGATTACAAAACAGATATATAAAATGTTATCACTTACAAAAATAACTTTTGGAAAGTATTTTAACTTAAACGTATAGAAACCATTTTAAAGCAATATAGCTTCTTGAGATAAGGTCGTATACGTCAAATTGACAAAAAACAGTGCCTACCGTTTGCAGGATAAAGAATGAGGAAAGGTACAAAGAAATAAACAAAATCGTTAAGAAAAATATTAAAGAAATAAAAGAATCATGGCTACAAAATTAATGCATAGAAATAGAATCCCTAGAACAAAAGCATGACACTTTTAACTTACATAAAAAGATCAAAAACTTAACGGGAGAAAACGGATCACGAAGTCATAAATTAATACTAGATAAGCACAACAATCTGCTCTAAATGAAAAATGAGGGAATACTTAAGAGATGGAGGGAATACATGGAAAAATTATTCAAGGAAGAATTATTCAGTGAAGTAACATATGCAATAAAAAGACTAAAAACCAACAAATCACCTGGACCTGATAACATATAAGCTTAAATATTGAAGCTATTTGAAAACAACCAATTCAAACTCCTAAAGAGTCTACTGAACATAATCTATGAAACTGCAGAATTTCCTACTGATTGGCTAGTTTCCACCTTCATCTCTCTTCCCAAAAAGGCAAATGCCACCAGATGCTCTGATTACAAAATAAAAAGCTTAATGAACCATATAGAAAAGCCATATATAATTATTGGGACCGTGCAAGTTCGGAAAAGCGGCACCTGGTGTCGTAAATTAGCAAAATTCACTGCGCTTTCATGTTAGATCGAGGTTACCGTATAACTGTCAAGGACGTAGCCCCAAAAAAGAATAAGAAGAAAAAGTAAGATTGAGGTTATGTCGATGTGTTATTAAAAGGTAAACGTTGTATGTAGTGTAAATACAAATAAATAAATTATTAAATTACAGCATTACTGTTAATATGGATGCAATAATAAAAACTGGATTTGGGAAAGTAAATCAGCAAATAACTTTTCAACCAAGCACTGAATCAAAGGGAAAAGCTTTGGTAATGGCAAATTATGTTAAGAATGTGGAAGAATTAAGAAAAATGGACAAAGCTATGTAATACATAGCTAAACTTAAAGTTACATTAGCATTAAACTTGATTTTTGGGTTAAAGTGAACTCTTAAGTGAGTGTTATGAAACTAAAATTTTTAATTAAAAGTGAACTTTTATTTATTATTTATTTCAAACTGACTTTAAAATCGGGCGCAAGAATAATGCATAATTTAGGTTATGTTACTTACTTATGCTTTTTTATGATATAAATTAACTTTTCTCTTTGTAGTAATTTGTGCTTCGAAGTTGGAAACGAATAAAACTTAAATTGACAATTTGTTGTTGTATTTTTACAATTTATAACACAGCATTTACCAAATCCCATTTTCTTCAATAACAGAAGGTGTAAATAAACAAACGAATATGAAATATGACAATTTGACAACTGATAATATGACTTTATGAAATCTATGAAATGTGCAGTAAAAAATGCAAGATTTCTCCTGTACTCGCGCACGATCGTTTCTCGTATCACATCCAAGTACTTGCACGTCGCCAATAGAAAATTTGAAGAAAACTTTAGCAGTGTTCAGTTTGGGTTTAAAAGCGTACTGGGAATGCGAGGGGCTCTATTTTCCATAGAAGTATTGATACAAAGAGATCGAGACGTAAATTGCGAAGTCTACGCATGCTTTATAGACTTTGAAACAGCATTTGACAATATGCAACATCAAAAATTATTTCAGATACTGAATGAATCTGGTATTGATGACAAAGATTTACGCCTAATTAAAAATTTATACTTACAGCAAGGGGTAACTGTACGAGTAGACAACAAAACCTAACAAGAATTTACGATAAAACGGGGAGTACGACAAGGCTGCATTTTGTTACCGACGTTTTTTAATACTTACTCAGAAATGCTATTTAGGGAAGCTATTTATGGTTTAAGGGAAGGTAAAAAAATCAATGTTAAAATCATAAACAATTTAACATGTGCGGACAATACGGTTTTGATTGCTGATGATGGGGAGGATCTGTAAACATTAATAAACCCTGTAGTGGAAGCCTGTGACAGATACGGCATGAAATGAAACTGTAAGAAGACCAAAATTCTTGTGGTAAGTAAAAACGACGTAATACAGCACCAATTCACAGCTAATCATGAACCCTTGAAAATAGTTGACAAAATTACATATCTTGAATGCAGCCTAAATAAGGAATGGGACCACTCACATGAAATAAGATGTATAGAAAAGGCGAGAGCTGTCTTCAATCGACAGGGTTGTGTTCTGTCACCCCTCCTTTTTAACCTTTACTCTGAAACGGTTTTCGATATAGCCTTAAGTGACACTGAAGATGGAATCAAAATCAACAGACAGACTATTAGTAATCTTCGCTATGCTGATGATACAGTCATAATAGCTGATAGTCGAGAAGCGCTACAACCACTAATAGATAGAATAAACACTGAAGAAGAACGAGTGGGCTTGAAGATTTATATAGACAAGACGAAGGTAATCGTGGTTAGTAGAACGCAAAATATGCAACTGAATATACGAGTAAACAACAAGAACATCCAAAAGGTCCCCAAGTTTAGATATCTCTGTAGTTGGATAACTAAAGATCTAGATCCAGACATAGAGATACGTAGCAGGATTGAGCAAGCCAGAACAGCCTTTACTAATATAAGAACTCTGTATTTAATATATCGCTTTGTAAAATGTTACATTTACTTCATACTGCTATATGGTGTAGAAACCTGGACCATAAAGGCCAATGTGATGAACCGATTGGAGGCCTTTGAAATGTGGGTATTTAGAAGTATACTTAAAATTTCCTAGACAGATCACACAACAAAAGTCGAAGTATTAAATCGAATGGGCAGAGAACGAGAATTGCTGCCAATAATAAAAAGAAGAAAAACTGCTTATCTGGGGCATATATTTCAAAATTCCAAGTACCAGTTCTTAAAGCTTATTATGAAAGGGAAGATGAGAAGAGAAGAGAAGGAAAACGAGGCACCGGAAACAAGAAATACTCATGGCTTAAAAACATAAGGGATTGGACAAATCTCGATGCCCAGGCACTTTTTAGAGCCACACAAGATCGAGAGGAGTATTCCAGAATTGTCGCCAACATCCACTAATTGGATAGGGCACCATAAGAAGTCTTCAATCGCCTCAGGATGATTTTATGTAATATGCACCTGAACATCGATATAAGAACACGAGTCTTGAGATGCTATATATTTGCTACCCGTTTATATGAAGTCGAAGCCTGGACCTTGACGGAGGCAACATCCAAACGATTATAAGCGTTCGAAACGTGGTGCTACCGCAGCATGCTCAGAATTTCCTATGTCCATCATGTTACAACCAACACCGTGATCCAACGTATGAATAAAGATCTGGAAATTATGCGTATCGTGAAAATCAGATAGATGACATACTTAGGGCATGTGATGCGCAATGAGAAGTATCAACTAATTAAACTAATTTTACAAGGCAAGATAGAATGTAAAAGATTGTTGCAAGGGCGCAGAAAAATATCGTGGCTGAAGAACATCAGACAGTAGGTAGGAATGACTAACACACGTCTATTTAGAGCAGCTGCCAAGAAAATTGTATGGACCAACTTGATTTCCAACATCAACACAGGATAGGAACCAAAAAAAGAAGACGAAGACCGTTTGCAGTTTTATTTTGTAACTAGAATTTGCGAAAAATAATTTAGTATATACTCATTATTAAAATAAATGTTGGAATAAATAAATAGATAAAGGAAATCTAAAAAGATGTTTAAGACAGTTTATTTTTAGTTTATTTAATAAATAAAAAAATAAGGTATTACTTAGGTGGCCAATATTTAAATATGGAATTAACGGAAATTTTTACAACCATTTATATGTAGTTTTCCGCTATAAGAAAATAAAAATAAATATTAAAAATCAAGTCCATTTTTCAATTGTATCAATTTTCCGATGCTTTTTAAGACATTTCTAAACTAAATTCAAGACAAATTCAATATATTACATATGAGACTTAAACACACTTACTTTTAAGTTCCAATCCTTCCGGAGGACACGGTCCTTGGCTCAACATGCAAGCAGTATAATAGTTAACCAACCTCCTATTATTAAGTATCATCTCTACGTCTACATGGTCATATTTCGTTGTATAAAACTCAGTTTCTTCGGGTGCAGGGGCCGATACCACTAACCCACATAATCCTGCAATTACAACACAAAATAACGGTACCATTCTTTTCCGTATTGGCTGCTACGTCTTCGCCGATTTCGTATTTTAGCGGTGCCACTTGCAGTGCGACTGAACGAGTGGTTGTTGCGTTGGAGAATGTTTACAACTGAACCAACTGCTTTCTTGGTTAATTGTTGTTCCTTTGATGCATTAAAGAGCAAGGTTATTGAAGTGGAAGAAGTGGATGTTGGCCACAGCCGAGTTATATTTATGTTATTGATGAGTGGTTTTTCTACGCGCGGATAGTAGTCTGATGAGTAATATTTTCTAACAGTTATTAGTTTTCTTGTTACACTTAAGCATTATCGCATTTGGAAAAAATAATTTATATTTAGCTCCATCAATTCGCTGGGTTTTACTATCAATTTTTTTTAATATCATATAAAATTGAAATTTTTGTTAAATATTTCTCATGCGTTTCCGTATTTCTAAAAAAAGTCTACTGCAAAATATTGAAGCATATTCTAAAATTTATTTATTTTCTACCTTTGGTAGTCTTGTAACACTAAAAGAATCTATGAGTGTCCAGCTATTTGTTTTCTCTCTCACTCGTTTCCTTAATCTCTTTTATTTATATCGAGAAATGTCTTCCAACAGAATCATGAGATATACATCGTCCCCTATTTTATGTTCTATATCTTCCATTGGCCATTGTCTTTTTAGGTGTTCTGGTATTAAATGTGCCCCACTTATGACAGCCTATTTTTTTATATATCGAAAAATAGCGTGCCCCTCGTTTAAGTAAAATTGTTTAAGTAAACATCCCATTTATTTACAATCTGTAATTGTTTAATTAGATTACAAGAGACTTGCAATTGACTGTCCAGTGACATTAACCTATTAAATCATAATTTTAGTAACAAAATTATTTGTGACTCTAATATAATATTAATAATAAATTAAAAAAAATTTAATTTAAAAATTTAAAATCTTGTTGGAAGATCGCTTGGAGTAAGACGCTTGAGTCTTCTGTTTGCCTGGGGCCTCATAAGGTTCTTCGCTAGCCTGTTGGGGTGGTTTTGCAGTCGTCTGTCATATTTTTGGGAGTAACTGGTAATTTCTTCTTTGACAGTTTTCATCTGAAGATCGCGATTGATGAATCCATTTAGCATGTACCACGGTGCATTTGTGATAATGCGGAAGGTCTTCAATATAAATCTCTCCAGTATGTCGACATTGAATCTTGACGCAGATCCACACAGTTGGATCCCATAGCTAAATATTGGCTTTATCACTGACTTGTATAATAGGATTTTATTATACAAATTCAGTGGTATTTTTTCTATAAGCCTATTTTCTATTTTACTGAATTTCAGACCGAACTGTTTTCTTTTCGTGAATATGTGTTTCTTCCACGGTAATCTGCGGTCCAGGTGCATACCTAAGTATTTTACATCATCTTTTTGTTGTTCTTCTTCTTCTTGATGTGCCTATCCGTTATGAATGTTGGCGATCATCATAGCAATCTTTATCTTATCTGCAGCAGCGCGGAAAAGCTGCACAGACGTTGTATTGAACCAGATTCTGAGGTTCTTTAACCAAGATGTTCTTCTTCTTCCCGGACCTAGCTTTCCAAATATTTTTCCTTGCAGGATGGCTTTTGTTGTAGTATTTGGTTATTTAATGAGACGGTTGGGCATGTACCTTTTTGATTAGTGAACGTTATATTTACTGACCTGCTTTCGTTAACTTTAATTCGACATGTTTGTAATCAAATCTCTATTTTGTCAAAATTGGTCTGGAGCAGTTGTGAGGTGACATACGGATTTGAGTGGGGTACTCCAACTTTAATTGAATATAAGTTAGTGCACTGATCCTCTACTTTTACAAGGAAATGCCGGTCGGAAAGATAGGACTTGGGGATTAGAAAGTAGTTGAGAGATAGGACTTGTCTTATTTTATATAGCAGGCCAGTGTGCCAGACTTTATCAAAAGCCTAAAATATACCCAAAAAGGCTAGAGAACAGTATTTCTTTTCTTCTAAGGCTTTGTCTATGGAATTGCAGATTCAGTGAATTTGCATAAAAGTAGTATGCTGTTGTCTAAATCAAAACTAGTGGTTGGGTATTAGCTGCTGTTTGAGAGGATTGGCTGTATTCTGTCTGGTAGTAGTTTTTTAAAAACCTTTGACATCACTGAAAGTAGACTTATATAGCTCTCTAGGACTTAACTTCTTCTACAGGTTTGACTGGTTTGGGTAACCAGTAACCAATTCTTAGTATTGCGTTAAAAATCTGTGTGAAATATTGCACCTCTTTCTTGGGAAGTTATTTTAGAATTCTTGCAGTGATTAAGTCGAACCCTGGGGACTTCTTCGGATTCAGATCTGTTTGGATTTTGTTAAAAACTTGTTTGTCAGTGAATTATTTCAAGAGTGCTTTAAGTTGGTATGGAGATTCTAAATACGATTGTATATTATCTTCTGCATCGGAGTTGTTGTTTTGAGTATGTGATTGGAACACTTCCTCCAGGTATTTTGCAAAGACTGTGGTCTTTTCTTTGTTACTTTTGGCCCGTTGTCCATTACTGGCCCAAATAGGCAAGTAAGAAAGTTGTGGTCGATTAATTTTTCGTGTTACCTTCCATAGTGAGAATTCGGAGGCTTCCGTAGCAGATAGATTTAGTAAATATCGTTTTATGTCATTGTTTTTATTGTAATTTAATAATGTTTTTAATCTTGCTGTAGCTTGATTTAATCTATTTTTATCTTGAAGTGCTCAGGTTTTTGACCAGATTTTTCTTAGTCTTCGTTTTTCTGCGATTTTTTCATCGATTTTCTAATTGTTATTAATTTTCTTGTTACACTTAAGCATTGTCGAATTTGGAAAAAATAATTTATATTTAAATCCATCAATTCGCTGGGTTTTACTATCAATTTTTTGGAATATCATATATAATTGCAATTGTTGTTAAATATTTCTTATGCGTTTCCGTATTTGTAAAAAAAGTCTACTGTAAAATATTGAAGCACATAATCTAAAATTTAATTATTTTTTGCATCTGGTAGTCTTGTAACCCTTAATGAATCTATAACTGTAAAGCTATTAACTTGCTCTCTCATTTTTTTCTTAATTTTTTTACTTCTAACGAGAAATATCCTTTAACAGAAACTCGAGATAGACGCCATCCTCTATTTTATATTTCATGGCTTCGATTGGACCATTGTCTTGAATGGTTTAAATGATCGGTTTGAATGGTTTAAATGAAGGAAAATTATTTAAATGAAATTCTTCATCATTTAATGCAGAATTGATGATAAGGATTTCTTTGGTTCCTCAAAGAATGATATTCTACATATCATTCAGACATCAACACTACCGAACAGTACACTTTTATCTATTTGATCATCTTGGTTTTTTTGTAATTACTCATTTTATAGTCCATAGTTGAAATTTTTGTTTTGTAAGTAATCGTTTTAATTTTTCTATATAAATTCTTTAGAAATATGTTTTCTAATTTTGATACTTGATTAATTTATTTGATCGATTTCCTCGTCCTTTTCTGCATCTTACCCACTATACGTTTTTTTTTTGATTTGTCCTACAATTTTTTAAGCAGTGTTTGTTATGATCAATTTCAACTGTCTTCATTTATCTTCTTTGATATATTCTTTCCTGAAAATGAACTTAATAAGTTAATCAATGTTGCCTTAAACTATTTCAACGACTCTACAAATTCCTAAAATTTACTAAATCACATTACTACTTAAAAAGTTTAAACAGACAATAGTTACAACTACAATAGCAGAATTGAGTTCTCCATTCAACAATACATAGTAGTTTCGACCATGTTCTACCATCCATCAATTAATAGAGTACCGGCATGTAAGTAATATTTATTTATTTGCTCATTTATTAATTTATTGCAATCTAATAGACTATTTCATAACAATTTGTGGGCCTTATCTTGTCTGTTCAAAGTTTTTAAAACTGTTATACCTTTTTATACAACTTACTCTGTTTGAAATAAAACCACAGCCATGTAATATTGGCATAATTATTGTAATTTCCAACATCTACTTTGTTTATCTTTATTAAACAACACCCTAATATGGGTTTTTATCATTTCAGCATTTATTTAACTTTGTATCGAGACCTGAAGATGCTTTGCATCTTGTAGAAAGCGAAACCGGTCGTCTGATAGTTAAATTAAATTGATTGTGAGTAAGTCTTATTTATTATTTCTTTACCTATTTAACATTACATCATTTATAGTTTCAGATCAAAAGGCATCTTATTCGACTACTGTACGTCGAGGTATAAAATGGTACAGGAAAGTTGTAGTGGAACTTATAACAAATACTGCAATAGTAAATGCTCATACCGCCTATCAATCCTTGACTGGAAAAACTATCAGCATCACTAATTTCAGAAAAGCAATTGTCAATAAGATTTTTGAAAAAAGGCATGTATAATTAAGGATTCCAGATCCAGCCGAAACCGCTAAATGTCACAACTTAGTTGACACCAAATCTAGAGGAAGATGTACAAGGTGTTATAAAATGAACAGCGAGAAAAATGGCCGAACTTACCTTATCACAAACAGACTAGTCGTGTGAAATTGCACTGCAAAGAATGTAAGCATAAATTCTTATGTATGAAGTGTTTTTTCGATACCCACAATTGTACTATGCGCAAGTGATAAGCGTGACCAATTACGGTACACATAGTTTATGATAACAATATTACTTTTCTATATCCAGAAACTGTGTATACCATTTTTCGACACAGCTATCAAACATTTATTTTTTGCAATAAAAAACTCATTTCATATTTATGTTATATATATACTACATGCAAATAAAGTATTCTTAAAAAAAAGTTGTTAGTCTCTGGTAGGCATTAAAATCAAAACCCCTAGTAGTCAAAGTGTTAAAAAAAATTTTAATGTAAATAATACTAGACAATTATCCCCACTGGTCTATGTATATAATGTTAAATATGTAGAAATGTCAGAAAAAAGTGGATATTTTTAAACTAGTTAGAAATATATTTTGACCACTATGTATTAATAATCAACAGAGAAAACAATAATTCACATTCACAAAAATACTGATAATTACCTGTATCATCTGATATTTTCAAATAAAACTTTAGTTCTCATTGATCAGAGTGACGTTTTACAATTTGTTTTTACCTGGTGTTATAAATTTAGGTTTGTCGTTTATTATCTTTTAATCCAAGTAATATATTATTTTTGGCATTTTCCAAAGACCTTCATTTATTTTGGGCTTTACTACTTATTGAATCTGCCACGGAATTGGCCAAGCACGATTTTTTTGTTTGAAGGTGTCCAAATTTTATAGATTTTTTGGCATATTGAATAATTTATAGTAAATTAGTTATTGTGTTAGGTTTCAAGATACTTTACTACAGCTTATTTAATCTATATTATTCTAAGAATAAGAAACAATATATTCTTCGTATACCCTGCATTAAAATCAAAAACTTTAAAAATATAACACAAAAAAAAAACAGAAAATATGACTTTGTTGTAAAATAATGGAAAAAATAAACAAAAAACATACTTAGTGTTGATATAAAAAACTCATTGTTTTTATAATAGCTTTTTGAATTTCTCGCTGTTTATGGAATTAATATGAGATAGCAAATTTAAGAAATTTTAAGTTATAGATGCCTCCAGATTTCTATAGTGTCGACCATAAAGTAACATCAACGCAATGATTTTTATGGATGCCTCATATGGATGGACTAAATTAAGGATGCCTCGGTCAAATTTTGATTAAAAAATTTGCCATTTCTGGCTTTAAAGAACATTCCATAAGTAAGGTTACTGTTCGTTTTATACAATCCTGTGTAATGCTTTACATTAAATAAATTTGTAACTGATACTTTTGACATCGATGGGCAGCTCACTTCTAAATATATGTGGCCTTCAGATGTGGTTAGGTCCTCCAGAACATGTGGTTAGGTCCTTCTGAGCATGTGGGTAGGCCCAGCTGACAGTGACAGCTGCAATTATTTCATTTTATTTATTAAATATATTATATAAAATTCCAGAAATATCCTATAAAATTTTGAATAAACCCAATAAACTAGAATAATAAACATTTTGTATTAGAGAAACATCAAAGGGGTTAACTTCCTTGCCAATTACTTTACCAAAATTACAATTAAACAAATAGCAGATGGCAAGGATAAAATGAAATAGAAGTACTATTAAACTTAGTTAAATTTTGTTAGATTCCTACATACATAAAATTGAAAACGTGGCTTTAAAAAAGTAAGGTTATGAATACTGAAAGAGCTGTCAGAATTACAGAATATAGATAACAATGAAAGTACTCACCCCAGAAATTTCTGCAGATCATAAAATAAAACTTATGGCACAGATGCCATAGGACGTGTGCCTATGATGAAATCAGCTCGTCTGTCAACATGGAACAGAATATTTAGTCTACCATACAGAAAGAGAGAGGGCACCAAGTACTTTTTTACCGAAAAAATAGTAAAAAAGAAACTGATGGTAAAGGAATTAATAAATTTATGAAGAAATTAAAATAAAATAATTATTTAAATAGAACACTTCTATTTATAAAAACGAATACTGTTACGATTCCATTAATTAAGAATTTCTAGAACCGTTCATAGGCGTCCGTTTTGGGTACCTCAACGGTTATTTTAACGCATAACTTTTTTGTCTTTAACTATAAGCATTTGCGATTTTTTCGTTTTTTCACAATAAAAAAGTTAAATTAAGAGGTAAATTAATTAACATTATAAATTACCTTTTGTTTCAATAAATGAAGTACACAATTCGTAAAAGAATTTTAGAAAATGAAGCAAAAAATCAATTTTAAACAAAAGTTTATGTTTAACAAAAGGTTTTATAAACAAAGTATATAATACAATGGAACGAATCTACGAGTAACACAAAAGAACATGATAAATGATAGATAGTAACAGAAGATACTCAATGTGACGATAAGTAGTCTATGCATAAATTTTCCGTTTTGCTTATAGAACGCGAAATTCTTGAAAAACTCCAAAGTTATTTCTAAATTCGTTGCAAGAATTTTGTATCCTTAGCCAGAGTGGGGTACGATTTTGTATCGGAATAGAATAAACGAATGTTTTTATATATACACAAATACAATAATCGCATCAATTCAAATTCGGCGACTTTACTGGCGAAGCATCTGGACCACCTTTTCAAATCCAGTGGTCTTCGTAAAAATTATTAAGAAAGTCTCGTACATTTTTGCTAAAGTTATTTGTCTGCACAAACATTAAAAATTACATTTTTTTGTGAATGTAACTTCGTCGCAAAACAAAATGTGTCTGAAAAATCTTTATTTTGATTTTTCTGTTTTTGTAATCATTTAGCGTACTTCTTTACGATCAAAAAAAGCAGTGGTCGTAGGACTTGTTGCATACTTAGTTTTATATACTTCGTTTTGTTGGTGTTTATTATTACCCACTTTTGTTCCTGATTGTTTTAATGCCACATACGCCTATCGTACAGCGTTTTCTATTTTCCCAACAATATTGATATCATTAGCATAGGCCAGGATTTGCACTGATTATTATATATTGAACCAGTAGTTGTTATTGGTGATATTCATATTACTTTTTCCAGAGCTAAATTAAACAGTGTAGAGGAGAGAGTGTCTACCTGCACAGCCCGTTATTTGTTTTAAAAGGTTCAGAGAGTTCGCTCTAAATTCCTACTCTCGATTTAACTTTTTTTTAGAGTTAGATTTGTTAAATGTACCAAGTGATTTGGTATTATTAGCTCTTTCACACTTTGAACACTTCTCTTCAATTTACACAGTCGTAGACTGTCGTAGGCTCTATAAATATGTGATGAGTATATACGATTTCCGAAGTGGAAAGTTGGTTTTTTTCCAAAATTTGTTTCAGGGTTGAAATCTGATGAATTGTCGATTTAACCTCTGAAAGCAGCCTGATATTTTCTTACTATCCGTTCTGCATATGGTACTATACGGTGACATAGTACTGTGGAAAATATTTTATACGCTGCATTTAGATGCTTAATTCCTGTGTGGTTAGAACATTTAAAGATATCTTCTTTTTTGTATATGGTGCAAACTATTTCAATATTCCAATTATTGGGGAGGGATTTCTGTGTCCATATTTCTTTTATAAGCTGCTGTATTGACATTATAGTATCATGGCCACCTTCTTTAAATAGTTTAGATGGGAGATTTTCTATTCTGGATGATTTGTTTCTGGCTAGTGGTTTTGTAACTGCATCTTAACCTTCAAGAATCGTTGGTGGTTCCTTTTTCCTCTCGTCTGTTCCCCTTACCCTATCTCTTTTGTTTTTCAGGTTTTCTTTATCTTCCTCTATATTTATTACTTTATCGATCCTGTAATGGGGATATTACTGTTTTCAAAGCTAAGTTATACGCTTTAATTGATTTCGCCTTTAAAAAATATGAAAATATAATGATACTTGGTGACATTAACATAAATATGGAGGTAAACACAGGGCATGTTTGTGAAATACGAAATTTCTTAACCATGTACGGTTTAAAACATTTCATAAAAGCGCCCACAAGAGTGTCACTTACTTCAAGCTCTTGCCTTGATAATATATTTACTAATATTAATGAACAAAATTTAAATACAGGTGTCTACGATCCTGTAATATCTGATCATTTGGGTATATTTGCTATTGTGAGTGGTTTAAAAAATGTGTCTACAATTATAGAAAAGACTAAAAAAAGATTAATTAATGAAAAAAATATTAAGAATTTTTTGGAAAAAATTAACTCCAAAGATTGGACTGTGTTTGACGATATCCAATGTAATTCAAACAACATGACAGAGTTGTTTATGAAATATATGTGTGAAGAATACAACATTTGTTTTCCTTTAAAAAACATGAATAGCAGAAAAAGTGCTATTCATTGGTTTAATCAGAAACTTCGAGATTTAAGAAAACAACTCTACGATTGTAAAGCAACATATAGAAAAACACATACTATTGACAATTGGATTAAATATTGTCAAATACGAAAAAAATATAAGCAAGCAATAAAAGCTGAAAAACGTACTGCTTATGCTAACATAATTAACAAATCCACCAACAAAAGTAAGACAATATGGAGTATTGTTAAAAAAGAAACCTATAAGGAACATACTACGTCTAATCTGAACTTAACACCAGAAGAAATTAACCAATACTTTACGAATATAGCAGATATTATATCGAAATCAATAGGAGACTCTGAGCATGACATAAACTACTATCTTAGCAGGCTACCTAGAAGGTCAAGTTCGTTCTTTATGTCTCCAATAGTAGCATCTGATGTGAAAGAATGCATATACAAATTAAAAAATTCCTCATGTGTTGACTACTATGGTTTTAACAGTAAAATTATTAAGGAATCGCTTGATACAATTGTTGAACCACTCACAATAATATTTAACAAATGCATTAACGAGGGTTACTGGCCTGATGTATTCAAAATATCAAAAGTAATTCCACTTCATAAAAAAGGAAATAAAAATGCTCCTGACAATTACAGACCTATTACCATAGTACCAACTATAAGTAAAATTTTTGAAATCTTAATTAAAGATCGTATATCAAATTATTTGGATAACAAATCAATTATATCTAGCTCTCAATTTGGTTTTAGAAAAAAATACTCAACAACTAAAGCTTTATTAGAAGTAATAGAACATATTGTTCACGGTTTTGATGCAGGTGAACCTACTAATGGCTTAATGTGTGACCTTACAAAAGCTTTTGATTGTGTAGATATTCAAACACTATTGATAAAATTGGAGTACTATGGAATAAGGGGCACCATACATGACCTTTTAAAATCCTATCTTACAGGAAGAACACAGATTGTTGCATTTAATAATCAAGAATCTGATCCTTTACCAGTTTCAACCGGAGTACCACAAGGATCAGTTTTGGGTCCTCTACTATTCTTGATATATATAAATGATTTACCAAGTGCATTGGATAACACCAACTGTGTTCTTTTTGCAGATGACACAACCTTATTATGTAGAGGTAAAACTGATTACAGTCAGGATATATTAGAAAAATCTAAATCCTGGTTTAACTGTAACAAACTTACGTTAAACGAGCAGAAAACCCAGAAAATCGTATTTAGTTCTGATAGATGGGTTACACCATCTGAACCAGTAAAGTTACTAGGTGTTACTATGGATACAAGGTTGAACTGGTCGCACCATATTGAAGGATTGAGTAGGGGGCTCGCCTCACAGATTTTTGCTATGCGCAGATTGGCTACTTCTGTGAGTCGAGATATTCTTAGGTCAGTTTATTTTGGAATGGTTTATAGTATCCTGACATATTGCATACTTCTTTGGGGAAACTCGTCCTATGCATATAAAGTTTTCACTTTTCAAAAAGCAGCAATCCGAATTATTGACTCGGCAGAATATCGCGCCAGCTGTAAACCCTTATTTAAGAAGTATGGCATTCTTCCTTTACCTTCAATATATATATTTGAAACTTTGTTAACTATTCATAATAATATAAAAGATGTAAAATCACATGCTAATCAACATCATTACAATACAAGAAATAAAAGTCATATCATTATACCATATTCCAGATTGTGTGTTACACAACTTAATACAATAGATTATAATCTGTATAATTGTTTTTTAAACTTAAACAAAAATATTGATATTAAGGCAATGAATTCTAAACAATTTTATAAACTAGCAAAACACTTCCTGCTGGAACACTGTTTCTATAGTATACAGGAATTTGTTTGTTTGAGCTCCTAGTGTGGTAGTTTTTAATGAAAACTGTATTACGCCTTACTGAAATGTTTCTTTCTTATTTGTTATAATTTTATATATCTAATTTTCACTGTATATGTTTTATTATATGTTCTTGTATTATTCCTTAGTTCTTAGTATACAAAAGTAAATTATTTTTATTGTGACATGACATGTAGTGTTTACTATGTAAAAATTGTCAATAAACCTATCTATCTATTAAGTGCCTGGTTAAAGTATTTCACCCATCTATTTAATACATCTTTCCTTGTTGTTTGTAGGTCGCCATTCTGACTTCTGCATTGTCTTGTGGTTGTTTAAATTCTTTTTTGCTGATGTTAATTTTCTTATAGAATGCTCTAAACTCTTTCTTTTTTTTGAGGTTTTCTATTTTAAATTCCTTATTGCAGGTGATTTCGTTGGTTTCTTTTGTGTATCCATTTTTCTTCTTTTATCTTTGTCCGGTAATTCTCTACAGTATTTCTAGTTCGTTGGATAAGACGTCTGAAAATTGTTAACTAATATACTGTAAGGGTTTACCGTACGATCCTAGAGTGTTGTCTATATTGTATTGTATATATATATATATATATATATATATATATATATATATATATAAAATCAGCAGAGTGCTACGTAAAAACAACATAGAAATGATTTTTAACACCGACAAAAAAAATCGCAACCATATTACCATCAGCAAAAACAAAAGTAGCATTGGAAAATCAAGGTGTATACAGAATCCCGTGTGAGGACTGCGATAAATCGTACATCGGACAGACAAATCGAAGGATACAAGTTAGAAAGAAAACAGAAAACTTCATCTCTAGCACAACATGCCATCAACACAGGACACAAATAAAACCACAGCCATGTAATATTGGCATAATTATTGTAATTTCCAACATCTACTTTGTTTATCTTTATTAAACAACACCCTAATATGGGTTTTTATCATTTCAGCATTTATTTAACTTTGTATCGAGACCTGAAGATACTTTGCATATTGTAGAAAGCGAAACCGGTCGTCTGATAGTTAAATTAAATTGATTGTGAGGAAGTCTTATTAATTATTTCTTTACCTATTTGAAATGGACTCACACAAGCAACACATTCATGATGTAATGTTAGTATACTTTGTAGTATAGTAGATAGTTTTTGGACAACTCCGGTTTTTGTTGTAACATTTATCATTTCAGGAACTGCTTCAGATATCAGAAACACGACTATCCGTTTATCTCTCTATTTTTCGACTGCAACATGGGTATTACTGTCTCGTGCAATCATATTTCCTTTTGCAAGTTTTGCTGTGGTAACTGGTTTAGGATTAAATTTTCTATTCTTTCTTAGAGTTCCTATCAGTTGAGTTTTTCTATTTAAAAGTTCATGTCCTAGACTAACACTAGTATAAAAAATTATCCGTACACAATATACGTCCACAATCTAAGAGTTCATGACATCACCGCAAACCAGTATAAGATCAGAAGCAATATCAAATTAAAAGCATTCTACAACGACGCCGATATTATCCATGAAATTAAATCACAGCGACTAAGATGGGCAGGCTACGTGCATAGACTGCATAACGAAAGACTTGTGAAACTGGTATGGGAGGAGATTTGCACAGGCAAAAGACCACTTGAACGTCCTAGAATGCGATGGAGAGATATCATCCATGCAGATTTCCGGAAAATGAACATTCCATTTGACCCTAGGTTGATGGAAGACCGAATAAATTGGAAAAAGGTTGTACAGTCAGCCAAGACCCACCCAGGGTTGTAGAGCTACGTGATGATGATGATGATGATGATGAATCTAAGAGTTGCTCCAAGTTCAAGAACTACACGACTGGCAACTGGATGTTCAGTATCAGTGCATTATTTAGCAGAATCAATTTTCAAGTTATCAGTATAATCTTTTTCGCCTATAAGTGTAGGTCTTCTATCTAATCCCATATATATCAACATCGCAATAAATATTAGAATTTCTGACTCATCGGTATTTTTCCAGTAAACTAGCAAAGAAGTGTTCTTTGTTATCTTATTTACTAAGCCAGATATTATTTGCTCTTCTGCTTAACGGTTTGTTTCATGATCAATGAAAGGTATAACGTCTGCTATGAAAGTTAGATAAAAGCCAATAGGTTCATCACCACCACTATCTTTAAAAAACGGCATGGAAAATCCATTGTTCTCGTTAAATTGAAAATATTGTAAATTTCCTAAAAGATACAGCTATTATAGTTCTTTCACTCTATCTTTTTCCACGCGAAGTCATGAAATTATACATGAATTACTTTTTAGTTACTTGTTCAATGTACAATTTAGCTTTATCAAATAAATACAATCTCAGTTATAAATTCCAATATACACAACAAATGCGCTAATATAACTGACCAAAATTTATAGTAAACAAGCAATGAAAGACATAAACAAGAAGTATAAAAAGTAATTCGTGAATAATTTCATGTATGGGAAAAGATAAAATGAAAAAATTATCCTAGGTATCCTTTTTACTTACAGAAACTAGTATCGCAAAATTAACTCGCCTCTTTATAGAAATCACAAGAAGTTAAAAAAGGATAAACAATACGGCATATGTCTTTTGATACCTTGTTGTATGAATTTTGACGTTTATCATTTCCAATGACAGTGACATTAGCGCATTTGTTATGTATATGTATTGGAATTTATAACTTATATTATGTTTATTTAACCCCCCTCTGTGGCTCAGTGGTAAGAGCGCCTGCCTTTAAATCTAAAGGTCGTGAGTTCGAATCCCACCTGGGTGGAAATTTTCGTTTATTAAAAAAATTAATATTTGAAAATAATTTCTATCCTTGTGTGATCGGTACACACCGGAGGGACCGCAGACGTTCGGATACAATTAGCGTCTCTTAGCAAAGACAATGACGTCGACTTTGCTAAGTATCAAGACAATTACTCTACACACACACACACACACACACTACACCTCAAATTGTAAGATTGGCGAATGGACTTAGTGTCCGCAGTCATTTAAACACAAACAAACAACAATTATGTTTATTTTATAAAGTTATATTGTGTTAAATACATTATAAAATAGTAAAATATAAATGTACAACTCTATAAAATGCGTCACCGGGATAATAGCCATTTCCAAATTTGATAGTACATACAGTTGAGTCCGGGAATCTTTACCCGTGCGTCATCATTTAAAGCATACGAAATAAGTCGATGATAAGTCGAAAATTGAAATTTACTAAACGCAACAGCAATTCACTTACTGTCACTTGAAAGAATGATTAAAAGACATAAAAACCAAACATGGGAATTAAAATGCGAGGAAGTGGAATGATGTCTAGGTAAAATTATGTCTTCCAGATCCATAAAAAATACGAATTACACTTTAACCCAACTAAATAAAAAAAGGATGGTTATGTAGACTATAGCAAGTACTGGTACGTTCATCTACTAATATTACATTTGTGAAAACAAAACAACGATTCTACAACGATCTGTGATTAAAAATAAAAATTAAAAACCAGTTTTTCGAAAAAAAGGCAAGGCTGCAGTTTATCTCCAACACTCTTTAAAATCGACAAATTCACGATAAGTGAAGCACTAAAAAAAGGAGGGAAGATCATGTTCTGGAATTTGTATACTATTAAACGACGAAATAACCCTCTGTGTATTTCGCGGATAATGAAGTAGTCATCGACAGGACCAGAAAGATTTGCAATTCATGATTATTACAGAAGAGCGATTATTACAGAAATACAAGCGATGGGGACTATAACTCAACAAAATCGAAATATATATGCTTAAAAACTAACTCTAAACAAAAAAAGATACAGGTATATAACAGCATTTATAAATAAAACATAAATTACAACAAAAATATTGTACTTTATGGATGTGAAACTTGCAATTGACTAAGTAAACGAAACAAAAACTCCAAATTTATTTTTAGCGCAGATCAGCAGGTTTATTCAGAAAATAGAAATAAAAAGACAAATCAAAGGCACAAGAACCAACATCGCAGAAGAAACACAGCAAAATAGCTTGGTTGGTACGTGCATGTACAGAAAATGACTGTCCATTGGCTATCGAAGGTAATATTGGATTGGTAACCACCTAAGCGAAAAGAACGAGGAAGACCGAAAACAACATGTATCATGGAGTTCAAAAGGCAATTTCATATACAGATCTATGATCAAAAGGCTGGAACGATAGACGTGAGTGAAGGCGGAACCAGAAGGTGCAAGACGCTATAAAGCACAGACCACTAATAACTAGACGTTTCACGTAGGTAGCTCAAGGTCAAACCAAACTTAATGTCATTTGTAGTACCGATACAAATCTTCAGATGCCACTTTACTCTGTCTTTACCTTTACAGTTTAGGTTTAGAACACAACTAAGAATTATAATTGTCAATCGCCAATTGTCACATTAGCGTCTATATTTTGATTTTGTTAAATTGTAAATTACAAATCCCCTACCTCAGTGATCTGTGTTTTAAATGTTCCTGACGGTGTTTAAACAGTATTTTGCAGATTAATAATAATTAGTTAAATATGGTTCTCCACAATAAATGTTGTATCCTACAATGTACCAATTCGTCATTAATTAGACATGCCTTTCCAAATTCTGATAAAGACATTACACGATTTACGAAGTGGCTTAGTGTTATAAATAATCCTAATTTAGATATGATGAATGCTAGTACAGTTTTTAAAACAAAACGAGTCTGCCACAGACACTTTGAAGATAAGTTTGTTTCTACATGGAGTCATAAATTGTATAAAAAATGCAATTCCTAGCTTACATTTGTATGGTGAGTCCAATAAATATTTGATATTAGAGAACAAAAACTGATTGATGATCGATTTTAGATTCTTCTTCTAATGTACATCCCAGAAGTATTTCAATATTGTGAGTGCGGAAGCAAATGTAACAGAAAGTGAGTAACCCTAATATGTAATTAACAAATATTATTTTACCTGAAGTGAATCATGGTATAAATTATTAAATTAACTTCTTCTTTCCTTGAGTTCCGTAAAAGAACAAAGTCCTATCTATCTGAAAGATCATATTATTCAGTAAAAGAGTTTTTGAATAGTGTTATGTACAAGTAACTAAACTATTTGTATAAATATATATTTCAGTATCACATGCAGAAACTTAAATGTATTAGTTCGTAAGGATTTATTATGCACTTTATTTTAATTTTGGAATACATTGTGTATTTTATTATCTTTTATTTTGTGATATTGACAATTTATGTAATTTCAGTAAATTTTAAATTTCTATTTTTCTGACTTTTTGTAAGCTTTGTCCATAAAATTGTACAATTTTCAGTGGTAATACTTAGCATATTTTTATTTTATTCTAAATTACAAAGTTGTTTTACAAGTGTTAAATACATAAATAAATTACATTTTGTTTTATTTTTTCCTAAATGGTATTGTGTATATTTGAATTTAAAAATGCATCTTTTGCATCTTAAAAATGCGTTAAATGAGTTTTTTTTTCAAATATACCAAATTATATTTAAATATTTTAAGCTTTATTTAAATTTTCCCACCAAAATTAAAATTTGAAATTCCCGCGTAATTTCCCGCTTGAATTAGTTCCGATACAAATCTTATGGAGCGCTGAATTTCATATCCAACTAAAGCATTGTCGTGGAACATCTAGGAGGTAGGTGATCTGTGCTATAAAGCGGACATTACTATATTAGAACATGTAAAGACAATAGCACGATAAGCCTAATGAGTCGCTCCGTTAAGATCTTTATGCAGAATATTCACAGTAGAATTCATAATAAATACGACGAGTATCTCATTCGATCCCAGTATGGTTTTTAAAAGGCAAAGAACACTAAAGAAGTAATAAGGGAGTTGTCACTGTTGACGTAACGATATTTATAAAAAACTTAGGGTTTCTTTTTTGATTTCCGAAAGGTAATCGACCGTATAAAGATAAAATGATTAAAATCCTATAATAGTTCGGGCTAGATAGACAGGACATAATTAATATCCACAATATATACTGGAATCATAATGGTTGTGTTCATCCTGCAAAGGAAAACCACCAACTCATCATCATTCTAGCTTTACAGCCCTACGTGGGTCCTAGCCTCCTTAAGAATTTTTCTCCAGTCGTCCCTAATAATCGGCTTTCCCCGTCAAGCAAGTATTCCCATATTTTTATGTGTTTATCGATGTTATTAAGAAACCTTGATCTGGATCTTTCCCTTCTTCTTTAACGAATGGACGTTTTTATATCTGGTAATTTTTTCCATCCTTATTACATGTCCTATCCACCTCAGGCGTCACATCTTAAAATGATTCATGATATCTGGTTCCTGGTATATTCGATAAAGTTCGAAGTTGTATCATCTTCTCCACATTCCATTGTCAATCATCGCGCTATAGACTCGCTTTAGTACTCTTCTTTAGAAACATGTTTTCATTACTTTTTGTTAGAGGTTGTCAACGTCTCTGATCCATGAGTTAGCACAGGGCGTTTTATTATCTTGTAGAGGAGATTGAGAATAAGCATCTGTTGGTCTTGCAAATTCTACGGTTTATCTATGTGGTAGTAATATTTTCAATGTTAACGAGCGCTTCCAGATATATAAATTCGTTTACTGCTCCGACGATATCGTTTTCAATAACTAGTGGTCGAAAAATTTGTGGTTACGTGCTTATTTTCTTATACTTAGTTTTGTTGGTGTTTATTATTAAGCCCTTTTTGTAGCTAATTCTTTAAATGTTACATAAGTCTCTCGTATAGCGCTTTCCGTTCTGCCAACAATATTATACACCAACTATGTCAGCATAAAAACGAGAAGTACGTCAGGAATGGCTTCTGTCTCTGCTTCTCTTTAACGTGTATGCGAAACATACTATTTAAGAAATTTATGGAGGAACACCCAGAGGGTGCCAAAATCAATAGAATTGTGATCAATAATCCAAGAAATGCAGACGACACTGTGGTACTATCTGATTCGAAAGAAGACTTACAAACACTAATAGTACTGAAGTACTGTCGGAATTCAGTACTAGAATGGGACTTTAAAATAACTCCTCAAAACACTAAACTCTATTGTTTGACTGTGGAAGAAGAAAAAGAAGAAAAAGAAGAAAAAGAAGAAGAAGACGCAGAGGAAGAAGAAGACGAAGAGGAAGAAGAATAAGAAGAAAAAAAGAAGAAGTTAAAGAAGAGTATTGGACCGGAAGGAATATTTTTATCTTATGCTCCAATTCTTCGTGCCAGACCTTGTCGAAGGCCTGTGTTACATACAAAAATATTTCTGAGCAAATCTTTTTTCTTCAAGTTATCTTTCGATCAAGTCCGTGATCCGGTCTTGATCAATTGTAGAGTGCTGATTTTGGAATCCGAATTTATGGTCGATGATGAGTTGTCTTTCTTCGATAATAGCTTTTAGCTTCTTGAGCAAGAGCTTTTCAAACAATTTGGACATAATGGGTAGTAAGTGTATTAGCCGATATTATGTCATTTCATGTGACGGTTTGCTTGGTTTTGGGATCATGATGATGTCAGTTACCTTCCATAGTTGTGGAAGATATTTAAACAAATCGATGAGTTAATTAGATATGTAAGTTTAACCAGGGTCTTTCTGGGTAGTTCCTTAAGGATCTGCCTAGTTATATAGATACTGTATCAGCAGGGGACCTTTTTGGCATTAACGTTCATGTCTATTGCATTTTTAACATCTTTTGGCGTGGTTAAAAGAATAACATCATCTTATTGAACGAACGAATTCTGGAAGAGATTTATCTCTATCTACTATATATGGTTCGAAAACACTTTTGAGATAGTTTGCAAAAACTAATACTTTTTGTTCGTTGTTTTTCGCCCAACCTCCTTGTTGACTGCTTATAGGAAGCGTTTGCATAATTGGTCTCTTTAAATTCTTAATGATTGTGCTGAAATTCTTAATGTTCTGAACTTGTGCTACTCTGTATAAAAGCAGATGTGTAAATTAACATATTTTTTGCAATCCTTTATGAGAACTCTTTAAACGCCTTGTGTTATTTATTGAGTAATTCTTTTATGAAGGTGACAGTTTTATGACAATGAATAGGTGTAGATGTAAAAATTGTGTGGGTGTGCAATTATTTTCACAACTTGTAGTTATCAAATTACTTTGATAAAGTTCTATTGGCAATGAGTTAATTATTGGAATAGTCAAGTAAATAAAATGTTAAAATACAAACAATTAAGGATAATTTAAACACACTAAAACAGAAAACACTTAGAAGGGACGAAACAAACATTGAATTTAAAAGGGGGAAGGACTTTAATGCACTACATCATAGTCTTGGGCACAATGAGTTTTTTTTTAATGTTGTATCTATTATTATAGATTGTATAGATAGTATTGTGAGTAAGTCTTATTTATTATTTCTTTACCTATCTGATTATTTTGTTTATATCTGTATTATTTGTATGTGCTATAAGCGTTTGTTTGTGTGTGGGTGTTCGTGTATTGGGTTTGTGCATTGTGTGTTGTATATGTGTTGTGTATGAAAACAGACGATGTGTCTCAGACTTTCTTAATACGCTTTTGTTGGTATATTATTTGTGACTTCTGCTTTAGTATTGGCAATTATAGTTTGCTACATTTTGCTGATAAGTTTGCAACACATTTTTCTTCGTTTAGTGGGACGCCTCTTAAATTTTTTCTATGTTCACTTACGCATGTTTCATTTATGGTTACTGATGTATCTTTCCATTGAAATCTGTGTTCATTGTCCCAGGCATGTTTGCATAGCTGTGATTTATCAGAGTCTGTTTGGGAAAGTATGTGCGAATTCATTTCATAATTTTACAATTAATATTTTTTCTATTGCGGTACTGTAATGTGATCTAATTTGGGGCTGTATTTTAAAGACCTTTTTGAAATATATTGTTTCCCGTTGTCTCGTAAAACTTAAACTGGATATCTCATTTATGATGTTGTGAATACGGAGAATTTGGCTTCTCTTTTGTATGGTTCAAAAATATACATACAAGTGTCGTGTTACCGTCACAATTGCTAAAATTATCGGAAAGGTCGCAATACAATGGAATGATTTGTTGGTACACCCTCTGGGACCACCGCTTAGAGGGTTTCATTCTTAGCTCTGACCATATCAACGCATTGGCACTGGCACTTCTTCGTCAGACAACGATCGATCGACACGCATCTAGTTCCGGACGGTTCTCGTGCGGAGCCTCGGGCGACGCTAGCGTCGGTACCACCGACCAACTCTTCAGCCTGGTACGAACTCATCAGTAGAACCAAAGGGTAAGCCTTATAATTCTTTGTACAAAACAATAAATAATGAGTAAACCAGTTGATTTCATTACTTATTCACAATTTATAGTTGCTATTTTCACCAATTTTATGTACCAACCAATATTGCATTTTTCGTTATAATTATTTATCTGATATAATTTAACCAGCGACCTCTCAAGTTTAATCCTAAACAGAGTCACTGTTTTTATTTTATGTTTCATGCTTGTTTACCCTGACAACTAGTGGTCTTATGGTTTCTCCCATATAGAAATTGTTGCATTTACTATTATATAGATGCAATTCCTAGATTTCTTTTGTGTCCTGTTAGGTTTGGTTTATTGATACGTATTACATATTTTTTATCCATTTTATTTTTTTGATAAACAGTTTATATATGGTTTCGTTGTCATCCTTAAGTCATTTCTTGTAAGTGTGCCTGCATTGTAAGTACCTTTCGTCTAATAAATATTTTAAGATTATATCCTTGGCACAGTAATGGCGCGCTGAAGCGCCTGGCAGTTCTTAACTCAGGGTAAATGAATAATGGGACAAAAAAATTATATGACCCAGAAGATAGCTGATAAAAATAAGTATTTCTTCTTTTTCTTCGCCTTTATAAGCAATTCAGCTTGTTCATTGGTGGATTAATACCTGTGTGGAAGCTTGTCACTCCATCTTTTGCGCGGTCGTCCGATACTTCTTCTGCCAATTGTTGACTTATCTCTTGCTATTTTGACGACATGGGTCTCCTCCCCTTATGTCTATTCATTTATACTCTGATATACACTTCTCTTTAGATCTTTCATCGTATTTTCTGTAATTCTTTTTAATACTCTCATCCTTACCGTTTCCAGTAGCCTTTGGGTTGTGGCTATGCCGGGTCTTGTTTCTGCGGTATACGTCATTATTGGTCTTACACTGGCTTTATAAATTCTTGACTTCATCTCATTGTTAATGTGTCAGTTTCGCCATATAGTGTTATTAAGGTATCTTGCCAGTCTATTTGCTTTTTGTACTTGATCTCTCACTTCTTTGTCAACGTCTCCATAGCTACACAGTCTAATTTCCAGGTATTTTATTTGTATTACTTGTTCAATAATGAAGTCATCAATTTGTATTTTACATCTGGTTGGTTTTTTGCTGACTTCTATTGTTTTAGTTTTTTTAGATGAGATAGTCATATCCAATTTTTTTGCTTTTTTGTTAAATCTGTGGACCAGTTGTTGCAGACTATCTTTATCTTGGCCTATCAAGATCGCGTCGTCTGTGTAACAGAGTATATTTATTTCTTTGTTTCCCATTATGTATCCTCTTCCTTTTTGAACGCCTTTGACGATTTCATCCATTACCAAATTGTAGAGCATGGGGCTCAATTAATCCTCCTTGTCCTATTCCGTTACCTCCGCCTGCAGTTTGTAACGATACAATCGTTAGTAATCTAATCTACTCTAATTTGCCGCCGTTGGAGTATGCAACCAACAATACAATCTCTAATAGTTCATTTTTATGACTTTCGAACTATATATCAATATATATATATCGAACATCGATATCGATAAGATAATCGATTACCTTGTATAGGAAAAACGAATATTGGCCATCGGCCATATCCTCCTGATTCATTTTAGAACCAAACTTCAACAAGAGAAGTCGATAATTTTATCACAGCAGGCAGAATCTTAGGGAAACTAGAAGAAAATTTAAGTTTTTATTTTTTTTTGGGAAATATAAGGAGTTTTGGTTCGGTTATTTTTAAGAAGTTATTTGTTTGGAGAAATTTTTAAGAAGTTATTGTTTTATGGAAGAGAATCCCTAGAAAGATTCTGGTAAGTTTTTTTCAAACACCTACATCTTTCATTTAAATTTTCCAGTCCCCATTTTTTTTCAAATCTTCTCACTTTGCTAGACATATCCAAAAATCATTATTATTTCTTTTTATATTTACATATATAAGTAAATTCCGCTGTGGAAATATTAAATATTTATGTCAAGGTCACTTAATGACAACTATATCCCAGTTTTTGTTACAAAAAAAAAAAACTATGAAGTACAAGAACATTGAATAAAAAGGCTTTCTGTTTTTGTAGCCTGCCGGCAACGACTTGGAAGTTTTGGACATACCTTTTATTTTTTTTATTGGATTTTGGGGAAGAAAGAATTTTAATTTGGTGGAAGTACTTGGGATCCGGGAAAGAAATAGGACTTTAAGTTGGGGAAGAAGAGAATTTTTATTTGCCTTTTTCTGGTTGATCTGCCAGGCTGCTCACACGAACAGGCTGAGCCATTCCAGAGACCACCCTCTACCTGGACATCAGGCAGCTGAGGAAGGGAACCCCTTCACAGCAATCACATCATAGGGTTTATTAAGGACAATTCATATAATATTTAATAATAATTTAATTTTTTTATAACCTATACTTATATTCTTGGATACTTAGGCCGTCAGCCTAAGTGGGTTTACGAAACAGCGTTGTGCACAATCTCTGCTAGTACCCTCACCTTGCTGAATCCTTTTACTTGTATTTTTATTCTTTCATACTTATTTTGCATTTCTTTTTTTAATATTTTATAGAACCTTTATATTAAGGTGTCAGGATATATTATCCAATTTTATGGTAATCTGTATGTACCTTTATATATCAGATTGAAGTTTGTATGGCTCTAGGTTCTTAACTGACTAGTTTCAGATTTTAAACTGCCCTATAGTAACTATTTAATTATTTTATATTTTTATTACTATTTACTCCATGTGAGATATTTCAATATTGTTAACTTAACCTTTTCCTCATTGTTAGAGGATAGTTAGATCAACTTGTGTATATATATTTTTTGGGTCATATTTTTAGTAACTTTTCTTGTAAATATATATTTTGGGAATATAGGTTAATAATTCTTTAGTGTATATAAATATAGGGCTGGGATAATAGGTTTATAATATATAGTGTATAAAGCATTTCAGATTTTTATTTGTTTCCTACCATTTTTTATTTTCAATTAGTATATAACCATATATACCTCAAATTGGAGTGAAATTCTAAATTCACCCTGGCGCCCATCCCAAGATCATCTTAGGATTGATCTGCTCTAACTTCAAGTTACTACAGGTAAGCAAACGTGCCAACCTCCTCTCTGAGAACTCTCATTTGCTTGAGCTAAGCCTAATTCTTTGTAGTGCTCTCAGTAAATTTTCTATTTTCTTTTATATTCATTACATTCCTGGTTATTTAACCTTTTTATGTAAATAATTATAAATTAATTTTAAATTCTATTTAACCATCCATTTTATTTAATTTTCTAATATTGACTTCACTATTCCATAGTTTCCCCTATTTCATTGGCAACAATTCACCATTCCCTAGTTCTCCCCCCTTTTAATTGGTAATAAGTTTTGTTGGGAGGATCGAGTAGCTCGACAGAACTGTTGCCGATTCCAAGCCCGTACAAAGGAGGAAGAGGTATACAGCTAGGTTAGCACCCTACTGATAGACTTAAAAACCATACAGGTCGTAGAAAAAGGAATATGTCTCGAAACAGGAAATAAATATTTCTGACCAGAAATAAAAATATAACATCAACGAGAGGAGAGGTAACCATATACCGCATGACAACACAAAACTAGATCGCAGGCGGAAATCACTTTTTGTAGACTGACAAGTGACTCCAAAAACACATGGTACTCATCCACCAGACTTGTACAAGCGAGTATATGGTTGCAGAATTCTGAAATATGTATCATAAATAAATGGAAGATGTACAATAGGCCAATTAGCTCATTGTACAACTTGGGGAGTTCTTTTGGTATTCTGTCCTTTTCTGAGAATTTTCTAGTATTTAATTTCCTTAATGCTTCCTTTACTTTTTCTTCCTCCATATTTTTTTCTTCGTTTGTCATCACCTCTGGTTTTGTTGATTCATTATTGTCACCTTTATGTAATAGGGATCGAAAGCAGCCTATCCATATTTTCTTATGTTAAATCGTGTTTAATCTCTTTTAAAAAGCTCTGTCAGTGTTCCTTTTTATTTGTCTAACTAAAAGATTAGTTACATTTCTGATTTCTTTATAGTGGTTATATGCCTGTTTAATTTGTTGTGTTCTGTATTGTAAGAAGGTTTTCTTCTTTTCTTTACAGTTTGTCTTGACTTTCTCTATAAACCAGGGGTGTCCAACTTGCAATATCTCAAGGGTCAAAACTAAAACCTTTGATGTTGTCGCGGGCCATATAATAATTTTGTTACAAGTAATAACAAAATAAAGTGAGGTATAAAAATAATTAAAACAAAAAAGAGTATTATTTCTTTTATTGCTCAACAACTACATTTTTTTATAAACGGAAAATTTATTGATAACACTTTTCAATAATCAAGACAAACATTGCAAAAGCAACGAAAAAGATGTATCCAATTAGTGTGAGGACTGTGGTCGATCGGCTTCATCCTCCAATGAAGAAATATCCACCTCCAGTTCAGTTGTAGACACTCTCATAAGATGACGTAAGGAAGAATCGGTAAGGTTGCTTCTTTTTTATTTTTTATGTATATCATGGAGGAAAAGGCACTTTCACATGTATATGTGCTTCCGAACATTGACGTCATTTTCAGTCCAAAATCTCGCAGGTTTGGCAATTTCTCCTTTGACAGTAATTTGAAACATTCAGGTCAATTTTCTTGTTTGGTGATTAGGAACATGTCTGCTTGAAGATCACATAACTCAAGCTGTAAGTTGGGTGGTTGATCATCAATGGTTGCTCCAAGAGGGTTATTATAAAGTAGTACACTGCTTTTGAGACTTTCAATTTCTTCAAATCTTGTATTGAATTTATCAATAACTTGTTCAATTTGTGGAGTGCAGGATGAAAACTCAATATTTTCCTCACCGTTGAATTCTTCTGCTATTTGCAGACATCTAGGGAAGTGTGTCAGGTTGTTCTTTTCCAAAGCACGTTTAAACACGTTCAGCTTATTCCGGAATCCTTTTATCATTCCGATCAAATTTGAAACCGTCTGGTCTCTTCCTTGAAGACTCAAGTTTAACATGTTAAGATAATTAGTCAGATCTCTTATAAAAGCTAACTATCTTAAGAATTCTGGATCCTTAAACTTCTCTTCCAGTTCAGTTGTGTCAGATGAAATGTATTTGTTGAGGAATGCAGAGATTTCCTTTCTTATGGCAAAAAATCGTTCCATGCACTTTCCTGCACTCAGCCTCCATACTCAGCCTCTGTTTCCACAAAAATTGCTTATGTTGCCTGTGTAAAAGAGATCGATTTCCACCTCTAATCATATTTATAATCTTAATCACGGTTTGGAAAACTTGGTCTTCCTTGACTGATTTTCCACATAAAGCTCCCTGATGTATAATACAATGAATTGTTGGGCAAGTGACACCATTCTCTCGAAGCAGACCCACTAATCCAATTTTTTTACCTGTCATTGACGGGGCCCGTCTGTTGCTATGGCTGAACATTTACCAAAGCCTCCAATTCTGTCAACTGTTTTCTTCACGGCCTCATAGATGTCTTTTCCTTTTGTTGTTCCATAAAGAGGACAAATATCAAATAACTCCTCTTTACTGGTAA
This sequence comes from Diabrotica balteata, assembly GCA_918026665.1. Lineage (NCBI taxonomy): Eukaryota > Metazoa > Arthropoda > Insecta > Coleoptera > Chrysomelidae > Diabrotica > Diabrotica balteata. The sequence continues at coordinate 43,961,373 of OU898283.1, read as the reverse complement.
AATTATCAAAAGAAGTGCGCACAAATATTAACAGCTGACTAACATCGGTTTGATCAGTGCTTTCATCCAAACAAAGTGAGAAATATGAACTTTTCTTAACCAGGCTAAGCATAGATTTTTCTACTTGCTCACCCATAGCAACAATCCTTCTTTGTATGGTTTGATGTGAAAGTGGCACTGATTCAAATTTCTCCGCCATTTTAGAATCACCGAAAGCTTTGGCCATTTCAACAGCACATTTTTTTATCAAATTGCCATCAGTGAAAGGTCTTTGTCAGCTCAAGCGACACGGCATAAGATGCATGCAAAGAATGCGTTTGAAGGTGTAATATTTTACTGAACATACCAGTTTGCTGTTTAAGTTTTTTCTTCAAATCTGCAACTAGGGCACGCCGACTTTCATTTGTGTACGTAGCATACTTATTTTCATGCACTGTTGTGTAATGTCTTCTCACATTATATTCTTTAGGCACTGAAACAACATTTATGCACACTAAGCACTGCAACTTTCCATTACTGTTATCAATCAAGTAATCACTCTCCCAACTTTCTTTGTAAATTCTGTTCTCACTATCAATTTTCCGTTTTACTGGTTTTACACTCATTATTGAGTGTGTAAGAGGAATCAAGACAAAGAATTAATCAAGTTTACTGTTCACTAGCAACGTAATAGATTACCCGACTAGCCTACGTGTCAGTAGCACACAGGCACGATGGCGGCTGGCGACGGATGGTAGGCAGTGGGAGGTGTGGCCTGCGTGAACTGTGATGCGCAGTAATCAGTGCAGTTCTCATAGTGGTGGAGGACGATTGTGTTCGTTACACGTCCGCGAAGCGGCACGCGGTACAGTACTTGTGATGTAAAAACACTGCTAAACCATAAAATATAAAATAAATTAAAAAAACTTTTTTCACAGTGGCATTATATAAAGAAAATAAATGCTTTTCGAAATTCTTACGTGGGACACAACAAATAGCCTCGCGGGCCGGATGCGGCCCGCGGGCCGCCAGTTGGACAACCCTGCTCTAAACCATGGGGTTTTCTTTTTTGGTGTTATTGCTCGTTACTTTTCTCTCCCCAAGTAATTCTGTTACTGTGTTAATAATGTTATTTTTAAGTTTTTGTCAGCTTTCCTGGATGTGATATTTCTTAATATTTTATTTCTAGCTATAATCTTTTTCTGTATCCATGAAATTGTATTTAGTCCTTCGGCTCCGATTTTTGTTTGTGTTAGCGCACAACGGTGCTTGTGGATAAGAGTTCTGTATAACAATATCTTCGTTCTGTGATTTTGTTTGATGTTAAAACTTTCATTTATCCATACTATGTTTTATTTGCTATATACGTATATGATATATACATCTGTTAATTTCTGCAGTTGCTGTATTACTGTAGTTGATTTATGAACCTAGATAAATAAACTCTTTTACTCCTTCGAAAGTATATGTTCGAACCGTTGAATTTTAGGGTGGCAGTGAATAAAATTAAGGTAGCTATGTCGGTAACCAACGTTCTGAAAGGACATGGTACATGATGGTACATGAAGTTAGATTTTCGGGTTCGGCTACTTGCTTATTCTTTGTCACCTTTATATACTTAGTTTAACTAGTATTAACGTGTTACTCCATTTTTTTGTTACTGCTTCCAGTGGTATCCGCATACGTTAGTATTTGTACACTCCTATTAATAATGACTTTTCTTATTCTTATTTCAGATTCTGCAATAGTTTTCTCCAGGACAATGTACCCTTCCTGTCGAAGTTCTAACTATATCTGGAAAATTTTTGATACTTTATTCTGCACCCTAACTTAACACTCGACTGTTTAGAGGGTTGTTTTCGCCAATTTCACCGAATGTAAAAGAATATTTAATACCACCATCACTTTATATAATGCGATTCAATCTACACTGTAAAAGACACATCTAAAATGCACAAAAAAATGGTGAGTCTCAATTCCATACTCATAAGTTTTTTCCAAAACTGGTCTTAGACAGAATATTTAATCGATATGTGATTATTCTTTACGAAATCGACACTAGCATTTACCTATAATGTTTTCACAATATCCCGATAGTATATCGGTAAAACGTAGGTCAATATTTTGTAGGTCACGTTTAGCAGGGTAATTCCTGTGGAGTTATTACAAATTGTTGAATATTATTTCTTGTGAATAAGTACAATTATACCTACGTTTCATGTTTCGCATCAGTTCTACCAGCCCACTTATACAACAGGATCGGTGTCTCAAAGCCCAGATGGAATGCCTTCTGAGCTTTAAGAGCTTTATTTTCGTTTAATTTTTGTATTGCTTTGATAATTATTCCTATGCTGGGTTGGTATCTTTCACTCTTTTGTCTTCCACGCCTTTAAGCTGAGTTTCTGCTTCTTTCAACCTTTTCTCTTGTCACGATCAAGGTCACCTCTAATAAGTAGTATCTCCTCAAAATTTTCTACCCTTTTTTCTAGTATCTGGTACTTATCAGTTCCATTCTGTTCTCCATAGCTCCTGTTCTATTTCCAGCTATTGATAATCTAGGATTTAATTTCTAATCTGATCTGGTTAACCTTCTCATAGAATTTTCGAGTTTTCGCTTGTGTATTCTTCTCTAGTTTTTTCAGTTGATTTTCTATATGCTTATTCTTCTTTTTCTTCAGTTTTTGTTTGTCGTCTCGTCTCAGGTGCCTATACTCTTTCTCTACTTGTCTCGTTCTTTGTCCTTGGAGCCTTGTATATGCTTTAGTTTTTATTTTGAGATGCTTGTATACATTATTTTTATACCAGTTCAACCTTGTTTTTTCACAGTTTTGTCTTCCAATCGTTTTAGTTGGTACCTCTTCCAATATGGGTCTACACTGCCTTCAATAATTGTTAGCATCTTCAAACATATCATTGTACCATTTTCTACTCATATCTTTTACGATTCAAAAGAAGTGAAATTCTTGTTAACTGTTACTTTCATTCCGAGGCCATCCCTTTATCATCTCAATCCCTTCATAGAAGGATCAAGTCATATTTAGAAAACTTATTAGGCACGACATACTAGATTTACAACAAGTTGTAAGTTTGATATTAGATGCATTAACAAATCTTTATATTTTTATTTATTTACTCTTAATCGTAAAACATGTACGGTAGACAGTAAATAACTCATCTTAGTCCCTTGCCAGTGTTTAAAATTATCTAATTCTATAGTATACATCAAAGGGGCTTGCAGAAGAAATCAAGTATTTAAACATTATCGAAATTTTAGAAACGTAAATTTTAATGTTATATCCTACATTAGCCCCTTCAACAAAAATACGAGATATTTAGTTTGTAAAAGTTTTGCGTTGCTCATTTCAAAACGCAAATTTAATATCAGAATGGGGTGTAAAACTAGTCCGCGTCCGTAGTAGAATACTACACGTGCACTCTGGGTAACGCTAAATGAACTAGCAACAATAGAACCACCAGACGACCTGTCTCTCGTAGATCTCCTGGCGAGCACATTGCAATGCATAACACAAAACGATCAATTGACGGCTCTTGTCAGAGCCAGTTGACAATCGGACCAACGGTTCGAGTATGCCAATTGAACATTGAAGGTATCAGCCGAAGCAAGAGCGGGTATCTTGGTGAGCTCCTGGCAAAGAATAAGATTGACGTGGTTACCGTACAAGAAACACATACTGCAGACGACACACAATTAAAACACCGAGGCCAAATCCCTGGATACACACTAATAGCTTCACTCAACCACACTCAGTATGGTATCGCGACTTATTGTAGAGCAGACATCAAACATTACAGCACATGTCACTCTTACTCGACACAAGAAATTTTTATACTCTCTGTGAAAGTAGACGACATAACAATAGTCAATATATACAAACCACCAAATGCTGGATGGCCACCAAACGTACTTCCCACATTTTCTCACCCGACAATATACACTGGAGACTTTAACAGCCACCATACTACATGGGGATATAACCAAGGAAACCAGCAAGGAGAACAAATCGCCGAATGGGCCGAGGTTCACCATCTGAGACTTTTATATGGTGCAAAACAGAAACCCACCTTCCATTCTGCAAGATGGCAACGGGCTACAACCCCGATCTCACGTTTATATCTACCAACGGAACGGGCTTAAAAAATGACTTTAAGAACGCCACAAGTGAGGTTTTCGATAACTTTCCTAAATCCCAACATAGACCAATAATTACAACCGTGGGCACCACCATCCCTATTATAAATTCACTCCCCTTGCCAAGATGGAATTTCCGGAAGGCAAGACGGGAAGAGTTTAAATTTCAACTTGAAAGTGACATCAGACATATCAAACCCGAGGTTCAAAATTATGAAAGATTCGCATCACTAGTGATTAGATGTGCAAAAAAGCACATTCCACGTGAAGTTACCAAATCCTACATCCCATGTTGGAACGACGAATGTAGAGAACTGCTTGATCAGTATGAGAAATCTGGAGATCCTAAAGTTGGTGAACAACTCTTAGAAACCCTTAACTCCGCAAGAACCACAAGGAGGAGAGAAACTTTAGAAAATCTCAATTTCACACACAGCAGCCGCCCAGCATGGAACCTTCTAAGGAAGCTAGACTCTGGCCCAAACAGCCCTACAGCAAACTCTACAGTCCCAAAACCGGAAGACATAGGCAAACGCATAGCCAACCTTTCAAAACCAGTAATAGAAAAAGATTATAAAAGAGAAGTCCGATCTCAGTTAAAAGAAGCCAAACTTGCTCAACAACAAAGCCTACCGATAATGAAGCTCATCGAACCAGAAGAACTTGAGGAAGCTATAAAATTAATGAAATGTCGTAAAGCCGCAGGAGTTGACAACATTTATCCTGAATTTATAAAACACATTGGTCCGAATGCCAGAAAGTGGCTTCTTGAATTCAACAATCAAATACTAACTAAGCAGAAGTTTCCAAAATCCTTCAAAAAAGTAAGATCATCGCAATATCTAAACCTGGGAAAGACCCTGCATTACCTGAGAGCTACAGACCAATCGCTCTTTTAAGCGTCTGCTACAAGATGTTCGAGAGGATAATCCAAACGAGACTATTTTACTTTATAAAGTCAAATATTCCTAAAGAACAAGCTGGATTCATGCCGGGAAGAAGCTGTGGCGACCAAGTCCTCTCCTTAACAACATTTATTGAGAACGGATTCCAAAAGAAACTGAAAACAGTAGCAGCATTCATAGACTTGACCTGCGCCTACGACACAGTGTGGAAAGAGGGCCTTTTATATAAAATATACCAGATGTTACCGTGCCGTGCGTTCAACAGGTTGTTAAACCAAATGCTAAGTGACAGACTTTTCCAAGTACACCTAAATGGGAAAAATAGTAACTTCAGAAACCTGCAAAACGGCTTGCCACAAGGGTCACTTATGTCTCCTCTACTTTTTAATATTTATACGTCAGATGTAAAAACTACCACCTCGCGCAAATTTATTTATGCCAATGACATGGCTTTGGGTGCCCAAGAAGAAGACATAAACATCGCCGAATCCACCATAAAAGCAGATCTAAACACTGTTAACAGATACTTTAAGAAATGGGGCCTACAACCAAACCCATCGAAAACTTAAGTAACAGCTTTCCACCTAAACAACAACAAGTCAAATTACAGACTAAACATAGAATGCGATGGAACCAGGCTAAAGCACAGTGCTAACCCAAAATTCCTCGGCGTAACTCTAGATCGTGCCCTAACATTCAAAAAGCATTTGGAAAACACTCCAGCAAAAATTAAGACCCGCAATAATATTATCCATAAGTTAGCAAATTCATCATGGGGGTCGAATGCAGAGGTAATAAGAACGAGCGCGCTGTCCTTAGTATATCCTACTGCAGAATATTGCGCTCCTGTCTGGCTAAACAGTCATCACACAAAAGTCATAGATACCCAGTTAAATCAAACAATGAGGCACATAACGGGAACTATAAAGCCCACACCAACCCAGTGGCTTCCAGTTTTAAGCAACATCGCTCCACCAGCAACAAGACGACTAGCCGCACTCAACAGTCTAGTTAAAAAATGCCAACAAAACCCAGAACTACCGATAAACACAGACATAGCTGAACTACACCAAAGGCAGTTAAGACTGAAATCCAGACATCCACCTACTAGAACTGCTACAAAATTGGCTGTTTTCACTACCGAAGAGCACTGGATGGGCGAATTGAATCCAGGCATCAGAAATTCCAATCTGATAGAAAACCCCACAATCAAACCAGACGGCTTTTCTCTTTCCCGTCGTGAATGGTGCAACCTAAATAGAATACGAGTTGCTCATGGAATTTGTAACAAATCGCTGAATCAATGGGGTATAAATGCCAGCCCGGATTGTGACAAATGCAGCGCCGCTAAACAAACAATTAACCACATCGTCTTCGAGTGTCCAGCCACCAAGTTCTTTGGCAGTCTTCAAGAAATCCATCAACTTACTCCTAAGGCGACAAATTGGCTTCGAGAATGTAACCTTCGACTTTAATTTTAAAAATTTTAATTTTATATGTTCTGTGTCAGTGTTTACTTATTTACTTACTTATTTATTATTGTTATTGTCACCTTTTTCTTCCTTTTCTTTATGTAAAAACTGCATTGTGTAAAGTTCATACGAATATATATATAATATCAGAATGTTGTTGTGTACATTTATTAATACTGCTTCGTCGTGCTTACTAAAAAAAGGTAAATAAAAAAACTCATTTAAAACATTTATAAACATTTATTATTTAGTAATCATTTTTTAAAATATATATTTATCTGACAAAAAAATATATATTTTATAATATTTAATAACAGCCCACAGAAATTCACAGCACTGATAATTGGTAAATATGTAGACTTTCCTAAGCAACTGTAATAATTGAAACTACTATTTAAATTTGAAGATATGTTAATATCGATTTTAAAGTGAAAAATAGTGATGTGTCGAGTAGTCAAAATATACAGATTGAACGAAATAAATTGGGAACATACGAAATATTAAGTATTTCGGCTCAATTCTGCTGTAGGTGGTTGACCAACAAAAGGTTGTCAAATCATTATATTATAAAAATCCAATACTTCAGCGGGCTGCTGAATTCTGAAATCATAAAAATTGAAAGCTACACATAAATCTACGATTTTATTATGCTGTCAAACCACTTATAGTCCAGGAAATGAAGCATTTCACCTCACAATTTTTTCGTCCTGCGTGGATTGACTTGAAATTTTAACAGAAGGTAGGTAATAGCCAAGGATCAAAATCTATATCGAACCAAAGTGCGCCAAAGCCTTGGGGGTGGTTGCCACCCCATCTCGGGGGTGAAAATTTTTTTTACGTTTAACTACAGGTTTCGATTAAAAAAGTGATTCTGAACAAAAAATGTTCTATACATTTTTCGCAAATAACTCGAAAATGGTGAATTTTATCAAAAAAATTGTAGAGAACAAATTTGTAGCTTTTAAAAAGACAAATACAATTCATTTTTTAAAATGTTTTTGCGATATAACAGGAACCAAAATACGGCCTATCAATGTTCAGAGGTTTTCTTCAAATGCCACATTTAAAAGATTCAAAGTCAGATATCGGGAAAATGATTAATTTTTGGATGAAAACTCACATAACCTTTTTAAAAGAGCATAAATAGACCTATCATAAAAAAGACTCTAGCTCAAAAATTGAGTGAGTTATGATAAAAATAAGGTCAGTACCTCATTTTTTTACGAAAAAATCGATGAAAACAACCCCCTAACCACCTCCATAATTAAAATCGATCTTCACCCTTCTGCAATTCTATTTATACATGTATTGTTAATACGTCCAAAAAGTTTGACCCATTTAAAATGCTTAGTTTTAGAAAAAGTACAGCATGAAGCAAGAAACGATTTACAATTTCATATTTTTTACCCTTCTTTTTTTAAATATCCCCGAAAATACTGAATATATGAAAAAAATGTACTAAATTGTAGCTTTTTTAATAACTAAAATTTTCATTTATTTAGATTTGTTTTACAATGAATATTTGGCGAGATATAGCCGTTTAAAGCATCGATTTACGATCAAGCACCATCTTTTTCGAGCCCTTTAAACTCACCCCATTTAAAAACCATAGGTTCCAAAAAGATTTATTTCACAGATCCTTGTAGTTCTTAAAAACCACTACAAAATAGTTGTTGAAGAAACACTCTATCGATAAAAATGAAGGAAATACGTTAAAAAAACCAATTAATTTTTTTTTTCAGAAAATTCCATTAGTATAGTACAGTACATTTCGGAGCATAATAATCTACAAAACCGGCATATTAGGTAGTGAAGCGTTATACATTCGAAATTTTAAGCGTTCTTATTTTTGAACTCCCATACAACAAAATAAAACATCGGCATGGCATAAACTATAAAGCAGAGGGTGAGTTGAGCTTAATTCCAAATTTTTATGCAAATCGTTCCAAGGCGAAATTATTTTCTTCGCATTACTACTTTTTTTACATTAATCTCTAACAAGGGTCGCTTTTTAAGGGTTGAAATATGATGAAACTTTATTCAAAAGCACGAAACTATTATTATTTAATTAATTCAAATCAAATTTTACCCATATTCAGGTTTAATATGTTATTTTATAATTTTTGACAATTAGAAGTAGTTTTCACTCCTAAGAACAATCAGGGTTCATCGACATGACATAAACTATAAAGCAGTGGGTGAATTGAGCGTAAATCCAAATTTTTATCCAAATCGATCCAAGGCGAAATCATTTTTTTAGAATTAGTAATTTTTTTACATTAATCTCTAACAAGGGTTGCTTTTTAAGGGTTGAAATATGATGGAACTTTATTCAAAAGTAAAATATAATCATTATTTAACTAATTCAAACCAAATCTTACCAATATTCAGGTTTAATATGTTATTTTATAATTTTGGACAATTAGGGGTAGTTTTCACCCCTAAAACCCTTCAGCGCACTTCGGTTCGATATAGATTTTGATCCTTGGGCTATTACCTACCTTCTGTTAAAATTTTAACTTAATCCATGCAGGACGAAAGAATTGCGAAGTTTTAACTTTTTTCGAGCTTCATTTCCTAAACTATTATCGCTTCCTTTACGCAAACAGCATTGTTGCAAGACAGATAGTTGAACGATATTTTATACAATGTCTATACCCAGGTATGGATTTATTTTTGTCCAAGTTTTATATTGGTTCACTATTTCATATGCAGTTCAAACAGACATATATTAAATTGTATAATCCGTTTTAAATTCGTTCAATCTGTATGATCCTATTAAGCATGATTTGGTACCAAATCAAAAATAAATCTCCAGTTTATCGTCCATAAAACTCAAAAAAGCGTTAGATGGTTTTATAAATCATATGATATTTTGTAAGTGAATATTAACACTTTTATGTGAAAACATCAGTACCAAACCAGCTCAAACGCATTAAAAGATGTATTGATATTTACAAATAGTATTATAAGTATTCTAAAAAGCAAGAAATCAATGTCAGTTATAAATATTTCTATTTGCCTCGCTTAAAATCTATAAATGCATACCTAATTATTCTAATTCGTTTAATATTTTTTAGATCATCTATACGTCTAACAAATAACTTTTAATCCAAAAATAAAAATTCAAGCGTAGATTTGCTTCATGAATCAATTATTTTCAAATTTTTTTTAGTAGTTAGAGCGTAGCGCGCATGGATTCAAGTATGAGGTACCGCATCCCCTTAGAATTACCCTGATTTAAATATCGAACTAATTTAGCAAGTTTACTTCCGAATTGAATTTCTTAATTTTTATTCTGGAGTCAAAGTGAATGTTGGAATAACTGTGAAATATACCTTAAAAAGTTCTCAACTAAACCGGAATTCGGCTCTAAAAAAAACACACAAGTTACAGTTAAAAAATCGAATCAGACTAGTTTGGCACTTGTGATCATTAGAAGCCATTAGCACTAAGATGTCAGCATCAGGTAGCATTTTACGTTAGCGTATTGCATATTGTATTCCTTAAAAATTAACGCCCTATATCGAAGAAAAAAACTCTAGTGAAAATCTAGCGAAAAAATCCACCGCTGGAATGAAAACCGCCTCCCCCAAATTAAAAGTGTACAAAAGGGTACTATCAAAAGGAAGATGATAACGAGCAAAAAGATAAGAGAAGAGGGCCAAGAAAAGAAAATGTAAGTAAAGAATAAACATAGAAGGTGAAGCAAGCAGCTTGGACAGCGCAAGCAGCTGCAATCATAAATGGCGAAAACCAAGAAGCAGAAATTCAAGTAAGAGGATGGAAATATCAGGAAGGTAAACAGTCTCCCAACACAAAGCACCATAAAACTTGGAGAGCCTCCAGGACAGCGTATCGGCACTCGTAAAATTCATAAGAGCCGTGCCAAACACGAAACTATGCATACAGATGGAGGTCGACAACTAGAGATATCAAGAAAGAGAAGGTTCCAGAGAAGTCTGTATGCACGACATCCAAAGGAGTATAGACCAACATGGAACCATTGCAAAGTAAGGAGTCGGGGGCAATGATGGTTGAAGTAGACCTAAAGAACCCGAAAGCCATAAAAAGAAAAATAGATATTATCACAGACCAGATGACAAACTGCAAGTACGAGAAGGATATAATAAAGTTCTTAAATACAGACACCTCCCAAACTACTGAATCTTTATCATCCTAATCGTGGCATCTTTATCACCCTAAACGATAAAGACATCAGAAAGATGTTTTTATCGTTTAAGATGAAAAGATAATCTTGGTGTAGGAAATTCTACCTATTACAATGGAGGAGGAGATCCAGAAAGCTACAGAAGAAGTATCAAGTGAAAAGTGAACCTGTTACGTCGTGAAAACCTTGACCAAAAGACAAGGCGAAGTAAGAGGAATGATGAGTGCCACGGTGGATGTGAGCGACTAAAAACATTCTGGGAATAGAAAGGATTAAAGTAGATTATGGAATGAACTAGACATAAAGTTATAATTTTGCTTTGCGTAGTTCATTGAAATGGTATTGCAAGATAGCGGAACTTCTACTGGTCGCAACAATTGTAACCTTTTTATACTATTCAAAAGATTTCTTCAATTTCTTCTAGCTGACTGAAAGATAGTTTGGAATCAAACCAACAATATTGTGGCCCACAACAATTAATTACGAGGAACAGTGTGAAAAATCAAATATTACTAAAGAAAGAAGAAGTAGTGTTTAATGCGACACACATTTTCCCTTTCTCTACTTCAACACAAATCATTTAAAAACGCAATATAAAATATTATATTTGCTTATATTTTGTATTAACCTAGGCACAATCATGCGGTATTTGGCGAATCACAGTTATTCACTATTCGCTGATAATTCCGTAAATACAAGCGAACAGGGTATAAATTACTTATGGTGTAATTGCAGAAGATGTTGTCTCCTTTGATTCGGACTAAGAACCATTGTAAAACAGCTAACACTAGTCACACTGTGCCCGGCTTTAATGAGTGTGAACAATTTGGACCATTAGACGTAGTTATTATATTATATATACAAGGATCAATAAATTTTAATATTTTATTAGGTAGGAATGTCATACGGTCAGTATATATGACCGCAACGACAGTGAACTTGTTAAGTTAAACGTTTATTTGTATAAAAAAACTCTAAGTTTATATTATTTAGGTACTTTCATGGAATCGCTAATTACCACCTAAGTGATATGAGAAAGTTAATTAAATTTAACAACACTATATTCGTCACGTACACGTACACTCATGAAAATTGGGCGATTGATATGGATTAACGAAACATTTACAATAACTAGAGGTGGGATGGGAAGGTCTTTTATTTTCGAGTACTTAGATTTTAACCATATAACATTACCTTCGGAATATTTAATATGTTTTGGACATTTTGAACAAACAAAATGTAACTATGATCATTTTTTACAGATATAGTTTTTTTAATTTTAGTTTAGTTTAGTTCAAACATTATAAACAAATATCAAAAGCGACATAGTATTTTAGCGTAAATGTTGTATCTATTTTAAAAATATTAAAAATTATGGTCTATGAGAAAGAAATAAGAGAAAAAGGGCAGATTAGTCAAATTATGTGAAAGTATTTAGTTGTAACAAAAACGTGTTTCCAATTCATTAAACGAAGATTATATTATACCTGATCATCTCCTGCTGATGAAAAAAATAATAAGATAGTATTAAATCAAATAGATGGCCTTTAATGATTTTCATCCTCCGATGGAAAAGGAACTTGATAAAGAAGAAAAATATATTTTGTTTCTTCGGTTTAGTTCGGTTTTCCCAAAGTAATATAATTTATGCGGTTTGATTACTTTTACTACCAGGACCTCCGCGTGGAGATTGTTATCTTGTTTTTTCTTCTTTAGGTTCTGTTTTCGTTTTTTTTACGTTGACCGTCATCATGTAGATAATTTCCTGAAATCTTTCTCTATCAGCTGCTGCGCGAAATATTGTTTCTACTGCACACCATTGTCTTATATTACGCAGCCATGAAAGTTTCTTTCGATCAATTTATCCCTTTTCCTTCACCTTTTCTTGTATTATAAGGCGAAGTAGATGGTATTTAAGTCTTCTAATTATATTGCCGAAGTATTTTATTTTTTTCCTGTTTATGATGTTTATGAGCGTAAGTTCTGAATTTATCATTTAAGAAAATAATTATTTAAAGGGTGCAAAACCAATGATATTTTCAGGATTCGTCGATACCACCACAATTTAAATGCTTTTTATTTGTTAAGCATTGTGGTTTTTAATGTTCATGTCTCACAACCATATAAGAGATTAGACCACATTTCAGGAGTTGCATTAACAGGTTTCTGTTATATAAAACTGGTTTCCTGGCCGTAAAAGTCTTACCTGATATTTTGATCCTGCTTATTATATATTCATCAAAGTCACAATTTACATTTAACAAGGTAAGCTGTCGAGCTATTCAAATGTCGAGCTGTCGAGATCTTGTAAATTGTTTGCAAGGATAGCTGTATCTAATATTGTTGGTTACTTGTCTTGTTATCTGGTTTAAAGATAATTAAAACTTTATTGCATAGTTTAGAGAGATTTAAAGAGTGCAAGAGATTATCATATGATAAGCACTCAAATTAAATAGTAATAGTAGATACAGTTCAGCACAGAAGACTCGCATTACAAAAATGGTGTAGGTATATTAGTAACATCAGAACTGAGTAAATATGTGACCAATTTCGTACCAGTCTCGGATAGAATAATATTACTCCAAATAAATACTCAACCGTTTAAAACTAACATACTTCAAATCCATGCCCCGACTGCAGATAGAAAATATGACGCTGAAGTCGAGAAGTTGTATGATCAGATCCAAGACATCTTACAGAAACTTAATAAACACGAAATTTTATATATTATATTATATATATTTCAATGCAAAAATTGGGGAAGGTCGACGAGGTCAGACTGTAGGTCCTTATGGTTTGGGACAACCTAACGATCGAGGACAGAGATTGTACTAATTCTGTAAAGAAAACGATATGATCATTGCAAACACCTTGTATAAACTACCCAAGCGACGACTATACACTTGGAAAGCCCCATTTGATGATAACAATAACCCTGAATCTTCAAGACATCAAATAGACTATATACTTATAAATGAGCGTATCCAAAATGCCGTCAAAACAGTCACTACATACTCTGGGGCAGATATTGGATCTGATCATCAACCACTCGTAGCAGATATTAAACTAAGGTTAAAACGAATTCAGCGACACAAACCAAAAACCAATGTACTTAACTTTGACGATATAAACATAAAACATAACATTAAAAAAAAAGTTAACAATAGAATAAAAAACATCGGGAAACAACTAGAAGATCCAGAAGAACTATGGAGTGAATTTAAAAACCAAGTTAACGAAATCTCCAAAAACAATGATTATAGAAAAAACTTAACCAAGAAATATATCTGGATGACACACGACATCTTGAAATTAATGGAACAACGTCGACTGATAAAATCTAATGTAACAGAATATAGACACCTGCAGAGAAGAATAAAAAAGGAGATCAAATTAGCCAAAGAAAAATAGGTGATAGAAAGGTGCGACGAAATGGAGGATGTAATATCTAAACACGACTTAATTAATGTGTACAAAAAACTGAAAGAAATGAGTAATATATTTTAAAAAATGAGTTCCCTCTGTACTTGTTGACACTAATAAAAAAATTATTGTAAATAAGCAAGAAATAAGAAAAGAATGGCAGCTGTATATATCAGAGTTGTTTGAAGATGACAGGAATAATATTGTCGAATTCTACGAAAACTGTACTGACGGCCCAGAAATTATGAAATGCGAAGTAGAACATGCTATAAATACTGCTAAAATTAGAAAAGCTTGTGGTTCAGATGATATATCAACTGAATTGCTGAAACTAATAGAGAATGATAACTTAAAAGTAGTAGTAAGACTTTTTAATTCAATATATAACACCGAAGTGATTCCCGCAGATTGGCTCAAATCCATCTTTATCGCAATACCTAAAAAAACACAATGCGAGAAAATGCTCAGAATATCGGTTAATTAGCCTAATGAGTCATACTCTTAAAATTTTCCTCAGAATACTTTACAACAGAATTAGACGCAAATGCGAAGAAGATCTTGAAGATACCCAATTTGGTTCTAAAAATGCTATGGTAACCAGGGAGGCACTTTTTGTGCTAAACATCCTATTACAAAAATGCCGTGATCAAAGAAAAGATGTATTTGCATGTTTCGTGGACTTCCAAAGACATTTAATAAAGTACAGCATGTAAAATTAATGCAAATACTGAAAAATATCGGAATAGATGACAAGGATATTTGTGTCATTAAAAATTTGTACTGACTGGAATCAAACTGCTATCGTAAAAATTAGAGATAACTACACCGATGAAATCCCCATACAACAAGGATTCAGACAAGGTTGCATTTTGTCGCCAACATTGTTCAATGGTACTCGGACCATCTATTTAAAAAGGCACTTGGGAGACAACCATATGGAATAAAAATCAACGGAGAACTACTTAATGTGATTAGATATGCAGACGATACAGTAATTCTAACAAATAATATTGAAGGTCTTCAAATTCTGCTTGATCGTATTCACGAGGTAGGAGAGGAAATGGGCATTAAAATAAACTCAAACAAAACCAAATTTTTAGTGTTTAGTCGTGACCCACATCCCGATGCAAAGCTTCAATTGAACGAAGTCCAAGTTGGGAAAGTTCACAAAATGACATATTTGGGAACTGTGATAATGGACCAACTAGATCCAGACATAGAAATAAAACGTAGAGTAGCAATAACTAAAACTACTTTTATGAAAATGAAGTCATTTCTTTGCAATAACGATCTCAGTTTAGAACTAAGGCAAAGAATGGTTAAGTGTTATGTTTGGTCTGTACTTTTGTATAGTGCAGAAGTGTGGACGCTAAAAGTATCGATCATGAACAAAATTGAAGCATTGGAAATGTGGGTTCATAGACGAATGCTAAAGATAGCTTGGACAGCGAGAAAAACTAATGAAGATGTACTAAGGAGCGTCAACAAAGACAGAGAACTGCTAAACACTGTTAAACATCGAAAAATGTCTTATCTGGGACATATAGTAAGGGGAAGTCGATATAAAATTTTACAACTGATACTTAAAGGCAAAATAGAGAGCCGTAGAGGTGTAGGAAGAAAACAAAAAGGTATAGGAAGAAAAAAAATGAAACAAAACATTGCATATTTGGATTAAACATGGTACAGTATGCTTGATACCGTAAAAAAGGCTGAATAAACAACAATCAAAAAATGTTCAGTTGCATTACCACCCAATAAAATAAAAAGAATATCTTTTTTACCCTCCCTTGAAGAAAATGGATAAATCAACGACGAATTATTGATAACTACCAAACAACTTAAGAATGCATCATAACCATGCACCACCCAATAAAATAAAAAGAATATCTTTTTTAATCTCTCTTGAAGAAAATGGATAAATCAACGACGAATTATTGATAACTACCAAACAACTTAAGAATGCATCATTGAGTCTTGGTTTGTAAAAACTCTTCTGCCAAAATTGCACACAAACAGCGAAATTGTCGTGGATAACGCTTGATATCATTCCGGATTAATTAAAAAAATACCGAATTCTACTTGAAACAAACCCTAAATCCAAAAATTGTTTAAAATAAGAAAGATTTGAATTTTTAAGATACATATACGAAAAAGCAATTAATAGAGTTTACTTAAAGTAAGCAATTTCAAAAGAAATAGGTTGTCGCTGACTGTACTCTCAATAATGGACATATCGTGCTTAGACTACCTCCTTATTTTTGTATATTAAACCCAATAAATCCAATACAATTAATATGGGCGCAATTAAAAGGAAATAAGAAAAAAATGTGGCTCCTAAATTATGGATGTTTTCCAATTAACTCTAGAAGAAAGAAAAAACATTTTCAAAATGTTTCCAAAGACAATTTGGAAACATGTTATTAAGCTCGTAATGGGGGTGGAAAGTCGATATGCTAAACATTTCCTGGCAATAACTAATTTAATTATAACGTAGACAATACCAGTCATGACAGTGATATACTGTGCAACAGTGATTCTGAACATTGTTGTAAGTAATTAGAAAAAGGTCTTTATTTATCGTAGTACTTATTCTTAGTACTATATTTGATAGTTGTATGGCTTTCCCATTTTTTAAATTTTGATAAAACTAGGAAAATGTACATTTACATGATTTTCCCTTTAACCCATTAACGGCCAAGCACAGAAATACTGCAATAATATATAATATATTTTATTAACTAGGGTGAAATAAACTTAAACATTCGTAAAAAAATTGTTTTACACTTTGATAATGACAGGTGTCACAACAAAAAAATGGTTCGTTTTCGAACCTTTGGCGGAAGTGAGATATAAAAACTGAAATACACATTTCTATTTTTTGTGAAAAGTCTCAAAACATTTAGAGTGTAAATGGATCTGGCATTTTTGACAAACAAAAACAGTATGGTTAGAACACTCCCTGCACCTTTTTCTTGCATTTTCTGCATGCTTTACTACTAAATGACCTATCTTATCTTTTCGGATTTCATCTGGTAAGTTATTTTTTGACGGTCTACCCATGTTTACTGTCAACGCTACAGTTGACTTTTCATCTTCTTCACTTTCATTCTGGTCTAATTCTTCTTGTTTTTGATCTTCCGATTTCATTAGAAAAACAACAATATATGACCGAAAATCGATTTGGGAAATGGAGCTTTTATTTGCCAATCTGTAAAGTTTCCAGGCATTTACAATGGAACTATCAATTACGTTTTTAAAAAGTGGCCACCACCATTTCTTTCCTCGTACAGCAATCCTGTAATTCGCTATGCCGTTGTCATGTAAGTCAACGCCGCCCATACATCTATTGTATTCTTGGATAACATTTGGAATAAGTATATTTACTTCTTTACGCTGCTTGCGATCGTACCTCTTTGCAAAGCCTATGGGACGGACCGGACAGTTATTGGAGATTACTGTTACGACTGAGTTGTCATTCCATCTAACTACAGACACTTCAGCTTCTTTGTCAAAAACGAAGTCGAACGACCCTCTATCTTTTTTAGAAATAATTTTAGATGTTTCCAGTGGACACTTTTCAATCCTGTTTTCTCGCACTGTGCCAGTTGCATAAATTCCCTTTTCTTTCAATATTGTGAACAGCTTATAAGATGAAAAGAAGTTGTCAAAAAATACCCTATGGTTAGAGGGAGTTTCTACAACACTTAGTAATTTTAATACTACATCAGCACCCAAGCCTAAATCTGATTTTGTTGTGCTAGCACCACCGTAGGGGATAAACTGGAATAGGTATCCATCAGATGAACAGAGGCACCATAACTTATACCCAAAACGCACAGGTTTTCCCTTTATAAACATTTTTGCAGAGTGCCTTCCAAAATAGGGTACCATTTCTTCGTCTATAGATAAATTATATGCGAAAATACCAAATTGCAGGAATTTTCGATTCATTATGTCGATAAAGGGGCGAAGTTTTGCAAATTTATCATTTTTGTGTAATACCGTATTATCACTTACGTGAATATACTTTTTGATACGCCGAAATTTATTTCTACTCATGCAGTTTCTAATGAATGTCACGTTCTTATCCTGGTCCTTGCTCCAGTACATATCTATTTGTGGCAAGGTGTGATATCCCGTAAGAATGAGTATTCCCAAAAACCTTTTCAGTGATGCATTTGTCAAATAAAAATCATGACAATTATTATCGTGGGCATATTTTATGGTAAAATTAACCATAAGGTTGTAAACTTCATCATCGAAGAAGAGCTGGAAACATTCGTAAGGGGTTTTTCCGGCGACACGGTTCTCAATTTCTATCCCTTTTTCAATTTCATCTGATGGTGGTGCTGATGAAAATGTAGGATCAGTTTTTGTAGACCATTTTGGAGTTGTCACACTACCTACTTTACGTTTTTTATTTGATTTGCTTGTTGTTGGTTCGACATCGAATAAATCCTTAGTAGGAATCTCTACAAAGCCGGCAAATTCAGAATTACTTGTGGAAGGTTCCAGAAGCACGGTATCTTTAGCACAAATCTCAAATGTACCGGCAATCTCTCGAATCTCATTGTCACCTACAACGTCACGTAATAGATGATATAAAATTAAAAAATAGTGAATAGGTTACCTGTTACATCATCATCAATCATTTCTTCATCTGTTAATTCGTCACAGTCTGGAGGTATTATAGCTATTTCTGCGACCCCATCATTATTATCACTGAGATTCTCCAATTCGGCTTCTAATTCCAATAAAGTTAGAGCCCTTTTAGGGTTATTTTTCCAAATCGACATATTGTCTACAACACTACACAACCTCCCAGCCCTAGATTATAACAAAACTGAATACCAGACCAGAATATCCGTCTTTCTAACACAACATATAATAAAGAAATATCCCATCAAACGAGAGGCACGTGTGCGCAGTGAAATAACTGCGTGTGCGTCACCTTGAAATTCCTGACCAGACAAGATTCGAAGTCGACTTACGCCAATGGTTCGTTATCGAACCATTATTTTCAAACACCAGATTTGATGACCGAAACAATTTCTTTTTTTGTATTTTTATAACAATTGACGTACACATAGGTAAAAAAAATCAAGTGTGAATTTATTTGACCAGAAAAGTGTTTTACCAATAAAATTACTACACTAAAAATAAAGTGGCGTCGAAGGATTAAAAATGTCGGATATTTAGAAAATATTTTTGTAAAGAAAAAATGAGTTTGGAGATTAAGTAAAATTAAATTTAGTTACACTTATACCTTCTGGTTGCTCAAAAACTGCGAAGATTAAAAAAAAATTTACGTATTGCCAATAAAAAATTTTACAAAAAAATGGTGCGTTTTCGCACCATTGGCTCTAAATCGGTTAAAATCACAACTTTTTCATTTTGGAATATTGTAGGCTGGCTTAAAATGGCATACTATTTTTTGAAAGTGTCATACTTTTAACATAAGTCAACTTAAACAAAAAGTTGAAAATACTTCAGATGTAATCTTTATTTGATATTCACCCTGTAGGTTATAAATATATATACGTATTTTCGAAACTGCTGACCGAAACAATTCGTTGTTGCTACAGCTATACCATTCCCGTAGATTCTGTAGCCAGGAGTTTCGTCTTCTTCCTATGGACCTTTCTCCTGCTATTTTCCCTTGCATAATTATTCGAAGCAGTTCATATCTTTCGCCTTTTGTAATGTGTCCCAAGTATTGCAGTTTTCGTTTTTGATCGTAAATATGATTTCCTCTTCTTTATTCATTCTTCTCAAGACATTGACATTTGTGACTCTTTCGGTCCATGATATTCTCAGGATTCTGCGATACATCCACAGTTTAAATGCCTCTAATTATTTGATATTCCGAGTTCATTTCGGAATTCAAACTGATGTCCATTATTGTATATTATTATTGATGTCCATTTCCACTTTTCTGTGTACTATAGAATCGAATAGAGTGTATAATTTTCAGGAATATTTTCAGTACATGGCTCATCAGACTGATTGTACCGTAATCACTACATTGTTTGACATTTATCTTTTTTGATATAATAACAAAGGCGGATGCATACCTATCTGTCCGAGGCCTACCTTTTATCGTTTATAAAAATGCCCTGATCGGCCCCTGGGCGAGAAGCGTGTAATCCCTGTGTAATCCTTGTATCTGTTATTTAAAAAAGTTGTATCTGGCTGTGTGGGTATTTACCCTAAAGCCAAAAAAAAAGTGGATAAAAGCCATTCTTGTGGTATTTTTCCTGATGTATAAATGCTATTGAAAAGTTCAACTAAAATGCGAATCGAGTCTTTTCTATTAGTTTAAGGATTTCCGATTTTTCATTCTTTTTAGTGCGTACATTACTTCCTCTTCCGTTATTTCTGGACCTTCGTCTCCTTGTATATTACTTAGCTCAGATTGTTGTCTTTCATCTGCAAAGAGTTCTTCAATATAGTTTTTCCATGTCTTCAACTGTTCTTCTAGTTCTGTTATTATGTTTCCGTTGACATTATACAGGGTATTTGGCTGCTTACGTTTTTGTGTACCTGCAAGTTCTTTCACTTTTTTATGTACATTAAAAATATCATGTTTTGCCTGCAATTGCTTTATTTCTTCACATTTTCTGTTATAAAACTCTTCTTTTGCTATTCTGATTTCTATTTTAATTTCTTTCTGTATTTGTTTATACCTTTGTTCGTTTTTTCCTTTCATTATTCTCCGATTGTCCATAAGAAGAAGGATGTTATCGGTCATCCACCTTTGCTTTATTTTTAGTTTTTCTTTAGTCAGAATTTTCTTTACCGGACCTGTTATCGCCATTTTTACGTTTTGCCATTTTTTATCTATGTTGTTCGTTGGCTGAGATGTTTCTTTTTCATGAAGTCTTTTCAAATTATTATTAATACATTTTTGCAGATTCTCCTTTATCTCCAGGTTACATAAATGACTAACGTCTATCTGATTTGCTCTTCTTTTCTGCTCCAATTCTGTTCCAGTTTAATACTCATTTGGGCTATTAGAGGGTTATGGTCTGAAAAGACATCTGCGCCTGGGTAAGCTTTAACGGATATTAAGGAGTTTCTGTATCGTTCGTTTATCAGTAAGAAATCAATCTGGTTTCGAATTATTCTTTCGCCATTGTCCTGGGGTGATTTCCACGTATAAAGTCTTCTTTTTGGTAAGTTGAAGAATTTATTAGATACAATCATGTTATTCTCCTGGCAGAATTGAAGTAGTCTGTCACCTCGTTCATTTCTTTTACCGAGTCCATATTCTCCTACATATTTGCCACTTTTTCCTTTACAAAGTTTTGAGTTAAAATCACCTAGAATTACGGTGATATCTCGTGGTTTCGTCGATTTTAATACTTGATTTGTAACGATGAGTCCAAGCCATCACCGTTAAACCAGCGTGCGCGCGAACCAACCCATGAAGTAGGAGTGTATCGACAGTAGAAAGGGCAAAACTTTGCTATATAAACCGCATTATTTCCTCATAGAGGAGAATCGTCAGGTGTTGACTGAAGGTTCTCTTCTTCCCTACCCCGGCTTGTGGACGTGTTGAGTTCACAAGTTGTTTCGTCCCATACCGCCGTACCCGAACCGGAGAGCGTGTTGAGCTCTCCATTACCCGTACTCCGAAGCAGTCGTGTTGAGACTGTCGAGGAGTGTCCTATTAACCCGAATCACTTGAGGGACGTGTTGAGTTTCTTTCTTTCCTTTGTGCCTATCGTCCGCTGTTATTAAATCGACACATCGTTCACGTAAAATTCCGAAAATACACTTGATTGCCGATAACACTAATTTCATACGACAAGGTCAAACTTAATTTGAATAAATAGGCCAGGTACTGAGAAGACTAAACTAAATTGTAAATATGTACATAAGATTTT
This sequence comes from Diabrotica balteata, assembly GCA_918026665.1. Lineage (NCBI taxonomy): Eukaryota > Metazoa > Arthropoda > Insecta > Coleoptera > Chrysomelidae > Diabrotica > Diabrotica balteata. The sequence goes on along the minus strand of OU898283.1, from coordinate 43,939,381 downwards.
TGTCAATTTAATTTAAGGAAGACAATAAAGTTTTATTTTTATTTTGAACTCTGTCTCTGACTGTCCAAAAGCTACCCGGATAGTGACTCCTACGAGAGGACGTCACAGATTGATTTCTTCGTAGAATTATTCAATTTCGTCCTCGGATTTATCTGCAGTAAGTGCATAGATCTGTATTATATTTAGTTTACTTGTGTTTGTTGGTAGTTGGAGAAAAGAGCCGATCTGATACTGGAGTAAAATTAATGATCGACTGCATCATAGACTTAGATACGAAAACTGCTACGCCGTGTCTGTGTTGAGTACTACTGTTTCCGGAGTAATATACCATGCCATTTATTGTAGAAAAACTTCCAGAATTTGGCCACCTTGCCTCACTAATGCCCAGAATGTCGACATTTAATCTTTGAATTTCTTGTAATATATTATGCATTTTGTCTGGATCATACATACATATAAATAAACGAAACCAATTGTCGATTACAGAAAAAAATAAACAAGCGTTTAAATGCATTAACCATTTTACCCTGTAAAATTCTGTCTAAGATGGCATATTAATACGGGAAAAATCAGGAAATGCAACTCCCCTGCACTAGAGATCTAAGATTGTACTATTATCACCAATATCACAAACTCTAATCAGCATTAGCCCAAATTTTAACAAATATTTTGAGTCTTTAATAGTTCAGGCTGTAGCATTTCAAATCACCCTGTATGTATTAAAACACCGAAATATTTTCTCAATCCTTTTACTTCATTGGAATTGATAATATAAACATCTCTGGTTTGTATATAATAATTGTAATTGCATTCTCTTGATCATGAAACCACTTAAGGATATTTCGCGCATCAAATAAACAGTAGTATTTCCGTTTAAGCTTTCGTTTATACTGAGTTGGGCGAATGATGTCAGTCTACAATAGACCACGATATGATTCAAGTTATTTTTTAGTCCGGTTTTTTGTTATTCGTTTTTTGTCATGAGAAAATGTGTAGCCTAGTAGCAGTGTGGATTTTATTTCTATACGATAGAACATCAAAGCGTTTGGTTTTACTGTGAAACCAGATTTTTCTTCAAATATGGTATTGTTTCTTCGTTGTTCGTTTTTGTTATGGAAAAACAGTGTAAAGTTATAGTAGCAGTTAAATGTGTAATTTAAGTGAAAGTTGGGATTAAAATTCAAAGGAAATAGCTTGTGGGTGTAGTCTTCAAAAAACCTACAAATTTTTATATATGAAGAGGTGAATTTTATACTCAAATATAATTTGGCAGTTTTTTGTTGAGTTTAATTGTTGTTTGCACGATTGTTTTGTGCTGTGCTTATTTGAGATATTTTTTAGACAACGCTTGTAACCATTTGAGAGATCCACATGGTTTTAAGAAGCAATTGAGTGGCCGAGTTTTGAAGAGTTCAGTTTGTTAATCCGAAGCCCGAATCAGTGTCGGGTTTTATTGTAAACCAATTTCAACTTGAGTGAGACACAGTTGTGTTTTTGCAGTGTTTTTCTATAATTCAGATCCCAAAAACTTGGTTAAACGAAATACATCAGCCAGTGATACCATGTACTTTTTTTGTTAAAATTTTGCGAAGTAAAAATAAACAATTTTTTATTTATAACAAATTTGCTTTGATGATAAGTTAAAAAATTGTAACAAATAAAATTATAAGTTTTATGGATTGACTAATTGTCATATTGTTCTTCTTTTAAATGCAAATAATTTTAAAATTTAATGAATATTTTAAAAAGTTTTGATATTTCATTTTTACTTATGACAGTTAGTATTACACTGTTCGACATTTGGTACATAACGATAAAACGACACACATTCAAATACAAGCATGCCAAGTAAATGTTTTTGTTTTTGGTGCAATTTCTGCATATAAAACATGCTCTCACTACTTACATTTGCAGCATCGTATTCATGGTTTCTCTGGCTTGGATTTTGAGAACGGTTTGCAACAAAATAATCAAAAGACGTCATTAGGTTCATTTTCAAATGCTTTTCCTGGGTTTATTTTAGTAAGTAAATTAGTTAGAATGCTATTAAGTACTTAACATCTTTGGTGTTGTTTATTCCAGCGTACGATTTATCCTTTTTAATCTGAGATAAAGTTGATTCTTCATGAATTTAATCAGCATTGGCTGACAATGCTATTGGATTGGACTTGTCTGTTGTATTCGAGAAAGAAAACAGATAATCAGAGAAAATATTAAAATCAATCGGCCAGAGACCTGTATTTCCTTGCCACTCCCTACATTTTCGACATTAGCTGCCTTTTCGTATGCTACGCAGAAGACACCGGCAACTTGCATCTGAGAAATTGGCCTTTCTTCGTTGTTCCTGATTTTTTTCCCATCTCTTGATTTAAATATGCTTTCAAAAAAACAAAGAATGAAACGTCCAATAGTTGTGTATGATGATTGCAATTTGCATTAAGCAAATGCTGTTTGCAAATTCGCCACAAGGCAATTTGCTTGTGACGAATGTATCCAGCACAACCGTCTTAAACCAGCAAAACAGGTGACTCTTTGGTTGAATGACGAAATTTTTGGAAATTGAGAACCTAACCACTTGAGAAATACCTCACTTGTTATTTACCCAGATTCTTGAGGAAATCTCACCGAAGCTGTAGGTGCTTCTTATAATGAATATGGTTCCTAATATTTTCTCGGAAATATAAACATTGGTGGAATTTAATTTTCAATTGAGAATGTACAACAAACAACTGTGACATGTATTCCGCGTTTAGCCCTCACGATATTACCAACTTAATTTTTATCAGTAACAGCAAGTATTTTTGGTTATTTCAGCATGGTGGATACTCCAGTCTCATACACATTGTAGATTTGTTTGAAAGAAAATTATATTTGTCAAAATGACAGTATAAGATTTTGATTTGATACAGAGCAGCAACAAGCCGCATATATGTATTTCGATCTCTTTAGATCTCTTCAGTACGGTATAGCTACTACTCCATATCAAACCAAAATATTTTCCCATCGTAGATTATAGTTATTAAAAATAACTATTTACAGACGTAACTACGCCATCTAAGAACAAAAAAAGAAATCATATGATTTCTACCTGACGAAATCGAATTCAAATATAAGCCGCCGTGCTCCCTAAAACTTGCGAAGCAAACAGTTTGATGAATGAATCGGCAAGGGAGTCTAAAAATTGCACTCCAAATGCCGTTCATCAAGGCCTATATTCGTAGTGAATTCGATTTCTGGTACTTCAAACTATTTATATTTGAATATAAATAGTTATATTTGAATTCGATTTCGCCAGGTAGAAATCATATGATTTCTCTTTTTGTTCTTAGATGGCGTAGTTACGTCCATAAATAGATATTTTTAATAACTATAATCTACGACGGGAAAATATTTTGACTGAGGAGATCTAAAGAGATCGAAATACGTATATGCGGCTTGTTGCTGCTCTGTATCAAATCAAAATCTAATACCGTCATTTTGTTTTGTCTATTTACTTCATTTGGAGTACCAGAAATCGAATTCACTACGAATATAGGCCATGATGAACGGCATTTGGAGTGCAATTTTTAGACTCCCTTGCCGATTCATTTATTAAGCTGATTGCTTCGCAAGTTTTAGGGAGCACGGCGGCTTATATTTGAATTCGATTTCGCCAGGTAGAAATTATATGATTTCTCTTTGTTTTTTCTTCTTGAAATACTTTAGGAAATTTTGCTATATTTGGTTTGTTGAATGCCATTGCTCCAGGTATCGAGATATTTTTAGGTCTCCTGAACGAAATATCGGGATATTTATTCTTTAAGCTTTTAAGCCAGTCCTATCCAGTACGTTTCGATTCCTAGTTGAACCTGTGATCGAAATTATTAGCTTCTGCTCAGTCATGGGCAAGTCTCCTGAAATCATCACAACTCAATCCAAATTATCGCGCTTCTAATAATTTCAAATGTTTCACTATTTCGTTCTTTTAGGCGATTGTACGTGTAGTATAAAATCTACTAAGTCCAAGTCGACAGATTTGCGTGGTTCATTCAAAAGCGGTAATGTGCCGTTTTAATGCCGTCTCAGGCCAGCCTTTATACTTGTTCTTTGCACAATGTTACTAAGTTTACTTTACTAGATGTTTAGTATTTATTATTAATATTAAAATTGATTTATCAAAAAATTGAAATCTTCTATAGCATTTAAAATGATGTGGTTGATACTTTCGCTTTACAAAACAAAAACGAAAAAAGTACAGGATTACATTTAACAAACTAGACTACAAATTATAGCTTCCCGATAGATGTATTTGTAATAAGTATTATATATTATTATGTTTATACTTTTTTTGACGTCTACTAAAACTCTTATTGTATTTACACTCATTACAGCCATTTCAATTAGATTTTATTATGTTCCTTACTACTTTTTCACGCTACGCCTCTGACCCTAGCAAAATAAATAACAACCATCTACGGTTATTTTATCTACTACTTTTGAACCTGATCAAATATCAAATTGGGATAGAAATTTAAGTACAAACATTAAAAGTTATCCTTAAAATATCCTAATACTGATTTTTCAAAGTATATTTACTAGTAATACACATTAACCCATAAACACCAAGGGATATGGAGTAGCTTCTTGTTCATTAACAGGTGAAGAATGCCGGTGACTTGGTAATTCTGGCGATGGTTCTGTACTCCTAGTCAGCCAGTAGGTAGTCACCCAACCCTTTCCTTTTAATTCTACTTCGCCTCTTCGATCCAGCACAAATGTACCAAATGTCTCCAGGATTTCTTGAGTCGCTTTACTAACGTGTATTTTCAATGCTGTAATAAATGAACTGAACTTAAATATAATATAATAAATAAATAAATTAATTAAATATAATTAAATATCATTATTAATTAAATAGGTATGAATAAAAAAATAAATATAATATAAATTATATATAGTGAGAGGATAAAGACTTAATCGCCTCTGCTAACAAAACGATATATGTAATATGCCCACAGATCCTGATGAAGAGCCATATTACATTATATCATTTAGAAATAGGGTATCAGCTCATCTTAAAATTAAATAAATATATAAATAACAGGCTCTTTTGTACCATCCCTGATGCAAGGTTTGGTTAAATTGCATGGGCGTACTGGGAAAATCCACTCACTCACCAAAGTAAACTTTTGAGGAAAACGCATGTAAACATTAACCATTTTAAAAATTTCGTACACTAGCTATTCAATATTTGGTTTCCGGATATGATTTTGAATGATGTTAACCAAAGGTGGTGTGCACATACATGTAACAATATTTTGAAAAACATCATTTTATTCATAAAAACTGTGAAAAAATGGAGTTGATTTTTATTGTCATTACATAAATTAATATTTATGGGGTAAAACATTTTATTATTTTTTTTTTAGTTGCCTAATATTTGCCAAAATACTAGACAACTATATACTCGGTTCACATTTTTTTGATAGCTCACTACAAGTTTAATCCTAATTAGAGAACTGAAATACAGAGAGGATAGGTAATACGATATAATAGTAAAAACCAATCTGAAACTGACGGTTTAAGATGTTTTCGACTAACCCTCCTTGTATCTACAGAAATACAATACAGCGGTCAACCTTTTAATCCGATTATAAAGGTATTTTGGCCGGCCAGTGTCGTAGAGTATATGATTGAAACATTTATTTGAACTAAATAAATATATTTTTTAAATTGTATTTTTGTTTTAATAAAACTTCTTTATTTTATTCAAAAATAAAAAGTTTTTTGCCAATTTGCCAATGTGTTTTAAATGTATACATTATTTTCGAATCCATGTTGGCACAACTTTCGACTATGTTGCGGACAGTGTTTGTGGGATTCTGAGAAACCAGAGCATCGTGAACATTCAGGACAATAGTCTTCTCTCTTGGTGAATAGACAGACTTACTGACTGTATGCAACAGTACCGGTGTAAAACTTGATGATGTTGATGATGAAGCCATCACAAACAATCTAACAAAACGAGCACGAGCAAAAGGTACGTATATTTTCGTAGGTATATGGAATAAAAATCACTCACGCACTGCATATAATTCGCAAAAGAAATATTCGAGACGCTAATTACTGCCGTAGACGCGGAAACACCGACGAGCCGTAAATTACATTCGATCAAAAACGTACTAAACAAAAAAATTGTTTCCGTTCGTACTAACTTCACCCTTTCAAGTTAAGTTTCGAATATAAACTAAACAGACGAGGCACGTGACCAAAGCCAGCATCTATACCGATTATATTATTAAAAATCTGGGGAATTCCATTCTAATTATCTTGCAACGGAGAGTACCTTCGGATATGAATACCAGGTTTTCTAGTAAAGTGATTAAACGCGAAGATTAGTATTGAAATATCCAAAGAGATAAGGTATCCTTATTTACAAAATTGTTAATGGTTAAATTATTTTTTTATTAATATAATATAATAACCAACATTAGCCGTGAAAGTTTTAATTGTTTTTTGCTAAATATATTAGTATTAAAACATTGTTAATATTAATAATAATTTTAATGAATAAACACCTCAGAAACGCATATGATGATACAAATTTAACGACCGTTAGATGACTTTAAGGCATATTTCGTGCTACCAACAAACTGTGAACGGATAATAATACAGAAAAGAAGAGAAATGAAAAGCGAGACGGAAACTTAAGCAGAGGAAGCATAAAAATTAAATAAAAGAATATCCAAAGCTACTATAAAAGTCACTCGAAAATACAACCAAGAGCAAATCGAACATACCATTCAGAACAATAGAAGTATGAAAGTATTGAGAAAAAGACTAAAAACGGGGACAAGGCAGATAATAAAGTTTAAAGATAGAAATAGTCATCTTACAACCAACAGAGAGGAAACCCTTAAAATAGTTGAAAACTTCTACAAATTGCTTTACACAAGCCAACACAAAGCAACTAGTAGAAAAACCCAAGTACCAGAAATATTAACAAAGAAAAAGGGAATTGTCAACCAAGGATCAGAACTACTATCGAAAATCACAATGGACGAAATAAAACTAGCCCTAAGAAAAGCTTAGAATAACAAATCTCCAGACGAAGATTGTGTAGTTACTAATGCAATCAAAATCGGAAGCACTTGCCTACTTAAGAAAATAAAAAACCTTTTTAACATGTGACTTTTGGACAGTAATATACCCGACAAATGGCACAATGCTAAGGTAATTTTATTGTACAAAAAAAGGAGATCCCCATGAATTAGAAAACTACAGACCTATAAGTCTTCTTAGTCACCTATATAAACTCTTTACAATAATAGTAACGAATCGTCTTAAGACAAAACTTGATTTCTACCAGCCAGTAGAGCAAGCGGGATTTCGTAACGGATTGGAAACAAATGATCACACACAGAGCGTTTAAACGGTAATAGAAAAGACTATCGAATACAATCGACCACTCGTTTTGCCCTTTGTAGATTTTCATAAAGCCTTTGACACGGTAGAATTTGACAAAATCCTGGAAGCACTACAAGCATGCCGCATTGCCTATCGATATACAATACATACTAAAACGCAACTATGTCGGTGAAACTACATGAAGAGACGGATCATATCCCAATCAGCAGAGGAGTCCGACAGGGTGATACCTTATCGCCTAAACTGTTTACCGCAGTACTAGAATATGCTTGTAAAAAACTTAACTGGAAAGAGCAACGCCTGAACATTGACGATAGAAGATTAACAAATCTTAAATTCGCAGACGACATAGTTTTGTTCTCGGACAACCTCAAGGAAATATATACAATGCTACATGAACTTCAGTTAGTGTGTGCCAGTGTGGGTCTTAAAATAAACATCTCCAAAACAAAATTCATGACAAACCTAGTACCTAGCGGAAATATCAATATTGGAGACAACGAACTAGAGCTGATGGAAAAATACATATATCTTGGACACGAAATAAAGATCACAAGAGACAACCAAATATGCGAACTACGAAGAAGAATAAACCTAGCATGGGCAGCCTATGGAAAACTCATAGACATTTTTAAAAGCGATATACTAATTTCTTTGAAACGTAAAACATTTGACAAATGTGTCTTGCCTGTGATGACCTATGGTGCCGAAACTTTGACATTGACAGCTACAAGTTTTAAAACGCTGCAAATAGCTCAGAGGAATTCCCGAATTGCCATACTGAAATGAAACTGGGCCGAACACGTCGCCCGAATCAGTGATGAAAGGTGGACGAAGAGATTGCTTGAGTGGAGGCCGAGGTTAGACAAAAGAAGTAGAGGAAGACCTCCTACATGATGGACTGATGATCTCAAGAATATGTCAGGAAATTTGATGAAAAGTGCTCGAGACAGAGCACAATGGACACAAATGAGGGAGGCCTATGTCCAGCAGTTGACGCAAAGGGTTGGGTGATGAGAGATGATGAGAAAACATTTTATAATAAAAGAGAAAAAAATTTTTAATATTGATATTATTAAAAAACAGATATACAGAGAGTCAGACACTAACTCAGAAATATTGTGATCCAAATATTTCTGATGTTCACTTATGTCCTCTTCAGTATTACTTTAACAGTTGGTTCAAGTATGACTTCTGTTACCAGTTTCGACGTTAGAAGAGACCTGTAGTACCAACCTCAAAATGCATCGGGTATAATGTGTTTTTGCACAATTTCATTAAATCTTTCTTTTTTGAATACTAATAGGGAGAGGTGGCTGTTTTTTGTAAAACATGGGTAAATCTTTTAGTTGATTTGTTGGCCTTCCCTTTTCGGTGAATATAAATTGAGCCGCCGGAGTGCTTGTCTATAATTGTATTGAACATGACTGGTTCTTTCTTGGAGTATTTTAAGCTTTTAATTAATAACTAGTTAACAACCTTCCCCATCTCGTCTATAGATCTATTTTTAATAAGACATTTTTAAAGTTGCTTCAATGTGCACTTCATGTATTTCTACTGTATAAAACATCCGCTAATGGACATAATTTATGGTTCAGATGTTCATTTGAAAGTTTAAAATCTTCTTCTTCTTCTTCTACTTTTTGTAGATCTTTCGATCTGTTTCATTCTGAAGTTGCCTCTGGTTAATTTCTTGGGAGGTAGATTGCCAACTATCCCTCCATCTTTTAGGTGGTCTTCCGGGGGTCTTGAACCGGGTGGATTGTTTTCTAGTGCAATTTTTGGGAGTCTATTCTCATCCATTCGTCTTACATGGTTGTACCACATCCTCTTGCGCTGCCTTCCCCATCTTACAATATCTTGAATTTTGCACTGCTCTCTAATGTTTGTATTTCTAGCTCTGTCTCTTCTTGTTTTCCCCATTATTGTTCTTAGGGTTTTCATTTCGGCAACCCTTAGCATCTGTTTCGTTTTGTTAGTATCTTCGCTCACTTCTATGCCATATGTCATGATCGGTCGTATGCAAGTCTAATAGATTCTAATTTTACTATCTGTGCGCATATACGGATTTGACCAGACTATCTCCCGCAGACATCCTGACAGTGCAGATGCTTTGTTGATCTGACTCCTCAGGTCCTTTACTGGGTCGTGGGTGCTTGATATATCTATGACCAGATATCCGAATTGCATCACCTGTTCTATGGGGTTGTCCTCAACCAATAACTTACATCTGAGCGGATCTTTTGCTATTGTCATACATTTAGTTTTGTTGGTAGAGATGTTCATATTTAGTAGTCGGCTTGTTTGAAAGAACTGAAAGAGCTGCCTTTGTAGATCATCTTCTGATTCGGCAATAATTGCTGTATCGTCTGCGTAACACACCATACCAATTCTTTTGTTGCCCATTCTATATCCGAGATTAAGAGATGTTACTTTGTTGATAATTTTGCCCATGAGAAGATTAAACAAGAAAGGGCTTAAACTGTCGCCTTGTCTAATTCCTCCCGGTGTTGGAATATTTTCAGTGAATTCGTCTCCTGCTCTAACTTTGGTTACGTTGTTGTTATTTAGTTTATGGAGTATTTTTGTTATACTGGTCGATGTTTCATTTTCTATTAATATATTTAGAATGTCTCCCAGGCGAACTCTGTCAAATTCCTTCGTCAAATCAATGAAGCAAATATACGCTGGCATGCCGAACTCTATAGCTTTTTCTTTTGTTTGTGTAAATACTGCGTCGGTTATAGATTAAAATCAGTTTGCAATAATATACTATACCAGTAATATTTTATTTTTATTACATATTACAATTGTTTAAAAAGTAAACTACATAATGGATTATCCCTCCAGATACTGACAGAGAATGTAGCGTAGAAGTAATTTTAAACTGTTTGTCCTCGTTTTAGTGTAGTGTTTTGTACAATTTTATGTTATTTTTAATGTTTCCACATTCTACGCCTGCCGGATAGTTCACATTTTGACGAAATGCCCCTGAAGATGCTATTTTAAGCGAAAGTACCTGGGCTAGATTTAATTAACTTGTGCTCGATAATAGCCTTATTTTCAAAGTTCATTTATTTGAGCATTCAACCTCATTTCAAATATTAGATATGCCAACGATACCTTAGTCCTTGCTAATTGCGGAGAAGACCTTTAAAATCTAATGAACAAAATAAAACAGACTTGTGATCAGTATGGATTAAAACTCAACGTTAAGAAAACTAAATATATGATAGTTAGCAAAAAAAATTATATACATGATGACGGAATAAAAGTCGAAGATGCCACACTGGACAGAGTAGAGAAACTCGTGTATCTCGGCAGTAATATTAATGAGAGCTGAGATCCAACCGCAGAAATTAAAAGCCGAATAGAACAAGCCCGAGCTGCCTTTGTAAAAATAAGAAACGTACTTTGCAGTCAAGATTTTAGCATTGACCTTAGAGTTCGAGTGTCATCTTGCTACATCTTTCTTATCTTGTTGTATGGAGTGAAAGTCGTGAACTGAGGCTATCTTTGAACGCTTGACAGCCTTTGAGATGTGGGTATACAGACGACTACTGAAAATAAGCTGGGTCGACAGAGTTAGAAATGAGGAGGTCTTTAGACGGCTGAACCAAACAACACAACTGGTCAATATAATAAAGAAACGCAAGCTGGAATACTTCGGTCACATTATGAGACACCCTGAAAAATATGATCTTTTACATCGATCATTTAGGGAAAGATCCAAGGTGATCGTGGTCCTGGTAGAAGAACATCATGGCTGAAAAATCTAAGGCAATGGTATGGAAAATCAACTACAATGTTATTTAGAGCTGCTGTCAATAAAGTGACGATAGCGAATGTGGTAGCCAACATGATATCCAACGATCGATAACGGTCATGGAACTAAAAGAACAAAAAACAGTAAAAATTAACATATTTAGTGGCTTTTCCTCTAATAACAATAAACCCTTAAAGACAACATGGACTATGTTTGTCTCTATTATTTTACTTTATGTACTTGGCCTATTTTTTATCAAATAATAAAAAGATTATCAAAAACTTATAATTAATTATTTCTTGTCTTATGTTTAACTACATTAAAATTTAGTTTTTAAAAATGGCTCAATTAGTATTTTTTGAAGAAGCTGACCGTAACTACCACGAATCATTAAGAATGTTTAACCAACGATTTCCTTTCCACCCGACCACAGTGATCACCAGATCTTACCCCATTAAATTTTTCTAAACCTAAACTCTTTTAGTTACCTAAAATTTACGGAATAAAAAAAATGTACAAAGCCTTGCTATTTAGAGAGTTATAATATTATAAAAGAATTTATAAAGAAAAATTAAATTTATAAAGAAAATTTCTAACAATTTAACTCATATCTCAAGAAATTTGACAGAATGTTGGGGAACAAACGAAGAATAGGTTAACCTTTTGAATACATAATAAACTAAAATTTTAAGTTTCTATTATTTATATTTATTAATGTAACAGTTGGAAAATTATTTACTATTTAATCAATTAATAAAGAAACAGAATTTATTAGTGTATTAGTATTTATGGAATCAGATTTTGATAATTTTCAAATAAAGTGTTACAAGACACTCTTTACTATTTAAAAAAAATTAGTATATGTCTGTGACCTGATGATGGTCCATGGAGATACCGAAACTTTAATACTGGTAATATTAGAAATTTAAAAATTGTTGTTCCCAAGCGAATTTGTTTTATCTTTAAACCAAAAGGGTTGACAGAGAGGGTAAGATTTTATCTTAATATACTTTATATATATATATATATATATATATATATATATATATATATTATATATATATATATATATATATATTATATATATATATATATATATGGAAACGGATAATGCGAGTGAATAATAAAAGTAAAAAGTAATGGCATGTCTCGCAAAACAAAAAAAAAAACAAAAATGGTATATAGATGGAAGGCAACCGTATATACGTATTTCTGACTATAGGTCGTCTTCAGTACGGTGCAGCCAAGTTAGAAAAGGAGCATATTAACTTGGGACGGGATCACTACAGGAGCAATGCAACCATTTTGTGGCATTAGAGTTAGAAGACTCTGATGGTTTCCAGGGCAACAACTAACACCAACCACGAAGGAAGCTACAGCTACCTGGGGAAAGGAATGCCAAACGTTAAAACGTTTAAAATAAATGGAAACGGATAATGCGAGTGAATAATAAAAGTAAAAAGTAATGGCATGTCTCGCAAAACAAAAAAAAAACCAAAAATGGTATATAGATGGAAATATTGTGGGAATATATTCCATCTATATACCATTTTTGTTTTTTTTTTGTTTTGCGAGACATGCCATTACTTTTTACTTTTATTATTCACTCGCATTATTCGTTTCCATTTATTTTAATTTATTTTCCTACAATTTAAAAATAACTTAAATTTTTTAACAGTTCTAAGGCCTTCAGCAATTCAGGTCACATTATGTTATTTAACGTTGTGTTTCATATGAGATGAATCTTACTTTCTGGTAAGTGTTTATAACTTTTATATTGCATCAGCCAAAGTTTATAACACAGTAATTTTCATTGTAGACCTTGATAAAGGTGGCAAACAACCACCGAAAGCTCGGATTCAGAATAAATAGTACGCCTTGGCAAAGCTCAATTTTTTATTGACTACCACACCCAAAAAGAAAAAAGTATTTACATATATATATATATATATATATATATATATATATATATATATATATATATATATATAATATATATAATATATATATATATATATTATATATATATACATATATATATATATATATATATATATATATATATATATATATATATATATAACAAAACAAAGAAATTTTGTCGAATTTTTTAGCAGCAGCCATATAGAAAAGCCACAAAAAAATAAAAATTGAACAGATTATTGAATTTTTGTCGGAGGCTAAATTTTTACTCTCTTTGTTTTTATTATTATTATTTTGGTCTTCCCTTCCTTCTCTTACTTGACCTTTCGAATTCCACCAACATTAATATTTGCATTTTTTTATGGCTATTATTACCTGTATCTTGCTGAACTAAACAGTTAATCATACAAATCAAATACACTGACATGCACATTTCAAATGTAAGCGCTCAATTTCAACGAGAAAATTATAAGACGAAAATAAGAATAAAGTCACTTACGTTAGGAAAAAAATAATTAGAAGAAGATGAAATAACTACAAATAATATGACATTGCCGTCAAAAAATCACCAGACTGTATCTGTAATAGCAAGTAGAATAAATTAAGAAGTTAAGAAATAACAAAGAAAACCTTGTACATTGCCGTGCTACATATGAGCCATTGCACGTGAATAATGACGGAAGTACTGAAATGAACGACAAAAACTAAATAAGAAAATAGTTGTCTTTCAACATACTAAACGCAAGAAATTGATGATACGCGTTTTTATTCACTCCTTAGCCGCTCACAAGCTCGGTTAGGAAGGTGAAAAATCAAATAACTAAAAAATATAGTAACGTCAAAGAAGATATGTGTACTGTAAAACATACTACGGCTAAGGCGATTTCTTTAAGCATTTAATTAAATATTCCCTATGATTTAGGATTCCAGCGTAGGTTTTACCTGTCACTCTCCATAACATTTTCACAAATATCATAATATATGAACGACACCGAAGTCAAGGATGAGAATTCAAATAAAAACAGTATTATCTATGATATTTGGTACACAGGAAAAAAAGAAACAGGTAGTAACATCATCGCCAAAATAGATAAACGTGCTAGCAAACTTACTCACTGCGATGTGAGTATTCTTGTGTGTTTATCAGTCAATAAAACCGCTAACAAGAGAAAATATGGACTAAAATATTTTCTCAGAAGAAATAAGTCCATCTTGCTATTGATCCATAAAAATCCCTATTTTATTTTATATCAGCATTATAGACTTACGCATTCCAGTACTTTCCATTCTATTTGCTGTATTGACAGTGTCACCGAATAAACAATAATGCGGCATTATGTGACCCACAACACCAGCACAAACTGGACCAGAATGTATTCCAATCCTTACTTGCAGCTGAAAATCCGGATTGTGTTTGAATGTGAAAATTTTTACTTGCGTCAAGATCGCTAAAGCCATCAAACCAATCTCCTTAGCATGATTATTGCCGTTTCTTTGAGGTAAACCGGAGACAACCATGTAGGCGTCTCCAATTGTTTCTACCTAAAACCAAGAAAAGTGAAATAAATAAAAAATATTTTTTTTTGTTTTTAAGATCATACTGCATTATTTTTAATTTTACTTATTTTTAATAAATTTATGTTAACAATTTGGTTGCCAATATGTCCCACTTAATACACCCCTCGTATTAAGTATAAGGTAAAAAAATACTATTTTATGTCAAAAGCATTGCAGGATTCACAATTATTTACAACAGCTTGTGATTCTGGTTGCTAATATATATAACTTAACATAAAATAACAAGTTTACCTTATAAACATCGTAGGATTTAATTATTCTGTCAAAAGTACTGTATAGTTCGTTTAGCAAATCCACTACCTGGAAAAATTAAGACTTTAATTAATAAAAAATAATATTTAAATATACTTAATAAAAATAGAATAAATAAAACAATTGTCGTTGCATGTTATAGATTTCACGATGTCATCAACGAATGGTATTCAGTTACACTTAAGACTAAGTAAGCCGGATTTAACCCTGCGGTGCACGGGTTGGGTCTGTCAGGCCCATTAAGTTCTTCTTATATCTCTATTCGGTCAGTGAGTTTAAGTACGGTCCTTGCGTTCTAAGTACCTTTCGTCGGCAGAGAGCTATAATCCCTCAGTTACGAATATTGAAGCAATAGTGTCGATGATATACCTATCTGTTTCGTTCTCTCAGACCCAACCCGTTCCTTAATGTAAGTTTTTTTTTATGAAAGTACAAAACAAAATTTGCAGTGTATTGTTTTTAGAGCTTAGCAAAACAATGTATTCTTACGAGAGAGGGGCAAAACATTTGCAACATCTCTACGAGGAAGTTGCAACCGACGAGGAAGAAAATTATGAAGACTCAGATTCCGATGAGTCTATAGTTGGCAACTTAGAACATGAAGATGCTAATCATAACTCAGAGTCTGAATTGGATTTATTAGAAACCGAATTAAACGTACAAAAATGTATTTCACAAGGTAAGTCAAACTTTTATTACAATACCAAAGATCGAATGAAATGAAATAAGATTTGCGGATCACGAAATGTTAGAACTAGACGAGAAAATATCATAACAAAACTTCCTGGAGTTATTCGTGAAGCGAAAAGTTGCAAAACTAAAAAAGAATGCTGGGAACTGTTCTTTAATGACAAAATTATAAAACATATTGTTGAATGTACTAATGTATATATCGAGCGTGTGTCCGTGAGATATAAAGACAGTTCCAATGCGAGGCTAACAAATATATGTGAACTAAAAGCTCTGATTGGTCTGCTTTACTTAGCTGGAGTTTACCAAGAAGGTAGAACTTCAATTTTTGAGTTTTGGAAAAGAAATGGTACGGGCATTGACATATTTCCGGCAACGATGGCTCTCCGCAGATTTCGATTTCTTATGAAGTGCTTACGCCTAGATGATATTCGTTCAAGGGACGAACGGACACAATTAGACAAACTTGCAGCAGTTAGAGTCGTATTCGAGGATGTAGTTGAAAATTTTCAAATTTTCAAAAATATTATACCATTGGCCAATATGTCACTATCGATGAGATGCTTTTAGGCTTTAGAGGTCGCTGTAGTTTTAGAATGTGCCTTTCAAAAAAACCGGCCCGATACAGTCTGAAGGTATTTTCCTTGGTGGATTCTCGCACGTTCTATACTTATCAATTAGAAATATATGCCGGTACACAACCACCAGGTCCATATTCTATCAGTTCTGCAGTCAACGATGTGGTTGAGCGGTTTTGCAAACTAATCTCCAGATCCAACCAAAATGATACAATGGACAATTGGTTTACATTAATTAAATTCGCACAAAACTTACTGACAAATCATAGTCTAACAATTGTAGGCAGCCTACGGAAAAACAAAAGGCATATCCCAACCGAATTTTTAATGAACAATAGACCTCCAAAATCAACTATGTTTGGATTTACCAAAGATATAATAATGTTGTCCTATATAACAAAACCAAAAAAACATGTTGTTCTTTTGTCAACCCTACACCATGATGACCAAATCGATCCGACAACGGGTGACAAAAGTAAACCTGAAGCAATAATGTTCTATAACTCTACGAAAGATGGTATGGACACCGTTGATCAACTTCGAGGTTCCTATAATGTCGCAAGAAATACAAAATGGCCCATGGTCATCTTTTATGCATTGCTTTATGTTGCTGCAATAAATGCATTTGTGATACAGAGAAGTAACACACCGGATCTACAAGCAAAAGAAGATTTTTTTTAAAAGAACTAGGTCTTCAGTTCATCATCATTATCATCATTGGCTTTTACAACTCTTCGTGAGTTTTTGCCGCGTTTACTATTGCCTTCCATTGATTTCGATCCTGCGCTATTATTTCCCATGGCCTTACTTCCATCTTCTCCAGGTCTTCCCTGACTGCAAAATCCACAAGGAAAACAATTCCTGTAGCTAGCTGTATACCACGTATCAAAAAAAGAGGTTAATCTTTGTAAGTGGGAATATTTATTTAAAATCCCTTAAAAGGGCTACATCAAAAAAACAAACGTTTTCGAACTAAACAGTCCATCATCAGGTTTAAAATCTGCTAGGTTGCACCTGATCCACCAAAATACATGGGTAAAAACCCTTTAAATTACTTATAGTTATCAAAGATTATACATCTTGTTGTTAAAAAACTGTGATGTTCATTAATCAATTAGATATGACTTCAGGTAACATACATTGTAAAAAGTTTTGAGTTCCAGAGCCGGGGAGAAACCTCAACGCACGGAGAAAAGCTGGAAACTTAAAGGGTTTTTACCCATGTATTTTGGTGGCTCAGGCATTTTAACCTAGCAGATTTTAAAGCTGATGATGGACTGTTTAGTCCGAAAACGTTTGTTTTTTTGATGTAGCCCTTTTAAGGGTTTTTAAATAAATATACCCACTTACAAAGATTAACCTCTTTTTTTTTTCCTGACTGCGTCTTTCCACCTTTTTCTAGGCCTTCCTGTCGATCTTTTACCATCTGGTTTTTCCCAAAATACATTGCTAATCAGTCTGTCGTCATCACTCCGTACCACGTGGCCTGCCAATCTTAATCTATTGGCTTTTATGTATCTTACGATGTTTCGTTTCCCGAAGAGAGTCTCTATTTCATTGTTGTATCTGCTCCTCCATTCATTTGTCACGCTGTCCCTGCAAGGACCATATATAATTCGCAGGATTTTGCGTTCCCATACTAATAGCTTATTGATTTCTTTCTTTCTCAATGTCCATGTTTCACTTCCATATGTTACTGCTGGTCGTATTATGGTTTTGTACATTTGGATCTTGGCACGCCTTGAAAGAATCTTTGACTCCTTAGATATTGAATGGCAAAGAATTATTTGTTCCCCGCCAGTATTCGTATTTCAACCTCCCGTTCTCCTGTGTTTTCACTGGTAATTGTTGCTCCTAGGTATTTGAATTCTTTGACCACCTCAAAATTATGATCGTTTATGGTAATGTTTTGTCTTATTCGCTGTCGTTCCTTTTTTGATACGACCATGTATTTAGTTTTTTCTTCGTTTATTTTCAGGCCTACGCTTAGTGTTGCTTCTTCAAAGTTCGATACTATATCCTTAACTTCCAGTGTTGTCTGTGCTACTGCATCTACATCATCTGCAAATGCGAGAATAATCTTTGCTCCTCTGGCAGTTATGTCTGGTTTAACTCTGGTATAGATTTTTCGCATTGCGTATTCCAATGCTAGATTAAATAGTAATGGGGACAGCAAGTCTCCCTGTCTGAGCCCAGTGCTTATGCCGAAATCCTTTGAAGTTTTGCCTATTATTCTAATTTGTGCAAAGGAATTGATGACACACATTCGCGCAATTATGGTCAGCTTCTTTGGTACGTCTAACTCAATCATTGCACTCCACAGTTTTAAGCGATCTATGGAATCATATGCTTGTTTGAAATCTATGAAGATCTGGTGTACTTCTTTATTATATTCCCAATACTTTTCTAGCATTTGTCTGATAGTAAATATTTGGTCGATTGTTGATCTTCCAGGCCTAAAGCCGCATTGGTAATCGCCAATAATTTCCTCTGTATATGGCAGTAATCGTTTTAGTACAACTGAAGCTAATATTTTATATGTAGTACCGATTAGTGAGATTCCCCTGTAGTTGCCACATGTATCCTTTCTGCCTTTTTTATGTATTGGCACGATAATACCGCCACTCGATTCTTTTGGCATTATTTCTTGTTCCCAATCTTTTTTCATTAATTGGTGTATTTTAGTTCTAAGTTCATGCCCTCCTTTTTTAATCAGTTCTGCATCAACATTGTCTAGTCCTGGGGATTTGTCATTTTTTAGGGTTTCTATCGCCGTGATAATTTCTTCCAGGCTTGGCGGGGGTACTTCTATCTCAGCCGTTTGGTACTCACAATTTGCCTTATTACCATCCGCGTTTACCTGGACATTTAGAAGACTTTCAAAGTATTCAGCCCATCTTTCGATGGGCTGTAATCATTTGCTCATTTTTATCTCTCACAAAGTTCGGTGTTCTTATATATGCACCTTTCTTATGTTGTCTTACTTCTTTGTAGAATTTTTTATTTTGCTTGTTTCTGTGTTCACGTTCTACTTTTTCAATTTGTTGTTGTAAATGTTGTCTCTTTTTTCTCCTTACTGTTCTTTTGGCTAAGGCTCTCTCTCTCTATTGTATTGTTCACGCTTTTTATTCGTCGGGTTTGCTAGGTAGTCGATTCTTCTCTTGTTTGCTTCTTTTAAGGTATCCTCGCATTCTTCATCAAACCATTTTTTTCTTTTTGGTTTTTTCTTCCGACCTTTACACTTATCTGCTGTTTCTGTAATGATCGTTTTAATGGAGTGCCATTTCTGGTCTATATTTTCTCTTTTATTTTCTTTCGTTTCCAACACCTGGAATCTGTTTCTCAATTCTAGTTGATATTGTCTCTTTCCCTCTTCTTCTTCCAATTTAGACACATTCCATCTTTCGATCTTCATCTGTTTGTCTGTTGTTTGTGTTGAGATTCTAGTTCTGAGCTTGGCCTTTACTAGAAAATGGTCTGTATCACTATCTGGTCCCCGTCTAGTTCTTACGTCTATTATACTACTGGAATGCCTCCCATCAATTAATACGTGATCAATTTGGTTCCTCGTTCTTCCATCATTTGATCTCCATGTTACCTTATATATGTTTTTCCTGGCAAATTGGGTGCTTTTGATAATCATGTTGCACCCTGCTGCAAACTCAATCAGCCTCGAACCATTGTCATTGGTAATGTCATGTAGACTCTGATTTCCAGCTACCGGCCTTATGTGTTCTTCTTTGCCTATTTTTGCGTTTAAGTCCCCTAATATTATTTTGATATCATGTTTTGGGGCTTCCGTGTATAATCGGGTTAGGGAGTCATAGAATTCTTCCTTCTCTTTCTCTGCTGCTTCTTCGGTTGGTGCATACACTGAGAATATCGATAGATTGAACCATTTGCCCTTTATTCTTATGCTACAGACTCTATCATTAATTGCTTTGAAATCTAGTATAGCAGATTTAATCCTTTCGCTTATTACAAAACCACACCCTCTTTCATGACGTGTTTCATGTCCAGACCATAGCACTATTGACTTCTCCATTTGGATTGTCCCAGACCCAGTCTATCTGACTTCTTGGATTGCAGTCACATCGTAATATAGTTCTTCCAGCTGTTTTATTGCTCTTGTGGAAATTCCAGGTCGATACCAACTTAGTACGTTCCATGTCCCTAATAGAGTGTCCTTTATTCGTAGCTTACGTCGTTTGTCCTGATAATCTGTCCTATTCCTAGGCAATGGTATTCGTTTCGTAGCAGTGTATTTTTCTGAGTATGGATCGCTGGTCCATAGCACAACCCCCAACCTGAAGGACCAGAATTTTCTGTCTGGGTTTATTCCCATAGCCGATATGTTCCAGTTTTAAGGCGCCAGAAACTCGCCTTTCCCCTCTCTCGTCAGCTACATAACGCACACTCATTGTGCGCCATGCACCCAGTGGTTACGCGGCATATTGCCTTCGAGGACGTGAGAGTAGGATTTGTTGGCAGAGCTGAGTTCTATTCCTAGAACTTCCGACTTTTTCGTCAGAAAACAGTGGACGTTCTTGTAGAGGTGTGGAGTGGAGGTCTTCAGTTAGTGATGGACAATATAAAGGCAAGAGCTCAATATCCTCATTTGTCATGAGATATAAGAGAGCTTGCTGCTAAACTCAGTGGTGTTGGACCAATAGAAGCAACTGCGGAATTGCAAAATAAAAGGGGGCGTTGTACTTTTTGTAGAGATCGTAAAACTCACTACATGTGTCACTACTGTAAAAAAATTATTTGCTTAGAACATACTGTACCTGTTTGTCGCATATGCATTGATAAAATGACTAAATAAGTTATATACAAGGTGTTCTTTAAACATCTGCCATATTGTAGTATGTAATTTCTTTTATATTTTTAGTTTTAATATTACAATAGCAGTTCCTTTTTTATGTACATGTAAGTTGTCTTTAGTAGTAGTCCTAATATATGCAACGGAAACCTGTTGTTACAAAATTAAACATAAACAATTCTTAGTTTAATTTTTGAGCTTCTCAGACCCAACCCGTTCCTTCGTGTATCAAATTATCACCCGTGCACCGAAGGGTTAATATAAAATTCTGTGTATAGTTTTTTTAGTACTAGGTACTTTAAAGTTATGTCATGGTTTGTATAAAGTGACATCACTTTTAGTTAAAATTTCCCTGACATAAACCTTACATACTTGATCTTTCATAGCCATCAACATATTATTTTAAAAAGAAAATGTTATTATAATTACATTGAGAATTTTAGAATTATATAAATTGTATAGCCAAAAACCAAAAAAATACCGTTGTATAGATTATTAAAAATAAGAAATAAAATTTCTTATTATTAATAATCTAAATTTTATGAAACAAATAGAAATAATCAATTTAATTAAATAACATCAAACAATCGTACGCTACTGAAACGGGAGTGTTTCAAACCTCAATAGCATTTGTGAGATTGGCAAAAATGTTTACGGTGTTGTCAACAATTTCTAATCTTAAACCGTGTTGACATGATTAGTGAATCACCGCAAAGTGAACCACTTTTTATCCCTTAACAGATAAAATTTAAAGTTATGACATACACAAAGAGTTTATAGTTTTCAAGATCATAAACGTAGATCTTTTCTAACAAAACCTTAACATGAATTAATTCTCGAACTATACTACCAAATTTAAAATATGGCAACATGTGAAAGATGCAACGAATAATGCAACGAAATAATTTCTGTATTTTATAAAAAATACTGACATCTCCAGCCAGTAATATGCTTACTTCCATAGGTGTACTAATAGCACAGAACGCAGTAAATCCCACTATATCGCTGAAATATATAGTAACGCATTCAAATTGCTCTGGCTCAACGAACTGCCCCATCATCAGTTGCATAGCTACTGGTCTAGGTATAACCTGATAAAGTAGTTCTTCAGATCTTCGCTTTTCCTGACTCAATTCTTCTGTTTTTTCATTGACTAATACTTCGAGATTATTAGCGTATTGCTCCATTCTTCTGAGAAGATCGTCTATAATATTTTCACCAAACTGCCTTTAAGAAAAAAAGGTGATTAACGACTATTTTATTATCGATATGAACCAATAGTACTTACTTCATTAAATTTCGTAGAAGTAGTCGAATTTGTTGAAACGTTGGTCTATTATCAGGATTTTCGCACCACGATGATACCATAAGTTCCGAAAGCTTTTCAGGACATTCGTCGTTATGCACTAGGGGTCTAAACGGTGGATTCTCATGGGCTGCAACTCGGGAAACTATTTCTATCAGTAACAACATAGTTTTAATTCATTGTTTCACATTAAATCGTTCTAAGCATAATTGAAATTAATCTCTACAGTTTAAGTTGAATGATATGAAAAAGAAATATAATTAAAAATTACTCGATATAAACATAGACTGGGTGTTTGAAGTGTTTTAGGGGAATAAAAATTTTCTTTAAGACACTATGTATATATAATATGTCTGCGGCGATTAAAAAGAATCCTTACCATTTACACCTAATTCTTCACGAGCAGACTGAAATGGTCCAGCTCTAAGTATAATTTCCTCAAGGATTATTCCAAAGCTGTAAACGTCTCCTTTCTGTGTTGGCAGTAAAACGGGATTCGTATCCAATGGAATAAGTTCTGGGGCAACCCAAAGCATTTCTGAAGTAGAATATAACATTTTTAAATACATTTTATATATTCATTTAGAAATAAAGTAAAGGTGTCTACTTCTTTTGGCTTAATATTAACGAAAGAGATATGATTTATCTCTTGCTGTTTATATGTGTAAAACTAATTAAAAACGAACTCATTCAAACTTATTTATTTATTTTTATATTATAAACTAATCTAAAGAAATTTGAAAAAGTACATGTCGAACATATCTGCAATTGCCCAAATACCAAGCAACAGTAAGATGGTTTATTTAAAAAATGAGTTAATATAAACAGTACAAATTTTTCTGTTATCTAGTCTACGACTAGTGAACAGATTGACTTCGCAAAAGAGAATAAATTTT
Organism: Diabrotica balteata; assembly: GCA_918026665.1. Classification (NCBI taxonomy): domain Eukaryota; kingdom Metazoa; phylum Arthropoda; class Insecta; order Coleoptera; family Chrysomelidae; genus Diabrotica; species Diabrotica balteata. Next base: position 43,916,163 of record OU898283.1, on the reverse strand, counting down.
ATTCTTCTAAATATCTAATTAGGCGTATGACAATTAATTTTTTACACCACATATTACAATTTATTATCTAAATGCTGGATGGTCTGTCCCTCGGCACTACAACTGCTTTTAGCAAATATCTTCTTGTTCAATTTGTGAAGAGAGGAGGTCAAAACCTGGTGGAGCTTTTCTGATATATGTACCTATATGTTTTTTATTATTGGGTTCAGTCTGTCGATCTGCATATTCTTTCAGTGGGAGATCATTTGGATATTGAAACTCAAGTTTATTGTATCTCTAATTGGTGATTTTCTGTAGCGTAAGCGATCTGAGTTGGAGTAAGTAGTGTATTTGTTTATTGGTAACTATCTATTTGCTTGCTATATTATCCGGCTTACTTCCCACCATGGTATTTAAGAATTAAGAGGTCGTTTTATAGGGGATTATTTTGAAGGGCTTATAGATTATGCCATATTAACCAGATTTAGCCATACGGCTCACACTCCCTCTAAGGGGAAAATTCACTCATCACAGATACCAACAGTGTCAAAGGAATTAAGCTCTGGTGGGAGGAATCAAAATACAAAGAATGTTTGCATTTTGAGAACGATTTCCGAAGTGGAAATTGAAGCGTCAATAAACTTACTTTAACCTTTAATTGTGGCTTATTTCCATTAAAATGGTATCTATTATAATTTTTTATAACATATACTTTTTTAGAGGTAATAGAGCTTACTTTATAATATAATATGGAAAATTTTATGGATACAGTATAGATTGTTTGTTGTATTGATATATGATTGAAAATTTATTTAGACTTGCTTCATAAAATTTATAATTCTTATTGAATTGAATTAATGAACAAAGTTAAATTATTAACTTTATTGCAAGGAAAAAATAGTTTTTTTATTGTAAATAAACAATGCTGAACATTCAAAAATTATTTTAATTTTAAACATATTTCCTTTATATTAGTTTACAATGTCAAAAGTACAAATATTTTTCTCTTGAATAAAAATTACATTTTTTTACACTTCATTATAACACTTCATTATAACAACTAATAACAATTGATGGATTCGACCGTTACTTGATGGAAATTCATTTTATGTAACAATAAAACACTGAAAAACTTTGTTTTCAAACTTCCACAAAATTTATTTTGTGTACCTCTTCTCACTACAGCTGTTTCGGCTGATTGCCTTTCTCAAGTGATCTATTTTTGGCATGAGTTTACACTTTATAGCCTCTAATGAAATAGGTTGAGGAGGGGAGAACTGTTTGTCTTAAGTTGGTCATTCAGAATTATATCTGTAATTTTTAATTTGTTGATTTCCATAGATTCTAACAAGGATAGCTTAAGGCCTTTATTTTGAATGTGAAGAATTTTAAATTCATCATTAACAGAATGATTGTGATCTAGAAGGTGAAGTGCGTATGTAGAATCTATTTTTCTATTATTGAAAGCCCTTTTATGTTCTGCTATTCGTTTATTAAAGTTTCTACCAGTTTGACCGATGTATGTTTTTGGGCATTCGCCACATTTAAATTTGTACACACCACTGTGTAAGTTTTTTGATTTTGGTTCTTGTTGTTTTTAATATATTTGTCTAGGTTTTTATTTGTTCGGAAAGCTGGTATTATTCCTTTCTTTTTTATGTGTTTGGCTATTTTTGTTGATATTTTGGCTGTATATGTAATCGAGCAGAATGTACTAGGTTTTTTCTTTGGTGGTGGAAATACTAGATTCAGGGTTTTCTTGTGTAGTTTTTGATTTAACATTTTATTAATTTTTTCGCTGTATCCGTTGTTTACTGCTATTTGCTTAATGATATTTAATTATGTCTCAAAGAATTTCTGTTACTCTATGTAACATACTATGATAGGCTGCTAGTTTATGTTGTGTTGGATGGGATGATGAATTGTGTATAGTCGTGTCAGTATGGGTAGGTTTATGAAATATGGAGAAGCCATGTTTGTTTTTAAGTCTGATAATTTTTAAATATAAAAAATTTATGCATTGATTTTGTTCTGTTTTTATTGTAAATTCAATATGACTATGAAATAAATTAATATACGATAAAATTTGATCGAGTTGCCTGTTAGTTCCTGTGAAACATACCAGTACGTCGTCTACGTATGTAAAAACTATGTCTACAGTGTAAAAAACTAAATAATCTAATTTGCAATAGTAAAAAACCCAATATTCATTATACAAAAAGTTTTTCGAACCATACTTTTTTCAATAGATTTATAAATTTAACAGATACTAAATTTAGTAATAGCGAGATACAACTTTTAGAGAAAGGATTTAAACACAATTTGCCCCAACATATTAATGAAAGAACTTAGAACGTTTAGTTGTAGAATGTGAAGTAGCGTTAAACAAAACTGCTAACAATATGGAAAAAAGTATAATTGCCAAATATATTACAGATGTGTGTAATGAAACTAAAAATTTCTGTTACAATAAGACAGCCATTTTAATTAAAAATAAATCAATAGAAAACAACATAGTATTTCCAAAAGCAGACAAAGGTAACACTACTATTGCTATATATAAAATAGAATATTAAAACAAAACAATAGAATTCTTAAATAATCAAAATATTGAAACGTTACACAAAGATCTGACAGAAAAATATTAAAAACAAATTAAGCTAGAATTAGAAAATTCAAAATCAATAGTAAATCCAATAGAACAGAAATACCTCAATATCATGAATCCACCGCCTCCTAAATTATACTCTTTCATTAAACTACACAAACCGGATCACCCAATAAGAACCTGTAGTCTCTTTTTTAGATACAGCTCCGTCATATAAGCTTTCAAAAAAACTGTTAGACATTATTTTAGAACACACTATATTTTCACCTAAATTTACCATAAAAAATACAATAGAACTAGTTAATAAAATACAACATATTCATATACCTAACAACTCCAGATTAATTTCATTTGACGTAAAAAATATTTTTACTCTACCTTATTTCATTAAGCGATGCAAGGCATATAAACAACGATACATTTTAGTGTACACCTATATTGGAACCGTATTTCTCCCGATCCGATATCTGGCGACGTCGGCCGACGTCGGATTAAAAACAAACTCAAGGTATTAAATCAGAGTGCCTATACTGCTTCGTTACGGAAGCAGTATAGGCACTATGATTTATTACCTTGAGTTTGTTTTCAATCCGACGTCGGCCGACGTCGAAAGATATCGGTTCGGGAAAAATACGGTTCCAATGTAGGTGTACACTAACAGATAAGTTAAAGATGTTCCAAATGAGTCTACTCGTTCCGATAAGTAACAGTATAACTATGACACTTTATTATTTTTTTTTCTTTTCTCAAATATTAGTGTTTATTGTATAGTAAATAAATTATTGTTATCACTGAATACATAGTAAGTGAAAAAGTAATCCGATTTATAAAATTAATGAATATTTTATGCATAAATTCAAGTAACAGTTCTTAAAAAATATTTAAAAACTAACTGAAATGTCCATCTTTATTTCGTCTGCCGACGTTGTCGGCAGCTTCAAATATATATAAATAATAGTGCAGGACTTATAATGGGCAATCCTCTAAGCCCATTTCTATCAGATATTTTTATGGATCATCTAGAGATGAAGATTTCAAAACAAACCATATTTAAACAGTTTTTATATTAGTGGAGATACGTAGATGACGTACTTGTATGTTTCATAAGAACTAACAGATAACTCGACCAATTTTAATTGTATATTAATTCACTTCATAGTCATATTGAATTTACAATAGAAACAGAACAACATCAATCCATACATTTTTTAGATTTAAAAATTATCAGACTTAAAAACATGACTTCTCCACATTTCATAAACCAACCCATACTGACACGACTATACACAATTCATCATCCCATTCCACACAACATAAACTGGCAGCCTATCACAGTATGTTATATAGATTACCAAAAATTCCGATGTCAAAATACAACTTTGAGACATAATTAAATATCATTAAGCAAATAGCAGTAAACAACGGATACGGCGATCAAACAATTGGTAAAATGTTAAATCAAAAACTACACAAGAAAGCCCTGAAATTAGTATTTCCACCACTAGAGAAAAAATCCAGTACATTCTGCTCGATTACATATACAGGCAAAATATCAACAAAAATAGCCAAACACATAAAAAAGAAAGGAATAACACCAGCTTTCCGAACAAATAACAACCTAGGCAAATATATTAAAAACAACAAGAGCCAAAATAAAAAACACTTACACAGTGGTGTGTACGTACAAACTTAAATGTGGCGACTGCCTAAAAACATACATCGGTCAAACTATTAGAAACTTTAATAAACGAATAGCAGAACATAAAATGGGTTTCAATAATGTATAAACAGATTCTACATACGCACTTTACCTTCTAGAACAGAATCATTCTTTTAATGACCAACTTAAAATTCTTTACATTCAAAATAAAGGCCTTAAGCTATCCTTGTTAGAATTCATGGAAATCAACAAATTAAAAAACACAGATATAATTCTGAATGACCCAGTTGAGACAAACAGTTCTCCCCTCCTCAACTTATTTCATTAGAGACTATAATGTTTAAACGCATGCAAAAAAAAGATCACTTGAGAAAGGCAATCAGCCGAAACCGCTGTTATGATAAGAGGTACACAAAATAAATTTTGTGGAAGTTTGAAAACAAAGTTTTTCAGTGTTTTATTGTTACAACTAATAACAGTTTATATCTGATGGTATATGGTTAAAATCAGTATATGTAACTGTTTTTATGGTAAAATAAAACTGCTTTTACTATTTTTGTTACAATTCTACACACATGTTGGACCAACAAATACACTTTTACAAAATATTATTGCAATCGATTCAGGGGTTTTTGAATATTATATATAAAGATTGTAATACTTACTTCGAAAGAATTCGCTATCTCTTATTATCTGATTTGGGGTTGTTAGGGTTGAAAGTCCAAAATCGGATATTTTTAAAACAAATCGTCCATCAATCAAACAGTTACACGAGCGTAACTTACCGTGAACTGCTACTTCCGATTGATGTAAATAACTCATGCCCTAAAAATAAAAGACATATATCATATATTTTACGAAAATAATAAACTTTTGTAAAAGAAGGTCAAAATCCGGAACGGATGGTCACCCTATAGAATCAGATCTGGGTAAAAGAAAAATTAATTTTTATAATATGAGCCCAAAAGACTTTTTAAAATGAAGTTATTTCGTACAATTTTTACTTTAACAACGAAATTTGTAGTAATCTATCGTGGATATTTTTCCAATATCCTATATTAATGTGTTCATAATTTAAGATACCATTATGTAGGTACCATTAAGGTACCAATAAGGTACCATCGCATTATTATTCCCTAGTTCAATCATAATGATCATATGATAAGAAAAGGTATACTTATCATGGTCATCGGACACCAATATCAGACAGGAGAAGATAAGCACACAGTGCTTTCCAAGCCGTTATCTAACGAAATCCCTGTAATAAAGGAAAAGAATATAAAAAAACATTAGATATCAGAATAGGCTGGAATATGAGAAGTCTCTACGAGCCTCGTAAGATACAAAACACCATACGTGAGATGATAGTTCTTGGGATAAGCGAAATGCGGTGGACAGAGACCCGTAAATGTAGCATAGACGACCACGATGTATTCTATTCGGGAAAAAAAGGCACTACCACCGAAATGGCGTCGCATTTAATCTGTAAGCTACATTTCGGACAGGGGCTGTGTTCAAAGACCAACCAGTGGCTTCCGAGCTTTTGCATAAGTCGTTCTGAGGAGACCTAATATGGTCGAAATAGGAATAAGTGGATGCAAGAGCCCTGCATTGAAATTAAATTTCTTTCTGCTTTATTTATTTACTCAAGTTTGTGACTACTAGAAACTAATTTGGGAAAGATTTTAATTCAACAATTAATCTGCTTTGTATACTGTAGAAAATGCAGAAGACAATTATCTGGATTTTAATTTCACCAAATAATAAATCTTGAATTCCTTGTAACAAGTCCGTCACTTCAATATTATTTTTAAATAAATTTTTTAAATTCAAATTCTCTTAATAATTTTCTTAATTCTTAAATTTTAAGTTGGTATTAAACAGCGACACCAAGCGTCTATGTTTGCAACCATAGTTTAGCTAGCTCAAAACAAGTGCCGATCGCGCACTTCTGCGTTGACGTTCTTTAAAGACACTTGAGTTTAAAGGTAGGGGACCGAGATGCCTTAAAAGGGTTTTTTTTGGAATTTTAAAGTTTTTTTATGAATAAGAAGTAGCATAAAGTTTTAGTTTATGTTTTTTTTAAGTGTCCTGTTTGATTTATAGCCACTCTGAGTCAGTAAGTGTATCCAATCAATAAAACAAAAATATAAAAACCATCAGCCATTTCGATATCCTATAGTATTGTCATTTTTCATTTGATTCAATATATTTCATCATTTCATAAAGAAATATTCAACATCTAAACCGAAAGTGTTATTGATATAAAATCATATGTATTTTAATTTTACTTCCCGGCCTTAACAACATAATTATCTATCTTTTAAACAATCTATTATCTATTAAGAGTATCGATAAAAATATTCTGTCTTATACCGTTCTTTTATATTATAAAATATATTATTATCCATAGCATGCTTTTCGGTAAAATTGTCTATATAATTAATCAAAAAGCAAAAAAAAGTTTTTTGCCTTCATACTTCATAAGTACTCTTTATAAAACCTTTCAAGGTTCATAAACCTTGTGTTTTTACCTACTATGAATCAAGAGTAAGAGAGAAATGTTTTTTTAGCCTACCTTTGGGAGTCAAGTAGAAGTCAGGGGAATAATTCTGTATTTTGTTTTTTTTTTTGGATTTTGGTTTGTTAAAATCAAATAATTAAGTTTGAATTTACACATTTTTCTGTCATCCAGGGTTGTTCGTTTAGAGGTCCAGACGTCTCTGAAACTGTTCTCGGACAACTTCAGGGAACCAGCTGGAACGACCTGCCCCATTTAGAGAGTGGAACACTGTTCATTTGCATTAAGTCTTATTCACCAATTTTAATATTTTTTTTTGTATATTTAACTTCTACTATTTCAGAGCTTCTACTATTTAACTTCTACTACTATAAGAGCCGTTATTTTTTTAAAATAATTTACTGAATAACATTTAAGGACTAATTTTCAACTACAGGTAAAGATTTTTAAGTCCTGCCTTTCAACTCTATTGTACGGTTTTATGTGTACACATTTAATCAGAGACTTATTAATTGTGATTTTAATATTATATATTTAAACCTTTGGACATATATCCTTTTAGGATAGTGTCCTCATTACTTTAGCAGATTATTTAATTCAAAGTCGAAGTACAGGGTTACATCTCTAGTAGGCCAGTCAATTACCTTTTTAGGTCAAATCCTTAAAATTTTCTATTTTATTATTTATAAATTCAGATTTATCAGGGATCAATTGTGTATAATTAGGGATTTTTTTAGTATATAACTAATTTAGTAACTAGGTTAACTGTACATACAATGGTGGTGGGTAGCATATAATAAATGAGACTATATATATTTGGATAGGGATATATTCAACGTCTAAATTTGTGGTGAAAACTAAATATTGTAATAATTAATATCTGTTTCCCTTTTATTGCAGCAAAGAGCTTCACAAGATACCTTGGAAGGTATATGTTAATACTTTCCTGGCGCCCAATCATATCTTAGAACAACTTCCATAAGTAACCACTTTCATTTACGTTATTTCTTTTTTTTTAAGTATCCTGTCATCAAGTAGTCACTCTCCGGTACATTCTGCTGGCCAGCTTTAATTTATTTGGTTTTGTCACATTACTCCACACACTTTTATTGCGTTGACATCCTACACCTCCCAGTAAGACATTATTTGTTACATCCTACCGTTATTAGATGGCGTTGTAACGTTTAAATATAAATATTTTTATAATGATTTCGGAAGAGATTTATTTTCAATTCAGAGCTTCTGCATAAGTCGCTCTGAGGAGACCTAATAATATCGAAATAAATATGAACAGGAACCCTGCATTGAAATTAAATCTCAAAAGTCTTTCTACTTTATTGTTAGTCGTTTAGCCAGTTATTTTGGTTATTTGTTTAACACAATGAATATTATTTCAAGAAAAAGAGAAGGAATAATTACACTTGTGGTTACACATCCACGATAAAAAGAGACATTGGATAAGATAATTAAGTAAAACAGAAAGATTGAAGACAACTTCCTGAAGTAAATGATTTTTCGAAAATAGCGTGCTAAACCACAAAAAAAAACAAGCTATGACATCATGCAAGTCCTTTCAAATAACTAAAGTGAAGATTCACCACTTTAGTATTTGCACCTTTTGGACGTAGAAAGCAAAGCTGTGAACACGTAAAGAAAACGTTTTCTGAAAATGATTATCATAAAAAGACTGACTTGGACAAAAAATATATTCATTGGACAAAAGAATACTGAAGTAATATCGTTAGATTAGATGAGGAAGACTTTTTGTGTAAGAGTGCCAACCAAAAGTTGTTTGCATTTATGTGCACAGAAGTTTGTTTATCTTGTTATTGTTTATCAAAGACATTTTTTCAAATTCTAGTTCCCTTTTATAACAAATGTTGCTAGAGTGTAATCATAACGAGTAATGTGTTTAATTTTTTATAATTTTATTTTATATCAAAAAATTGTATCTCTTTATTTAACATAATCTCAAAATGACTGCAATATGCTATAGGTATACTATATGAAAAATGTTCTTACTTTTACTATATCGTTTATTAGAGACATTCTAAAGTTCCAGTCCAACTTGATATCTTTGTTATCAAGAACATCTTTTAAGCTACCTCTGGAGCAATACTCGGTAATAATTAAGGAATTTGGATGTTCCAAACAGGCTCCTATAAACCGTACTGTATTTTCATGACCAATTTCTTTTATCTGAAAAGAAAGAAAGCATTACTTCCAGAATAACGCGGTGAAGAAAAACTAAAGTACCTATGGATTAAGGCTTTACCTGTTTGATTTCTAAAAGAAGCTTTTTATTAACGTCAACCTTCTTTTTGACAATTTTTTTTATTGCTACTTTATTTCCCCTAAACATTCCTATTGACGTGAACTGCTGTTTGGAGGAATTCGATGACAGCGATGATCTGCAGCTTGAAAGACGATAGGCCTATATATAAATGTTTTGATTATTATAAACATTAACAAAATATTATTATTATAAAACTATCAAATTATAAATGGAATTGCATTAGCAAAAATATGTTGTTTGTGCCATTTTATTAACTTACACTTCTGAGAGACATAAAAACTATAGCACAAACTTAAAACTGTAGCAGAGTCAATCGTGTTGTAATGGAATATAAAGTGCGCAAAAAATCTACGGCAAAACCTAGCAACAAAGTTGAAAACTCAAAAAATTGAGACTTGATCATGCAATATTCGACCATCTATCAAAAGAAATAACGATATAAAAGAAATTAAAAACAAAAAGTGATATCAAAATAAAATATGTGAATTACATTAAGCAGAAAGTAAAACAAGAAGCAGCAGTTTTAAACTATGCAGGGTGTCCATAAATGAAAGACAAAAGAAGACTACAAAATGTGGACCTTATTTTATGTGGATTTGACATAAATCATCTTATCAAAAACTGCTTTTCAACGAAGCTGAAGCTCTTTAAAGATATTGCCCTAACATCGCTTTAATTCAAATATCTTTAAAACGGTTGTCTTTTAAGTAGTACCACTGTGTATATTTTTTAAGTGAAATATACCCAATTGGTGTAAACTAATTCTGTAGGAATTCCCTGGAAGTTTTAATTTCATGACCTAATTATTTATATTTATGAACTAATCCTTTTTCGTTGCAGTCGACTTTTGGATTTTCGCTTGGTACCAGGTTTATCATGTATTGTGTCTTTCCAAAATTTATGTTCATACCAATTTCATTACAGAACGGAGGGAATACGTTGGACTAAATATAAAAACAAATAAAACAAAAGTAATGGCTGTTACACGTGCACCAAATGTCGACATTAATATTCGTATATATAACACACAAAGAACCAGTACAAAGATTCCAGCATCTTGGTTGCTGGATAACAAACGATCTTGACCACAAGGTCAAAATACGTGCTCGTATAAAATATGCTAGGTCCGCATTTCAACGAATGAAAAAAATTCTAATAAACTCTACGTTATCGTTGGATATCCGATACCAATTTGTAAAAAGGTTTATTTGTTTCATATTGCTATACGGAGTTTATACAAGTATGAGGCGTATAGAAGCCTTTGAGATGTGGGTTTTTCGAAGGATGCTGAAGATCTCTTGGACATAGATATAGTGCACAGAGGATGTTGCTAGTATGTTGTTGTTTTCGAGTGTGAAAATAAATCCACGATCATCGTTAAGATTTGATGATATTTTTAAAATTAAAGTATTCAAGTCGTTTAAATATACATTTAGCTTTGTGGATTTGTGAATATTTCGGGAATATTTTCGAAATTTTTTTGATTTTTACCGAACCTAACCTCAAACATGAAATGTAATGTGTGTAAGCAAATTAAAGTTAAAAACAAAGATGTTTTTGACTGTGATGGGTGTAATGATGCAATTTGTAAAGAATGTGGCGAATTAACAGCATCTGAAGTGAAAGTCTTACAACTATCAAGCCGTGTCATGAAATTCTACTGTCTCAAATGTCAGAATGGAGAATCCATAAAACTTTATCAACAGTTATTAAAAACTAAGGAAGCATCATTAGAAGACAAGGACACAATCATAGACTTACTGAAACAAGAAAATGAAGTCTTAAAAAATGAAAGTAGTACTAAAGAGCAGTGTGACCAAAGGTGGAAATCAAATAACGATCTTAGTTACAGCAAAGCAGTGAAAAAACAAAAAGAAAAAGTCATCATAGTAAAACCAAACGACTCAAATCAAACAAGTGAAATAACCAGAAAGAATATTGAAGATAAAATCAACCCATGCAACTTGGGAGTTGGTGTTTCAGAAGTTAAGTATATTAGAGATGGAGGAGTTGCTATAAGATGTACGGGTAATGGAAAAGAAAATGTACAGGATGTCTGTAATAATATAAAAATGTCATTGGGCCAGTCCTATGATGTAAAAGTACCTGAAAAGATGAATCCCAGAATAATAGTGTTTAACTTAGATAAAAAGGATATAGAAGATGAAGATCTTCTAATTGAAAAAATTGTAGTACAAAATGGTATAACAGAACCAAGTGTAAGAGAACTAAAGGTAATCCATACTATGAAAAACAGAAAAGGAATGGTAAATATTATATTCCAGATGGATGTGCATACCTACGAACGCATTAATAAAAATGAAAAGTTGCATATTGGTTGGAAGAGCTATTTTTTTAGAGAAAGCGTAAATGTTAAACAGTGTTACAATTGTTGGAGGTTTGGTCACCTTGCAAAAGAGTGCAAAAAAGAGACGCCCACTTGTCAGCAATGCGCTGGTGAGCATCACGTAAAAGACTGTAAATCACATATAGTTTGTTGTGTAAACTGCAAATATGCAGAAGAAGTTTTAAAAATTTCCAATATTGATTTGAAACATAAAGCATAGGATAGGAATTGTAAAGCCTATAAGAAAGTAGTAGAGCGATTACAAGAAAAAATAAGGTATCCTGAATTATCACATGGTAATTGTAAAATATAGCAATCAAGTCCAACCATTCTGTACCTAAACATTCAAGGATTTAGCACACATAAAACACAGTTATCATGGATTGCAAGTCAGAAAAAGCCAATTATTATGTGTTTATCGGAGACCCATGTTACCTCAGATTTTGCATCAAATGAAATAGATATTGATGGCTACAACTCAGTTGTTGGTTTTTCTTCAAGTAGACATACAGGAGGAACATCAATTTATATACAAAAAAGGTATCGTTATAAAGAAATTATTAAAGAAGAAAAAAACAAGAATATATGGTTAACAGGAATACAAATAAATATAGAAAACCAGAAATATTACATCTATTGTCTGTACCATTCACCTAGTGCAAGTCATGCTGAATTTTTGGATGAGTTGGATGCGTTTTTAGATAGCATTGAGACTGATGCTATCTTTGTGATATTGGGAGACTTTAATATAGATTTGGCAAGTATAAACTTTTACTCTATGAAATTAAATGATATTATTATTAAAAATGGTACCTATCAGCTAATAAACGAATACACAAGGATTACAAAATCGACATCTACTAGGATTGACCTAGTACTTACAAATCAAAAAGACATTAGTTGCAAAGTGCTCCCAACTCCAAAGATTACAGATCACTCGATAATTGTAGCTGATCTGGGTAGAAACAATGAGACGACACTTACAAAAACCTATAGAAAGTACAATATAATGGATGTGACAGGATTTCAAATGAAACTTATGGATATGCAGTGGCCGTCAAGTTCCTCTATAGATGTAAGTAACAATGCTGATATTCTAATAACTAATGTATTGTCTGCACTCGATCAGTTTGCTCCAGAAAAGTCTATTAATACGAAGGATGTTTGGGGAAATAAATTATGGTGGAATGAAGACATTGCGAATGAAATTAAAAAAAGAGATCAATATTACAAAAAGGCTATATTTACTAAAACTGATACTGACTGGGATGATTTCAAACAACAAAGAAATAGAGTCGTAGCTTTAATCAGAATTACCAAACAAAATTATTATCAGGAAAAAATAGATGATTGTAAGAACGACCCAAAGAGAACGTGGAAAACATTAAAGGAGCTTGTAAACGGCAAAAAAAACCATGAAGCTAAAAGTGAAATAATATTTGATGGTGGGGGGTTACTGGTAAAGAGATAAGTGAAGAATTTAATATATTTTTTCTAGACAGTGTAAAAGACATAGCAGAAAGCATTATTTCAAACAAAACCCACCAAGAAATTTGTAGTTCAATAAATGTCGACTGCAAAATGGAAAAATTCAAAATGTTAGAAATGAAAGATTTAAAAAAACAAATGAAAGAAATGAAAAACAAAGAAAGTAATGTTGATGGTATTACAGTTCAAATTTTAAAGAGTTCCTTTGAAGTAATAGGCGACAAAATTTTGCATATTATAAATGGTAGTCTAGAAAGTGGCGTATTCCCAAGTAAATGGAAGAGAAGTCTGGTTGTACCAATTGAGAAGGTTCATGGAACTGTTAAGTGTGAGGAATTTCGACCCATAAATAGGGTACCACCATACGAAAAACTGCTGGAATTATGTGTAAATGATCAAATAGTGGAGTACTTGGAAAGCAATAATGTGTTAACTAAATTCCAAGCAGGGTTTAGGAGAGGAAATTCCTGTGAGAGTGCAATGCAGACGGTTTTGTTTGACTGGAAGGGTGCGCTGGAGTGCGGGAAAATGATTGGTGTGGTTTTCTTAGACTTAAAACGTGCATTTGAAACCATAAACAGACAACTGCTATTGAGAAAGATGGAAAGATATGGCTTTGGTGAAAAAATTTTAAAGTGGTTTCAAGAATATTTGACTGATAGAACACAAGTGACAAAATATGGTGCCATTTCATCGGCTCAGAAGTCTCTGTATGGTGTGCCACAGGGAACTGTGTTAGGTCCTACTCTTTTCATACTGTATATAAATGATATTGTTGATGTTTTTAAAAAGTGTAAGGTATAGTTGTTTGCCGATGATACTGTGATATATGCAATAGGGGATAAGGTAGATGAAATAATCGATATAATAAATGAAGAGATATGTAATATATTAAAATGGCTCGATAATAATTCCTTAAGTCATAATGTAACTAAAACAAAAATGATGCTTATAAAGAATAAAAATTTTAAATTAAATAATATAATAAAAGATGTAAAAATTAATAGTATTGCTTTGGAGAGAGTGGTTCAGTATAAGTATTTGGGATGTATTATAGATGAAAATTTAAGTTTTGTTGAACATTTTAAGTTTGTTACAAACAAAATAGCCAAAAAAATCTACGCATTGGGAAGAATGTCAAAAAATTTAAGTTGCTGGTCTAGGTTGACCATATATAAATCGATTATTGCTCCCTATCTCTATTTTTGCTCTACATTGCTGTTTTTAATGAATGCTTCTCAAATGAACGTACTGCAGAAAAAACAAAATAAAGCCTTAATGATAATATTAGGATGTAGTGTATACACTAGTAGAACTGACATGCTAACAATGGCAAATGTTTTAAGTGTAAGACAGACAATTGTATGTAATAGTATGATTTTTGTTTATAAAATGTTAAATGGTCTGATACCTGTGCATTTGTGTAATAATTGTACCTTTGTTCGAGATGTACATGAACACAATACCCGTTCTAGAAATAACTTTTATCTGAATAGGGTCAACACTAATTTTGGTCAGAACAATCTTTTTTATAGGGGATTAAAGCAATACAATGAATTACCGGAAAACATTAAGGCTTCTAGAAACTTAGCTCAATTTAAAAATTTATGTAAGATATATGTTAAGCAAAGCATTGTGATTTAATTTTAAGGGTATAAATTGATGTATTTATATGTAATAATATGTATATTTTTCTAGCCATGTGCTATTAATAAAGATTATTATTATTATTACAAAGCACGTGACCAACAACGAGGTGCTAAGGCAAATGGCGAATGCTAAGAGAGAACTCCTAAATATTGTAAAAAACGAGTTATCGAGAACGAGAAAAATGAGTTATCTAGGACATATTTACAGAGAAGAAAAATACAACTTTCTACGACTTATAATAGAAGGGAAAGTGAAAGAAAGAAGAGGTCCAGGAAGAAGAAAATGCTCCTGGTTGAAGAATGTTAGAGACTGGACAGGCGTGGACACACATTCGATATTAAGAACAGCTCAATATAGACAGCAAATTGCTGTAGTTATAGCCAACCTTCATTAATGGAAAAGACACCTTAAGAAGAAGAAGGGAATACGTTCTTGTAAATGCAGTCCTAGGTGGCTTCTTTAGGAGGAGAACTGGACATTTTTAATCATAACTTTGTTATTCAAAATTTCAATATTTTCGCATAATAAATAATAAATTTGGATTTTTATAACAAAATTAAACTCTTACCTGACATCTAGATGATGCACCATTTTCCAAAAAAACGATTTGTACTTTTCATATGTCAGTACATAATATATGTATTTATTGAATAACAAATTAATTTCTATTTGTAAAAGATCATCATCATCATCAGTTGGCGCTACAGCCCTTCGTGAGCCTTGGCCTGCTTCAAAGCATTCTTCCATCCTTCCCTATCGAGTGTCTGTCTTCTCCGGCCCCTCACTCTAATCTCCCTCAAATCTTCCTGTACATCGTCCAGATATCTGAGTTTAGGTCGTCCCCTTCCTCTTCTTCCGACTGGCCTGTTTAGCGTAGTTATTTTAGTGGGATCACTCTCATCCATCCGCATAACGTGGCCCACCCACCTTAGGCGGTTTATTTTGATGGTCTTCACAATATCTGCATCACCAAAAAGTCTATAGAGTTCAAAGTTATATCGCCTTCTTCACAGACCCTGTTTGTTTACTCCGCCATATATGGTCCTCAATACTTTTCTTTCAAAGACTCGTAGTAACTCTTCATCTCGGGTCGTCATTGCCCATGTTTCCGATCTGTATGCGAGCACTGAGCAATTATTGTTTTATAAAGTTTGCACTTTGTTGCTATTTACATACTTCTCGCTCTTAGTTGAGGTCCCATGCCAACATAAAAAAGGTTATCCACGCATATTCTTTTTTTATCTCGTTGGATGTGTTATTTTTGTAGTCTACCAGTGATCCTAAGTAGCAGAATTCTTCTACCACTTTTATCGTTTTGGGTTGCACCTCTAAGTTATTTTGTTGAATTCTTGATATGGCCGGCATATATTTAGTTTTCTGGATGTTAATCAGAAGTCCAATGTTTTCTGCGGCATTTTTGATACGTGTGAAAGCCTCCACTGCTTCATTTTGGGTTCTTCCAATTATGACGATATCATCAGCGTATGCTATTGTTTGTATACTACGGGTATATATCGTACTTTTTAAGTTTATTCCCGAATCTCTCATAACTTTTTCTAACACTAGGTTGAACAACGTGCATGATAGCGCATCTCCCTGGCGCAGTCATCTGTTGGTTTTAAATGGTTTTCAAGCATCCCCTTGTACGCCCACTTTACATTTGACTTTCATCATTGTCATTTTAATTCATTCTACCAATCTCTTTGGTATTCCTAATTCGATCATCGCCGAATATAATTGGGACCTGTCAATAGTATCGTACGCTGCCTTAAAGTCTACGAAGATGTAATGGCAGTTTATGTCGTACTCCGTCGTTTTTTCTAATATTTGTCTGATGGACGAGATGTGATCAATGGTAGATTTGTTTTTTAAGAAGCCTCTTTGGTAGGATCCTATTATATTGTCAGTATACCGTGTCAGTCGTTCGTTAAGTATCAGGGACACAATTTTGTATGCTGTAATAAGAAGGGAAATCCCTCTAAAGTTGGAACATTCAAGAACGTTTCCTTTTTTGTGTATGGGGCATATAATTCCAGTATTCCAATCTTCTGGTAATGCGCATTCTTGCCATACCTGTATTAGTAGTTTGTGAAGGAGGGTTACAAATGTTTGACCGCCACATTTAAATATTTCTGAGGGTAGGTTGTCTGCTCCGAGTGACTTGTTTCTGACTAGAGACTGAATTGCTTTGTTTATTTCTTTCAAAGTTGGTAGCCCCGTATCCTCCTGTTCTATTTCTATATCATATCTACCTTCAGCTCTAATTTCTCCATTAAGTAGCGTACTAAAATATTCCTGCTATCTTTCTAGTACTTTCACTCTCTCGTTTAAAAGAATTCCGTTAATGGTCTTGACTTGGTTCGCTTGTGGCTTGAAAACTTTTCTTTTTGTGTTAACCTGTTTGTAAAATTTTCTGTATTCGTGTTCTCTATTAAGGTTTTCCATTTCTTCGAACTCTTTATTGATTTGTTGCTGCTTTTTCTGTTTGTGTTTTTATTTTTCCTCTCGTCTCTCAACTCGATATTCTTCAACATTGCTCCTAGTCCTTTTGTTGATCATTTTCAGATACGCGTCGTTCTTCTCTTTCCTTACTCGTTGGCATTCCTCATCAAACCAGTTGTTTCGCTGTCCTTTGGGTACTTCACCCAGCACTTCCTCTGCGGTCTCGTTTCGTTTTTATAAACTCCCAATTTTTGTTAAGTTCAGTAGGATATACCTCACTTCTGGGATATTCTGATATTTTACGATCTAAGGATATTTGGAAGTTTCTTACGACTTCAGTACACTTTAATTTATCAACATTATATTTGATTATTTTTGGTTTAGTTTTATCGTTCCTGGCGTTTGATATACGTGCTCTGAGACTTCCAGCTATGAGATAGTGATCAATGAGTCAATATTTGCATTTCTATAATTTCTGCAGTATAGTATATCTGATCCATGTCTTAAATTACTCAGTACGTGGTCTATCTAATTTTGGGTCTGATGATCTGGCGATGTCCACGTCACTTTATGTATATGTTTATGTTGAAAGTATGCGCTACTGATCGTCATGTTTAGAGATGCTGCGAGATTTACAAGTCTCGTCCTATTATTATTACATTCTTTGTGTATGCTCTGTACATCTCTTCTTGTCCTACCTTAGCACTCATGTCTCCGATAATCAACTAAGCGTCATTATTGGGGCACTTTCTATATGTTTGTTCTAGTTTCCCATAGAATTCTTCTTTTTCTGTGTCTGTTTTATCTTCAGTGGGGGCATGTGCGTTTATAAGACTGTAGTTAAAGAATGTTCCACGTATTCTTAGACCACATATTTTATGATCTATAGCGTCAAAACCTATTATTAGGTTATTAACTCTTCTGCTAACTACAAAGCCTACCCCAAAGATATGTTGAGTTTGATGGCAGCAAAATCCACGAAATAACAATAATTATATTATTGTCGCAGTTGTTTTGTTTTGTTTATTTTATATAGACATCTTTAAAAATTGTACATGAATTTATTATTTACTTTAATCTTACCAGTTCATACATAAAAGGTATTATTTGAAAAATCGAATAGAACCTTTATCGGAAAATGGTGTGTAATAGGCACTTTAGACAAGACCATTATCATCATCATCTTTGGCTCGATAATCCTCTGTGGATTCTGGTTTGCTCTAAGATTCGCCGCCAATCTGTTCTGTTTCTGGCAACGTGTTGACAACTTATGATCTTTAGTATCCCTAAGTCAGTCTCAACTTCATCTAACCATCTAATTCGTGGTCGGCCTCTGCTTCTTCTTCCTATAGGTATTCCTGTCGTTAGCTTTTTGGCAATCATGTTGTCAGCTATTTATATTATGTGTCCGGCACATCTAAGTCGCTGTGTTTTAGTGAACGTTACGACATCTGGTTCATTAAAGGGTTGGTATAATTGGAAATTATATCTTCTGCGCAGCTACTCTTGATCGTTTCTAGCTCCAAATATTTTGCGGAGTATCTTACACTCGAATATTTCCAGAAGTCTTTCATGCTTTTGCGTTAGGGTCCATGTTTCCGGCCTGTATGTGAGGATCAGTTTCAGCAGTGTTTTGTATATAATAATTTTAGTTTTCTTTGGATACTTCCAGAGTGGAATTATTTTTGAAGTCCATAGTATGCCCTACTTGTAAGGTTTATTCGTATTTGAATTTCTTTGTTTGTTTTTCTTTGACTGCCTTTTCCAAGGCAATGTTAAATAGGAGGCAAGCCAGTTTATCCCCTTGTCTTAGTCCATCTTTATCTCAAAGGATCGAGATTTTTTACCCTGTATCCTAACGCTGGCTTTTAAATAAGACATTGTCATTCTCGTTAATAGAATAAGTTTTTCTGGTATATCAAACTCACACATTGATTGGTATAGAACTGTTCTCTTGTACTGTCGTATGCGGCCTTGAAGTCGACGATTAGGTGATGGGTTTCAATGTTAAATTCTAATGTTTTCTCGAGGATCTATGTTATTGAATAAATCTGGTCAATTGTTAATTTTTCTGGAGTAAATTCGGCCTGGTATTTTCCAACTATACCAAATGTGTAAATTTGTACCCTTTCGTAGAGAATATTTGCTAGTATTTTGTAAGCAGTTGTTAACAAAGTTATACCTCTGTAACTGTCACACTGGAGCTGATCACCTTTTTTATGTAACGGACAGATTACGCCTTGAGACCATTCATAGGTCATGGTCTTATTTTGCCAGACAAGAAATAAAAGTTTATGCAGTACTTGTAGAGCTCACTTCAAATTTGATCAATTTCTGATGCTTTAAGCTTTTTAATGGTTTGGGCAACCGCTTCAGTGGTATTTCGTTTGGGTTAAATAGATTTTAAATAATTCGATCTGCTACGGCGTTATCTGCTTCTTTGATATAATGGCCGTTAATTTTTGCGTCGAAAACCTTAACCCATCGGTTCAAGATTAAGACCGTATCACTTAGGATATTTCCTTCTTCATCCTTACAGCTCCCTTACAGCTTAGCTTAAACTCTTTACTCATTATGTTTACATTTTTATGGAACCTTAGAGTTTTGTTTTAATTTCTTAGTCATTCTGTGTTTTCTAACTGCTTTTCTTCAAATTGCCTTTTTCTCCTATGTAATCTTTTTTCTTCCCTTCTTAGGGGCCGGTATTTTTTCTTTGCTCTACTTGTCTTTCTATAGGTATGCTCTATTTTTGTATCTGTTGATACGACCGATACAATCCTTCTATAAAAAAAACTCAAAATGTGTTAAAATTTTCCAAAATAATGAAATTATAAAATACAAAAATGTTATGAATAAAAATGTCCAATGCCCCTCCGAAACGAGCCGCTGGGGCTTATGATTTTATTTTGAAAACCGTATTAAAGCCAAAAGATTAAATACATTTTACTAAATAAATATACCGAATGTTATCACATCGATTTTTAAATTAAATCGATGTTAGGGCGCCATCTTTACGTCAAATCGACCTAAAATATGTTCCAAAATTCGCAGTTTTCTTTTTTGAGTAGCGTTTGTGCATACCGTGCCATATTGATTTACAATAGAGCCATATGAAAGCAAAGAGGAAAAGACAAAGTTATCTTGATGATCAAAATGAAATATGTGGATGAAAGAGTACCTTTACGTATTAAAAGATAGTTGCGGTCAAAATGGGAATAAACAAAAAGGGTAAATATAATCGAAATATACACCCCAGAGATATAAAAAATAAAGAAAGACAGAGAAATTTTATAAACTGTAGAATGTGATGGACGGACTAAAGAGCTTTGAGTGGGAAATATTTCTGGGTTACTTTAGTGCCAGAATCCTTAAGTCGGTTATATTGGGTATAAGCCGAGTGGGAGCTTAACCACCCTTCAACTCGAGCTAAGAGATTTATTGTAGCTGAGACTAATGATAAACTAAAGTTTAATCGATAGTAAGGACAAAAAATGAAAATTGAAATGTTGAAAATTGGTGGCAGAAAAATGGAACAGGTATTAAATGTTTTATTTAATAAAGTAATTGATGAAGGAAAGATTCCTCAAGAATGGTACAACTACGAGGTCATTTTACTATTCAAGAAAAGAAACAAAGCAAACATCGAGAATTACCGACCAATATCCTTGCTATCAGATCTGTATAAATTACTAACTAAAATCATAACGAACCGCCGTAACACATAAGCTCGATTTCTATCAACCTATCGAGCATGCTGGATTCAGAAAACATTTTAATACCATAGACCACCGAATGATAGAAAAAAATGCACCGAATATAATGTTCCAATTCATATGGCGTTCGTCGATTTCCATAAAGCATTCGATTCCATCGAATTATGGGCAGTGCTTGAATCTCTAGAAAGTGCACGCATAGATTCAAGATACATTAACATAATTAAAAACATATATGAAAATGCCACCATGCATATAAAGCTGGACGAAAGCACACAAACTAATCCCATAAGACTACAACGGGGAGTAAGACAAGGAGACACCATCTCTCCCAAACTATTTACCCTTGCTCTAGAAGATATTTTTAAGAAACTGGAATAGAACAATAAGGGTATCAACGTCGACGGATCATACTTAAACCACTTGAGATTCGCAGATGACATAGTTTTAATAGCCGATAATATCCAATTACAGCAAAACAAAAATACTGAGCCGAGACCAGACAAATATAACAATACAAAATCATACCATAGAAAATGTGGAACATTATGTATATCTAGGTCATGTTATCAAACTAGGAAAACCAAATCAAGATGCTGAAATTAAAAGAAGAACACAACTGGCTTGGGGCGCTTTCGGCAAACTAGCACATATCTTGAACAACACCTCCATTACTATGAACTTAAAGAAAAAGGTATATAACACATGCATACTACCTGTTTGTACCTACGGCTTGGAGACAGTAGCACTTACCAAAAAATCTGCCAAAAAATTAGAAACAACGCAAAGAGCAATGGAACGAATCATGCTTGGAATATCACTAAGAGACAAGATTAGAAACACCGCGATAAGACGTAGAACTAAGATTAGGGATACTGTGAAAGAAATTACAAAAATTAAATCACGCTGGGCAGGTCACGTAGCCCGATATAATGACAACAGGTGGATACGGAGAATTCTAGAATGGAGACCAAGGACGACAACAAGAAGCATGGGAAGACCTCAAAAAAGATGGGTAGATGACATAAAAGCAGTGGCAGGCAAACAGTGGATTAGATTAGCGCAAGATAGAGAAAGATGGAAGCAATTGGGAGAGACCTACATTCAGGAGTGGATGGAAAATGGTTGACAAAAAAGAAGGGCGAAAAATAATGTTCTGATCCATTAACTAAGTATAAATAAGTAAGACTTAAGTAGATATTTGATGATAAATTAGGATACAGATTCATGATTATTTACTTGTCTATAAGACAATACATACCAAACAAATATTAGACGTAAAGAGTTACTTAACAAAATAGTACTTTGATCATGTTACCGGAGAGAAGTCTACAACCACAAAAGCAAGAGTTAAATTAAAATTAGGCTCTCTATAGAGACGGTCAGTAAAATACACCCTTTAACTTTCCTTTGGAGATTTGGTTATATTTTCAGGGCAATTCGAATATTGAGGATATTGCCAGTTTTAAACAAAATAAGAGTGACTTAATTTTTAGTTGAGTAATCATGAAATTCCAAAATTAAAACACAAACTAAGCAAGAATTAAGGGAAATCTGGGCTTTATTTTTTCCACATTTTAAGTAATCCGTTCACGTACATATATCCAAAATTTCCCCAAACTATTCTAGATTTATTAAAATTATAGACAAACGGTTTATCCTTATAAGCAGAGCATAACCAGACTAATTTTTTTGCATTTCTACTCCAGCAAACTTTTTTTATTCGATTTTATATATTGTTTCAAATGTATTTATTTCAGTTTTTATTATTAACAAATAACTTATAATAAACAAACAGTTTCCAGAATTGCGTTAAGTAAAATGTTTTTATGCGTATCTCATCGAAATAAATACTTTTTCTATCTTGGTAATTTTTTAAAAACTGCTTCATATTCCATTTATCTCCAAGTTTTTGTTGAAAAAATGCCTGATGATTTTTGGGATTTTTTTAAAACTACTAAATGAATTGCAATTATATGAAAAGCTTCGATAGGTAATAATTTATCTGCTAATAGGCCAGTCCACTGACGAAGGTTTCTGAGCCACAAGACCAATGTCTCTTTTTCCCTCTCTCCTTCAACTGCAGCATCAAGTGTTTTCCTCCTCCTTCTTCCTTAAACTCTTTTCACGTTACAATCCTGTGGCAGATGCACAGCTATATATAATATTTTTAAAACTCGATTTAGCTGATAATCAAGATTTACTGTTTCGTTTATCCAACATTCTGAATATTTAGAATGGTTATCTTTTATATTTATGCGAAACTTGTTACATAGAAAAAGTCCTTTGACAAAAAAGAAGTAGTAGACGAGAAAATTCAAGGTGATATCGAAAATTCATTAAATTCGATAAAGTTATTTTCAAGAAGTGCAACAATATTGTGATCATTATTAACAATTAGTTGCATAGATCCAACGTCTTTTTGATAAATCACAAGAAGCTTTGTCTTTGATGTATTTATTCCTACTCCGTTATATGAGCATTCTCTAGGAATTCAGTCTATAAGTAATTACAGATTCTTAATACTTTTAGTTTTAATTACCGTCCCTCACACATATCTAATATTTGTATATGAAAAATGAGTCAAAACTCACAATATTAAGTAGTTTTTAATATTTAATGATGGTAAATTTTGTTCTACCGGTTTCAAAGCTTACAATATTTGCTCCATCATCAGGCCCCAGTAAGTTAGTCTTATTTATATTCAAAATTACAAGCTAAAACAACATAAAGTGAGAGTGAGATTGGCAAATAAATGTTATATTGGGACGTTAGTGCCATTGGGTGTAACCACTCTAATAGAAACTACATCGCCCAGTTAGTCAGTAATAAATTAATTGGTATATCGTTTATTAGAGGTTTATTATTAGATCTACAGGGCAAGTCATAACTATTGGGACATAAACTAAGGACAGGTTATTTGCACCAAAATATGGCTATTGGGCCAAATATCCCTTAATAAAATGTTGCTAAGAAAAAAGATACAGGGTGTTAAAGTTAATTTTTGTTTTTCGTTTTTTGCTAATATTTTCCCTGTATATTTATAAATTGCTATCAAAATTGGCACAGAAGCATAATCTTAGACAGGAAATAGTATTTTATTTACAATTTTACGTTTTGTGATAGAGGGCTCCACGTGGATCATTCCTAATGATCAAATTGAGTCTAAACTTTTTCTGATGAAACTTTTTTGTAATTTTTGTTAGAAAATATGACGTAAACATCATTTTTACGTAAAATTTGTACTCTTGTTTAAACATGATAATTTCAACCGTTTTCGATAAAAACGCAGTCGAACTGCTTAGAGTCTTAAAAAAGCATTTCAAATATTATTTCATTTATGAAAAGTGTGCTTTGGACTGTCAGATAATTGTTGTTGGTAAATGTCATTTGTTCAGAGTAAATTATTTTTGATGTGACAGTGTAGTGTAATGTTGCATTTTTTAAAAGTAATCATTATTTTTTTTTTATTGAAATGCCTCGTCACAATCATTGTACTAATGAAGAAATGCGAGATATGATTTGCGTATACGCACAAGAAAACTTTTGCGGTCGCTCGGCAGCCAGAAGGTATGGAATGTTATACGCAAACAAAGGGCAACCAAATCACAAAACTTTTGCAAGATTATATCGTAGTTTAGGTGAAACTGGGTCATTTCACACTAAAAATCGGGGTGGTCGACCGAAACAAATCACACCTAATCAAGAAGATGAACTTTTGGTTCGAGTAAATGCAAATCCTGAAATAAGTTCACGACATCTATCAGCAGTCACAGAAGTAAGTCAGTCGTCTATTGTTAGAATTCTAGAAAAAGAGAACCTCCATCCTCATTACTTCACTCCTGTTCAAAATTTACTTCCAACAGATCTTTCACGACGATTACAGTTTTGCCAACGTATTCTGAATAAACATCGCAATGACAGACACTTTATTAGGAATATTATGTTCACCGACGAAGCAACTTTTACCAGACGAGGGGTTTTTAATTGGCAAAATAGTCATTATTGGGAAAAAGAAAACCGGCATGCTATTAAAGCTAGACATTTTCAGCATGAGTTTAAATTGAATATTTGGTGTGGCATTATAGGCGACCAACTAC
Source organism: Diabrotica balteata (assembly GCA_918026665.1). Taxonomy (NCBI): domain Eukaryota; kingdom Metazoa; phylum Arthropoda; class Insecta; order Coleoptera; family Chrysomelidae; genus Diabrotica; species Diabrotica balteata. The sequence continues at coordinate 43,891,359 of OU898283.1, read as the reverse complement.
TAGGGCCTTATGTTCTTCCTCCGAATTTAAATGGAGATTCTTATTTATTCTTTTTGGAAAATACTCTTAGTGTTATTTTAGATAATCTGTCACTGGATGTAAGAAGACAAATGTGGTTTATGCAGGATGGAGCGCCACCTCATTTTTCATTAGCTGTTAGAAATCATCTTAATGACGTATTTCCTCAACGATGAATTGGCAGAGGCAGTGATTTTCAATGGGCACCAAGAAGTTCTGAGTACATCCCGCTAGATTTTTATTTTTGAGGACATATGAAGTCCTTAGTTTATGCCAATGAAATTAATACACGAGGCGAACTTTGGAGATACATTCAAAATGCAGCTATTCTTATAAGGGGACAGAATAATATTTTTTTAACGTCCGAGAATCCTGTATAAAAAGAATTAGAAAAGGTATAGAAATCGGAGGAGACCATGTAGAACATTTAGTTTGAGTTTTTGTGAGTTCTATAAGTTAAAGTGTGTTTAGTTTTGATTTATCGTCAAAACGGAAACCTTATGTTAGTTGCAACTTTGTTTATTAGTTTGGTATTTGATAGTGGAATTGTAAATAAAATACTATTTTTATCTAAGATTATGCCTATGTGTAATTTATAAATATACAGGGAAACTATTAGCAGAAAACGAAAAATAAAAATTAACTTTAACACCCTGTATCTTTTTTCTCAGCAACATTTTATTAAGGGATATTTGGCCCAATAGCCATATTTTGGTCCAAATAACCTGTCCTTAGTCTATGTCCCAATAGTTATGACTCACCCTGTATATGCAATAGAGCCAGAGTTATCTTTAAGGAGACTTGTGGCTTTATGTAAGGATAAGACGTTTAGAATAGCAGGAAGGGCTCAAACTTGGAGCTCCTGCTGATTACTGAAGATATGGGGGCCCAAGACAGCCTCAGCCACAGATACACCGTAGAATATGTCCTTATGGGCCTATTTCGTATGATAGGGGTCATACAATGGACCCATCTTAGGAGGTCTGGGTGTCTGAAGGACTCATAAATTGGTCTTGTCCCAATCTGCAATCACCACAACCATAAGAGTGGTATTCTGTTAAAATTAAATTATACTTACAATAAAACAAAATTAAAAAATTACTGACTGACTATATGGTACAGTTTCTATGAGATTAGTTAGACTTAAACGACACTAACGTCCCAATATTATATTTACTTTGTCAATCTCACGCTTAACTAATGTTATAGGTGCTTGATTAATTTGCTATTATTTTTTATCATTTATTGTGTTTCAGTTGTTCATTTTTATTTTATAATGTTTTAGCTTGTAATTTTTAATATAAATAAGACTAACGCACTAGGGCCTGATGATGGGGCAAATATTGTAATTCTTAAAACCGGTAGCCAAAAATTTACATTATTAAATAATAAAAAAACTACTTAAGATTGTGAGTATTAACTCATTTTTCATATATATATATATATATATATATATATATATATATATATATATATATATATATATATATATATATATATATATATATATATATATATATATATAATGGCGAGAATTAGGAGAGGATTATATTCGGCAATCCGAATAGAGAGAAGGGCTTAAAAAAATGTTGATGGTGGTTTTTCCTACAATTATACAATTCTAACCCTTCATTTACTTTATTAGTTTCTAGTAAAAATTAAACAACACACATCTTTTCGCACTATTCTTTGAATGACAATTTTGTTTGTCTCGTTGTCTATACAAATAGGGAGGCTTGTTATTTTCAATATTAATTTTTTATAAGTTTTAGACCTTGTGTTTTATGCTTCTAAAAAAATATATTTCTCTTGGATCTTATTAAATACCGTTTCAAAATCTATAAAGCAGACATTAATTCGTTTTTGTGTTCCCATGACTTTAAAGTAATATAAATATTTGTTTTTCTTAATATTATGTTTTTTCTTCTTCTTTGCGTGCCATATCAGAATTATCCGACGTTGGCGATCACCATTTTAAAGGCTTCTCGATCTTCAGCAATATAGAATAATTGTCCTGCATTTGATATCTGAGTCCATTCACGAATGAGTTTTAACCAAGAAACTTGTTTTCTTCCTTTACCTCAACGGCCCTCTATTTTGCATTTAAAGATCAGTTGTAATATTTTATATCGACTTCCGCTTACTATAAATATGTCCCAGATAAGACATTTTTCGATGTTTAACAGTCTTTAGCAGTTCTCTATCTTTGTTGATGTTTCTTAGTACTTCTACATTAGTTTTCCTTGCTGTCCAAGCTATTTTCAGCATTCGTCTATGAACCCACATTTCCAATCCTTCAATGTTGTTCATGATCGATACTTTAAACGTCCACACTTCTGCACTATACAAAAGTCCGAACCAAATATAGCACTTAACCATTATTTGTCTTAGTTCTAAATTGAGATGGTTAGTGCAAAGAAATGAATTCATTTGCATAAAAGTAGCTTTTATCATTGCTATTCTACGTTTTATTTCTATGTCTATATCCAGTTGGTCCGTTATCACAGATCCCAAATATGTCATTTTGTAAACTTTTCTTAACTTGGAACCCGTTTAATTCAAGCTTTGCATCGGGATGTGGATCACGACTAAACACTAAAAATTTGGTTTTGTTTAAGTTTAATATAATGCCTATTTCTTCTCCTACCTCGTAAATATGATCAAGCAGAATTTGGAGACCTTCAATATTATCTGATAGAATTACTGTATCATCTGCATATCTAATAACATTAAGTAGTTCCCCGTTGATTTTTATTCCATATGGTTGTCTCT